>VZSZ01011434.1:445881-573555 GCA_013398815.1 Ibidorhyncha struthersii | reverse complement strand
CAGCGCTTCGCTGTCCCCCCCGGGAGGAGCGTTTGCCTTTCCTCCCCCCTGCCCTGGCCGCTCTTTGAGGGGAGCTGACCCCACTCCCCTGCGCTTGCTCTCGCCTTGCTCTCTACCTGCGCCATCTCCTCCCCTGCCCCCGGCAGCCGCCCTGGGGCAGCGAATGGCCCTTGGATCTGCTTCATCGGGTTCCTTCACCCGCTATGTCCGCTTTTTGCGCCCCCCCCACATCCCCCCTGTTTCTTACAGTAGCCGGGAGCCTCCGCTGGCAGCGGACCTGGGGGGCTGCGGCACGCCCCGCTGAGAAGTTGCGTTTCTTGCCATTGAGACGAGCGGTGGCCCTGCCTTTCTGCGCAGAGTTTTGAAACCTCGTGAAATTAGGCCTCAAGGCCGTCATTAGCGCTGCGCTGCTGCCGCGGTCCATTACTTCGGAGTTCGTTTTGGGTGTGCGTGCTTTCCCAAATTGGTGGCCTAGTTCAGGGAGGCTTTGTGGAGTGGGGACAGTGGGAATGTTACTGCAGTGCACCAGTTCTCCTTTTTGACAAAGCTTTTTCTAGTCAGATACAGTTTTGTTGAATAAAACCTAGAAATTAACATAGGGACATGTTCATTGTTGTGTTTATAACAACTCTTCTGTTTATTTCTGTAGGAAAACCTTGTCATTCTATTTGAAACTTCTTCAGGACTTTCCCCTGATCTTAGGTTTTGACAATCTCTATGTTTTTCATTTTCTGATCTACTAAAATGTTGCTGTATGCCTGCCTGCTTGTGTAGAGGGATTTATGTGTTAGCGCTCTGTCTAATAATACTGTTGAGACTCTAAGACTGAATTGTGTTTCCTGTGGCTAGAACTGCCTCCTTTCCTCTTAAGCAAATGAGTGGCAAAGAAGCAAAGAGATGGATTAATTGCAACTCCGCTTAGTTCTCTATAACCCTTAACAGTGTGAGGTTTAAACGTGAGATCCAAGTCATGGAAAGAGAACTTTCTGAAGCTTTGCGCTGCACAAGAAAATCTGTAAATATTTTCAAAATCATTTTATCCTCTTTAATCGCAGGAGCAGTGTGTGTGATGTCTAATTTAGGTTGACTTTTATTATCCATCTTGCCTTTAGATATCTAGGGTAAATCCTTTCATTGAGGAAGTTACGTGCTTTTGCCTTAATTTGCTGCATACTTCGGAGATCATGTGTTCTTTCAGTGATTTGGAAGGGTCATAATGCTTTGTGTTTCTTTGCAACATGGCTCTGTGTCCTGGTTTCAGCTGGGATAGAGCTGATTTTCTTCCGAGTAGCTGGTATAGTGCTGTATTTTGGATTTAGGACGAGAATAATGTTGCCAACACGCTGATGTTTTAGTTGTTGCTGAGCAGTGCTTGCACTAAGTCAGGGACTTTTCAGCTTCTCATACTGCCCCGCTAGCGAGGAGGCTGGAGGTGCACAAGAAGCTGGGAGGGGGCACAGCCAGGACAGCTCACCCAGACTGGCCAAAGGGGTATTCCATGCCATATGGTGTCATGTTCAGCATATAAACTGGGGGGAGTTGGCCAGGGGGCAGCCACTGCTCCAGGACTGGCTGGGTGGTGAGCAATTGCGTTGTGCATCACTTTTTTATTATTATTATTATNGTGGGGAGTGAGCAAAGAGCTGTGTGGTGTTTAGCTGCCTGCTGGGTTATACCACAACAGTCTGATCAAATTTTCAAGGACAACATCTGACAATATATTTTTGCATCTCAAGGTAGCTGCTGGGCAACCTGTTTGCTATTCTTTTGTCCCACTTTGATCATAAGCAAGGTATATAGTGTATGCATTATGTAATGCCTATAGAAAAGACTATAGACTCCTATAGACTCCTTTGGTAGTCTTACTGGCAACTTGTTATGTGAGCAATATTTGAACTTATTTTATCAAAATTTATAGTTCATTCTACTTTTCTTACAGTCAAGATGAGTCAGAATGGCAAAAGTCATGGCAAGGATTGCTTTTATTTTGGTGGTATTGTTGTACCTCAGCAGGAAGCTCTGCATCCTAGTGCCAGGGAGATTTGAGAGGGGGAGACTAGAAAATCTGTAGGAGTGGGTATGACAGACAGTGAACTTCTGTGATTTGAGACTGAAGAAAATCGGGAAAGGTCTTGTTAGCAAACCTATGAAATCTGACACTTTGAAAATGAAACAATCGTTTAAATCTAGTTTCACGTTTCCCTGCATTTGTGTTGGCATCATGTCTGCAGCAGTGTGTTTGCTGCTTCTCCTTTTCTCCTTTGAGATCCAACTGGTCAGCCTGGTTTGCGATGACTCAGCCAGTCGCTACTGATTCAGGACTGGGAATGAAAGTTCTCCCTTGCTGCCTGCGAAGTCTCTCCCAAGCGGGCTCTGTGCTGGCCAGAGCCTAGGTTGAAGAAACATTTCCCAGTTACTGCTTCTTTCCTCATCTTTCTTCGTCATGTGCCTGCAAGTATCCCTATCCCTATGCAGAGGTAGTTGCACTCCCAGTGTCTAGGGCCTCTTAGTATTCCTCAAAGTTGAGAAGTCTGTATTGCTGGGTCGGAGACGTCTCTCACTATATTGGCAAAACTGTTGGTGCAAGAAGGACTAAGAGGAGACGAAGTTTAATTTTACAGTTTTCCATATGTTGGAAGAGTTGTGATAGTTGCTTCCTCCCATCCCTTAATTTTGGTGGGATTGTGTTTTCCCTCATAGTTTAGTTCTTGTATGTATGCCATTCAAAACACTTCATGTATAAGCTGTAGCAGTAGGAGCTGCTGAGGGTCAACTATTTCTCTGGTGTCCTGTCACAAAATTCTTTTTTTTTCATATATATATATATATTTGATTGTAATCTCCCATTTAAAATCTTTTAACTGTGGTACTTTATATAAATGTATTTTTGATGTTTACTACTGAAATAATTGTCTTGTAGTTACAAGAAGTTTACTAACTTAATTTCATTTTGTTCTTCATTTTTTGAATATTTCTAACAAACCATCATGGCTCTTTAAGAAGGCTTAAAGCAACTAGTTCTTGATCTTGACTTCAGGACCTTCTTAGACTAGGCAGTACTGTACTCTACCATTTTTCAGTTTCCTTGGTTTTCTAACATAAAGGCTGCACCGAAGTTCAGAGCCTGCAAAAGCTGACATGATATGCTTTACTTTAATATTTTGAATAAATGTATTGAATATTAATTCTAATACAATTTAGATTTTATGTATACTGACATATTTAGTGAACTAACATTTAATAAAATTTTCTCAAAAATGAATGAAATGAGGTTGGCAGTTAAAGTCAAAAGAAATCTGATTATTGAAAAAGCATCCATCGCCTATGACACCCATTATTTGTTCACCATGAACAGTTTTAAGTCCCCCACCCCAAATGACCCCAATTGAAAATCTGTAAAATAAACAAGGGTTAAATATATATTATTTAGTTGCTAATCATCTGAAATGTCATATAAATTCTACTTTTCTGCTATAGATAGTTTACAAACTGAAGTCAGAATGGCACATGAGAAAATAAGATATTTTTTCCTATTTTACACACGCAGTACTGAAAAAGCAAGTAGTTTGCCCAAGAGAAACTCTGTGCTGGTGCCAGAAGTTTAGTTCAGGTATTCTAAGTGTTAAGCTGCAGGCTGATAACTTTCAATCTTGGGTTTAATCTGAGACAAATATTAACAGTCAGTCTTAGATTTTAAGCCTAATTATTACTTTGTGTGCATGGGGTACAGGGGATGGTGGTAGCTTTTCATTTTTGTTCTCCCAATCTGTCATCTTAAAAATTTCCGTGAGGTCAGGGGGATGTTTATTTTTAGTAATTCTGTGCTGTTATGTCTCTTTTGTAGTTTGCAGATACTTGTTTCAAATACATGTTTTATATTTGCAGGTATGTGTTTCAAACATAATACATTAATGTCTGCAAGGTCATCCTTAGACACACCAGTTGCATCTATTCACCAGTTGCCCAAATGACAAATTTCCATAATGTTTCTTGGGAAGAGAGGCAGTAGAAAAACTAAGAATGTAATGGGTCTTTTCTCTATTTTGTCTCCTTGTGGAATGAATTTATTGCCTTACCCTGTTTGCTGTTCTCATTGCTAGCCCAAATCCAAATTTTTCTTTGAGGATTTTTATATGCTTTATGATATACAAATTTGTACATTACTGCAGGTCTGTTATATGATGTTATTGTACTGGATGAACAAATTAACTGACCAACTGTTTAAAAGACAAGTATCATTCCTTGATTTAGACAGGTATGCTGGCCAAATTTACCATTAAAAATAGTGTCTTTTGTCACCATCCATACTCAGATATTTTTTTGTTTGGTCTTAGGCCTAATAAATATTATTTTTTTTTGCATGGGAGAATTAATTAAGAGAGGAAACAATATTTCTTATATTTGAACTAGGCACGTGCATTGCATCAGGTAAAGACTGTGCTAGGAAGGGTATTCCAGATATAAAATATAATTGCTATTTAAATGTTAGTAACAAATACACATTCAGAGTTTAGATGTTTGGTGTGTTTTAAGTATCCAGTTTGCTCTTAAGATTTGTTATTGAAGTGTTTGTTTTGTTGTGGGTTTAAGTATCTAATTTACTTTAAGATTTGTTACTTAAGTGTTTCTTACTTAAAATCTCTGCTTGGCAATGATAATGCTTATCATGGAGAGATCTCAAAGTACTTTTTCTTCATTAATTCTTTTTTTTTTTACTGAAGAAAATAGTACTGTGCTAAGCATTTCTTTCATGTGTTTGCACACAAACTGTAAATGGTGTCACTACTACATCTTGATGCTTGCCTATAAAACAAGGTTTCTGCACATTCAGAGCAATGTGCATACAAAGTGTATGCCTGCATTTGGATTTTTATTCTATGTTACGAGAAAGAAACTGATCTATTAGGCATGCAGCAGCCACATTTGTATAGCAGTTCATAACTCTATATATGGTCGGTATGGAGTGTCAAGTGTTTGAGAAAAGGGACTGTAAATTTCTGCCTGCTATCAACATTGACTGTGGGTACCACTGGAAATGCAGTTCTCGGGGAACCGCTTAGTCAAACAGGGCATCTTAGTGAACTTGGCATCCTGAACCTTAGGAATTCCACTGCTTACATAATGTTAGTTTCTTCTTGGTCTTGTCTGTATTGGGTGGTTGTCTTACGCTAGTGATGTTATTCCTAGAAGGCTGTTGTGGTGATCACTAGTGTTTTTCGGTCAGTGTAGCAGTACTGCCTGGGGGTTGTGAGGTTGGTGGTTGTTTTCCCCAGCAGTTTGTGTGGTCCTTTAAGGATGACTCACTCAGTCCTTGCACAAGGATCCTGTGGCTTTTATCCATCCAAACCACTCCTCAGTATGCCACCAGATGTCATTAGTAAGAAATTTACAGAGACTCTGTATAGATTGTATTGGCTATGTAAATTCAGCTTTTAATTTTACTTAAACAACTCTGGATTTTTGATGAGTTCAGTTATTGAAATTGCAATATATAAATACTCTATTCCCATTGCTTTAATTCAGCTTACACAGCAATTCAGCTGTTTCAGAGTCCTTTTTTTCCCCTCTGACTTAAGGTTTCTCAAAACTACACTCAAATCTGAGAGCATACTGAGCAAAATTAATACAGACAGAATTAATTCTGCCCAAATTTAAAACGTTAGGAAGAAAATATTTGGTTCAAAATACTTGCTTTCATTTAGTACATATGTGGGAAATTCATCAGTGGCCATGGACAGGAGGGCGATTACCAAACTAAATTAAGTGAGAATTGGAATAAAAGAAATCTGTGAAATCAAAACATAAAGAAAAATGTATGAAAATTAAGTGGGTTGGAGTAAGAAGGGATATTGACATATTGAGGCCAGTTTGTAGTATGTTTGCCTTCAGATCACTATCTTAAATTTGTAGTATCTCCCAAGTCAGGAGAACACATCTATATGTTTCTGTGACAAAATATTTTTCTTTTTATAGCTAACTGTGATTGTGAATTTAGGACGTTTCAGTCTTCAGCTATCTTTATTATATAAATAATACTAGAGCTACCTTTTTAGTTGTTTTGGGATTACTTTCTGAAAATCCAAAGTATCAGGTTAACACACAAGTACATAGTTTAATATAGAT
This sequence comes from Ibidorhyncha struthersii, assembly GCA_013398815.1. NCBI lineage: Eukaryota > Metazoa > Chordata > Aves > Charadriiformes > Charadriidae > Ibidorhyncha > Ibidorhyncha struthersii. Next base: position 567,432 of record VZSZ01011434.1, on the reverse strand, counting down.
TGCAGTCCTTCCTCAAATTCTAATAAGAGTTTCTGTCCCTTATCCCTTATATAAGGGTAGTAGAATAGGTTATGTATTAATGTATTTGTTTTGTAATTATAATGCATTCATTGTAAGAAAAGAGAAGAAAAAAATTCTGGCATAGGCAGTTTTGAAACTCACTGTGCATTCACATGAATAGGTTTCTTACGTGGTTGCTAGTTCGTTTCTTCTAGTCTGATCTTCTCAATTTACTTAATTTGCTGCCTTTTACCAATCTTTTGTAACCTATTAGTATTGTGATTGTTCTATTACAGCCAGTCACAGTACAGTAATTTGCTATTTGTTCTGCAAGCCTAAGAAAAAGTTTGTTGTTTGGTGTGGGGTTTTTTTTTCCCTAGAAGGTGATATTCCAAAATACGCTTTCTCAAGTAAAGCTAAAATTCCAATGGCAACACAAGTTATGATATAATTTTAGGGTCTACTTGTTTTCACTTAGGCAGTTTTAAGCTTATGTTCACTTTTACAGTACAAATTATTAAAGCTTCTGAAGGCTTTAGAGGTAGAAAAGTAGAACAGAAAGTTAAATCAATATAATTTACATAGCAAAAAAAAAATTAAAGCTATTATCTCAATAGCTTTTTAGTGACAGTTTGCATAGTTTTGGCTGAGAGATTGGTTTACAGGAATGAAAATTGACATTGTTTTAGAGCCAGACAGTGTTACATAAAAACCTGGACAGTTTACAGCATTTTTCAACCAGTAAGATGAAAACAGGATCAATCAGGAAAGAAACCAAATGGGATAATTGAGGAACTGAGGGAAAGCGAGCATTACTGAACAATTTAGGACCAGATCCAGGCTGAGGACTTTGTGGAAGATGGAAATCCTGAACAAAGGAGAATAGACGAATTGCAGCATGGCTTGGGTTTATTCTGTCTTGTTAAACTTATAAATGCTGTGTCTAAAGCAGTTGTCTTAAGAGAGTAAACGATAATTTCTTCATGTATTAACTCAAAATAATGAGACCTTTCAAATAGTAAGTAGAATTTTGAGAACAATGGAAGTTTTAGGGGGATATGCTATGCTCTATGGTAGATGTTACAGGACTAATGAGAGCATTAAGGAAAAGGAGATTTAGGGCAGCATGGTAGAGGTGAATTGTTTAACATCAAACTGCTGCTACTGTATGAGAAAATGGGATTAAGATTTCTTCTGTACTTTGCCAGAGTACAGGTTAATTAAGGTCATCTGTGCATGTTTCTGCAAAAATAAAGGAAGCCAGGTTATTTGATTTTATGTGTTTCATTCAAAATAATTTTAAATTCCATGGAAATGTCATCCCTTGTTTTCACTGATACAACAGGTAGCATTTGATGTCATGGTAGACTCAGAAGGTGTGTCATGTTGGTCATTTAAACTTCTTCCTTCTCAATTTTTTATTTTATACGCTTATCTGAATGCAATAGGTTACTGTAAATCTGATCCACAAGCCACAAATGTTGAAACATGATTCTAACTACTGCATTCCCCAAGATGTTTCCTTGCAAACAGCGTGAGATAGTTTTGCAGTGTGACATTTTATTATTGACTTACCCTTTTTCCCAGACCACCAGTATACTTCCAAATTTACCAGCTTATAAGCAATTTTCTCTTTGATTAAATGCAAAGCATTTTAAACATTTTTCTAATATTTTTGCTTAGAGAATTGTACTATGTTCATTTTTATTTAGACATATTTATAAGTTTAAAGTGTTGTATCTTGTAGTTGGATTACAGAGAATATGCAATTTGAATTCCTATCCTATATGTTACTAGCTTGAATTAATAATCATGTAATTCTGTAGAACTGTCCAGGAGTCTTTGTCTTTTGCCCTGCAGCCTGAGAGCACTACCACTTCCACAGGTGGCTGTCAAAGTGATAGTAATTTCAGTGTGTTGGAGTCTTGTTTCTTAGGACAAGGGATTTATTTATTATTCCAAAATCTTTATTCCTAGTAAGTTCTAGAAGATTTTCTAAAGAACAGCTGTCCAGGTTTGATTTGATCTGTGCTTTCTGGCTGAACAAATACGATCCTAATCTTTTGAATAACACCTGACAAATAAGCCTCTTGGATAAAAGGTTGATGACCAAATTGTCTTAACAAAGAAAGAATTAAAGAAAATGCTTCAAATTTTAAAATAATAATCATGCCTCTTCTGTTTTTTTTATTTTCATGTACTTAATGATAGAATTTTTAGTCTTCTGGGCACTATCCAATGGAAAACTCATTGCTGGTTGGCATATAAGTCACAAATCAACTGCTTTCCAGTTCTTCATTCTATTTTGGTTGAAATATTTTATTAAAAATCTTAGATATCTAAGTTCTTGTATGGCATTCTTACTTAGAAAAACCTTTACGTGGAAAAGGTGTTTCTTCCTAATTTATGCCTTGACAGAAGCTCACTCGTTTTTCCACTAAAGTAAAAGTAATTTTAAACAGGCTTTAATGTACATATTTTAAGAAGCATTCTGTTACAGTATTTTGCATGTTTTCATCTAAACAGATATATAGTTATTTGAGTTCAAGTTGCCAGACATCCAAAGTGGTGGTGTGCATATTTTAAATCTGGGTTAACATGTTGTTGTTTCTTTGCGAAGTGGAAGATGTGGAGTAAATGTTTTCAGTGTTTTCTTGAAATGATTTTATTCAACAAATTATGCTTTTTGTAGGGGTGAGGAAGGTTTGTTAGACAGAATTTATAAAGTCTTTGCTCATTCTAAATTTTTTGACAATACATATGCAAATGTATTTTGTGACATGTAGTATATTTTACTCTCTGTAACAGCGAATCTGCTGTACCAGTTTTTGTGTATCTTTCAGACATGCAGATTGACAGTTAAATGCCATGTAAGTTTAATAAGATTCTACCAAGTTCTATTCTATAAATAGATTCTACCAAAAAAGCGTGCATAACTGGTTCTGCTGTAGGTGGATATTTACCCTTTTTGTGCAGGGATGGGGAAAGGATTTTTACACTGTAATTCTTAAACGAGTATCTAAATACTTTGGCTCAGACCAAGATGTACTGAAGGAACAGCAGGAGAAATACTGGATTATTGAGTTTTGGATTTCAAATGAGTTGAATAGTTGAGCATTTGGATTTTAATATTTACAGAAGACTAATATGAAAATCATTTACATTGAAGAGCAATTCACATAGAAGTTGAAAATTCACATGTTTAATAGACGTAAAAAGCAGGTTTGCAAAACCTGCTTTGGGATGTTTTTTCAATTAGGAGAGTCAAAGTTTTAAATTATCTTTAAATAAAATATGGTTAAATTTAATATATATTATTGTCTCTTGGTTCATAAAAGGGCAAATAAAATTATTGAGCCAATGATCTTGAAGAGCACAAGCTTTCTCATACTGTCTTTGCAGTGTATTATAGCACTGTTCTTCAGGAAGTGCATTTTGTGCTCTATTTAGAAGAAAACTAACTCTCCTCCCCTTCCCCGGATATCTTGCTTGAAATAAGCATCAGAATTTGTTGCAGCCAGACTGGTGCTGCTCACTCCAGCAGTAAGCATGGAAGAATGGTCTACGTACAGCTCCAAGCAGTAAACAGTTACCACCAGGAAACTGTTATGACCACGTTTTTTTCCTTATCTCCGCACCATCACTGTAGATATCTTTCTGAAACAGCATTGGGCAGTTCCCTGTAAGAGCAGGAGTAGATATACCTTTAAAATTAGCAGATAAAAAAGAGCAGAATATCCATTGTTGGCAGTTGAGCACTTCAAAATGCATTAGAAGTATTTGATCTGTACCAGTGAGAGACATTCTTTAATTTGTTTATGTCGTAGCCCACGCTTGCATACAGGTACCTCATTTGGAGCTGTGGCCAGTTCTCACGTTTGTTCAGTGGTGCATCGTAGCCATGTCTTACGGAAAAAGACCTGTTCTGTGGTGAACTACGGCTGGAAGGTGTTAGTGGATTTTCACCTTAGTGTTTAATCAGGCAACAAGTATGTATCAACCTGCACTATTTAGAACACCACAAAAATACTCTGAAGAGTTTGGGCTCTGGTTTTAAGATGTAAATATGTTTGTTGAGCACTGAACTAAAATCTGCAAATCATTCATGCAGCCAGTAAATGTGTCGTAATAGCTGATGGTGAAGCAAAGCTCTATGTTCATGTCTGTTATTCACAGCTTTCATGTATTTGTCTGATTATCTCTGGAATTCATCTGAGGATAGATGGTTATTAACAGTCTACCTACTAAGATCCTCTAGAAATAAATGGTTCTGGCTGCTGATAATCTATTTTGTTTAGTTCTTGATGAAATACTTTCATATGGGTTGTGTTTGCAAAGTACAAGTCATTCACAATTCTAGAATGTGGTGTAAAGAATATAGTTTCACAGCTGAAATGAGGGTTGTATCATCAAATTGATACATTTAACCTTTAAAGCAATTTAGTACATCTGTGCCTTCCCTGTATCTTACAAGTACAACTAAAAATAGTTTTTGCCATGCCCTATAAGAGTTCATTATGTTTACAGACTGCAATATTGCGTGACAGTGTTTGCCTCTGAAATTTCTTAGCTGGTTTGTGCCACTGGGAAGTGGCTACTTCTTGACATAGCAGATCCAATGGATGACTTGTTGTGTTAGTTAACATATCTTGCCAGTATTGACGTATGACTATCCTATACTATAAAGAGTTGGAGAAAAGACAAGAAGGACAGGGTACCTTGGCGTACTTTTCTATATTTAGGTAATGCAGTATTAGATAACATCACCTCCAGGAGCAAGTATTGGAGCTCTTTAACCAGATTAGGTCTAATCATTAGTTTTAATGTGTTGCCCTTCTACTATGTACAGTTTTGCTTTTGCCATTGGGATTTCAGCTGCATTTGTTGTCCCATATTTTCTTTCCGTCTGACCTTCACAGCTTTGGGAAGCTTGTCAAAAGGAGGTTCTTTTTTTTTATTTTTAATTAGAGCACGATTCTTGAACTTAAATGTAACATTTTAGCAAAATATGGAAGTTGCCAAAATATGAAAAGGTTACATTTGAATTTAGCTACTTCCAAATAAGCAGTAGAGATTAATGGCTACATGTATTTTTTGTGTGTGTCACTAAGAATAAAGAAGCATGACTTGCTAAGAGAAGTTGCATTATGGGATTTAAGAAAATGATTTTGTACTCTGTAATTGTCTGTAGGTAGGAAGAAATGAAGGTGACTGAAATGCTGAAGAGCAAGTAGAGTAGCTCTCAGTGGAGTTCCCAAATGGTGTACTCTCTTATTTCAGTAAATCTCACACTCATATGTAGTATTATATATATGCATTATTTTATAATTGCAGTAGAGTGTACTATTAGACAGTTGAAGAATTTTAACTTCTAATTCTGGAAGTTGTAAGTTTTGACTCTTAATTGTGCAGTTTAGAGTCATTTCAGTCCAGCTGCAGTACAATCAGACCAAGAAATAGAAGCTCTTATGCCTTAAAGTTCTAAGTTCAGCATCTTACAGAAAAGGATTTTCCAGCCACTTTTAATAGACTAAAGTAATCATAGAATGAAGATACCATTCAGGTTGGTAGGCGCCTCAGGAGGTCTCTAGTCCAACTTCCAGCTCAAAAAAGATGAGTACTAATTCAGAACAGATCGCTTGACAGCCTTCAAGGATGGAAATTCCACAACCTATGTGGACAACCGCTGCTTAATTATCCTAACAGTCAATAGCTGATATCTCTTCTATTTCGTTTTATAGTCATGTTTTGTCATGTTTAGTCAATCTCCTACAGTAGAGTTCAGTAGCAGGCTTGGCTCCATCAGGCTTGCATTCTTCCTACATAGAAGAATTTAGTTTGGAGGAACAACAGGAGGTCAGCTAGTTTGACCTGCTCAGATTAGGTCCGTTTAGACCAATTTGCTCAGCTCCTTACCCAGTCGTGGTTTTGGAGATCATACTCCATAGTGGTCTGCCATCTGCTTACTGCCTTCAGTAGCTTTTTCACTTGACTGCCCTATACGTCAACCAGAAGACATCATTCATTCGCAGGTGAGTCCAATGTTGCTATCAGCCCAGGGGAGACACATTTCTTGCAGCCCCCAAACCAGATGGCCGTAGCCTGCCTTCTTACCTCTGGAGCTGTGTCTGCGAAGGCCTCTCGTGTGCCAGGGATACCTGTTTCAGTCAGGCTGGGGATTGAGTCCTGTGGCACCTCATGACCATTTTTATGCAGTCCCACACTGTCTATAGCAGAGATTCTTGCCCCTTGTTGTGCCAGCTGCCCTGTTAACTGCTCAAGTCAGTATGTAAAATGCATAATTCTATACATTGTTTTAACCTTTGCTCTCTGAACCACCAGCACCACCCCCTGCCCTAGTATCTCTCAAAATACTGCAGAATTTCATAGGGAGACAAACCTTGCTTATATCTCTTGTAATAGTTGTTACTTCCACAGCACTTGTAGAAGAAATTCAACAATTTGTACTTCAGCCTGTTTTGTTTACTGCTTGAAGAGGGAGCATAAAAGTTTGTTGACTAAGTATAGCTATTCATTCTCCTACTAAACAGAAATATTTTTGTACAGTATATGATAGTGTCATTTTGGAACCTTTCAGTTTTGTCAGATACGTGTGTATGTTAGAAATACTTTAGTAATCTCTGTTCTTTTGCTTAAAAAAGAAGGAGGAAAAGAGCTCTAACTCCTAATAGTAAGCAAAAATACCACTGAAACTTTTTGTTAGTCTGGTTGCTATGCGTCATGTTGATAATTCCTATAAGAATTTTTAATCCTGACACTGTTAGCATAATAAGTGGTTTTCAGATTGTAGCATGTTGGACTAACCTTTTGATAAGCTTAGATATAAAAAGATAGATAGATATAAAAAAAACTACAAGGGGACCTTACCAGCTTTTGACCAGTTAAGGCTTCAAGGACATAGATTTGTCTGACATATGGCTCGCAAACAGTTTTTCTAATCCGTATTGCTGGAGCACCTGAGGGCTGACATATGCTGGCTGTGAATGAATTTATAAGAGAGAGTCTTTCTTGCAAACAGCTCAATCTAAATAAAGAGTCCTGAAGCAGAGGAGGAAGGAGTGTGACAGCTAATAATGTTGCGGCATGGGAAGTCCAGCCAGAACAATTCAAAGCTCTCCAAATAAGTGACAAGCCCTTGTTTGGCTACTACATTAGCTGCTCCAACTAGATTACATTTTTTTCCCCCAAAGCTATGGGTCGGAAAGACCACAGTATCGAGAAGGTAGAATGGCATGACTTGGAAGCATCTTTCAGAGAGGATGCTACCTTGTTAATCTTCATTTGCTAATCCTTGTTTGTATTAGTGCAATTGTTTTTAACAGCAGGTGACAGCTGTGATTGCAGTGAAACTAGTATGGTTTAGTTGTGAGCATGAAGTAGGTCAAACGTGTTCCATGTATTCTTTGAAAGACAGGCTAAACCTTCTTAGTAAACATCTGATCTTACCTTTAACAACTAGTAAAATGTGTGTGTATGTATGCACACGCATTCACACACACAGATGAATTTCAGTATTGATGTATTTCTTTAAACCATTGAGGACAGGCCAATGGCAATGGCTCTGTCTGGGCATACTGTTTGATTCTATAAAATATTAATGCAGAAGCACCACAAAGAACCTGTAGAATAGGCATGTTATTAAGCCCACATAATTTAAAGGTCTGCATTTGTTACGAACTTCTGATGCCTGTAAGTTGTATGAAAAATTCTTCATTAGACTTTTCTCTACAGGGTCACATCTCCTTCCCTCCTCCATTATCAGTAAGTTAAATAAGTAGGTTAAGCAAAGTCTTCAGTGCCATTAAACTTGATCCTTAAACAGAATCAAGGATGTTTAATGGTGAAGATTATCACCAAGAAAAATAGTGGGACAACATGGTGCAAAGCTGTTAGGAGTTTTGATTTCATGAGCTATGCTTGGGCAGCTTTGAAAGAGCTTACCTTGTAATCATTTTTCTCTAAACTTCTCTATTGCTTTTCCTGAGCTGGCTGAAATTATACAGAAGTACTGATTTCATACTTGGGTTTTGGTTTGGGTTTTTTTTGTTTTTTTTTATGGTGATAGTCTTACAATTCAGAATCTGCACAGATCTAGGAACCCTTCACATTCAGAAAAAACTTTTGGAGTGAGCTTACGTTTGTATTGGAAACCATATCCCGGTCTGCTCAGGGTGATTGGGCATTATGAGTTTGTGTTAAATGTGAAAATCAGTGGCATGGACACTTTCTTTGATGCAGTCCTGTTTTTTGAGGATTGCAAGGAATACTGGAGCAGTTTTCCAAAACTGCTGTATGTCCTGAGTTTATTACAAAGACGTGGAAGTCAATTTTCTTTTTGAAAATCCAGGTGTGCTCAAAGGGTATCTCTTGGCTTCCTCCAGAGGCCATGCTTGCTACTCCTTTTCACTTCCCTTCCCCCTCTTTCTTGCAGAAAAACTCTGCAGCAGCAACTAGTTAGGCAGCCAATTGCCCTCTTCAAATCCGAGAGCTTTCTTGGAAACCTCCCAGCTTTGTATGTTTTTGTTTCTGTTGGTATTCTCATTTGATCCACTTCCTTGGACAGCAGCTTCTTATTGGTTTTGGCTATCCTCAACTTTTTTTATTTTTTTTTTTTTAAGATAATTGGTTTTGCTTTCACCTTGAAAAAGATACTAGTGTGCTCATTATCTGTATTTAGATCTCTGGCTTAATGTGCTAGAAACAAGCCATTAAAATACTTCAGCTTCTTTTTCTTTTTTCATTTAATTGAATTTAAATTCTTATATGCTTTGGATCCTTTTTTATGACTTACAATATTTGTCAATAAAACGGATACAAGAGCTAATCTCCAAACACCTAGATAGCAAAGTCAGCAGTGCATGAGATTATAAATCATACGTTCTGAGTTTAGGTCTGTGTGACTTGACTAGACACATTCTAAGATTTTTATGTAATGAAAAACAAAATTCACAAAGCTTATTAAAGACAAGTTTTACAGTTTTACTTTATCTTTCCATTTGAAAGAATCTTTTGTATAAAAATCTGGTGTGAACATAGGTCCTATAGGAAACAGGAAAATAGCTAACTTTTTTTGTATGTGAATAAAAAAGAAAATTGTTGTGCCAAGACAATTTATATTAGTAAAACCGTAATTAATTTTAAAATAAGTAATGTGTCCTATGCAATAATTAAAATATTTTGTTTTCTGTACTTCCCAGTGCTTAGATAAAAGCGTGGACAAAAATCTACTACAAACTCAATGTATGTTTAGCAATTGCATCTTTAAATGAGACTGTTGTGTTTGGAGCTCTCAGTGTTTGCTTCCTGTGAAAAGGTTGCGGGGACAAACTAAATTCAATTAATGTAATATCAGTCTATTTTTTTCTCTTTATTTTCAGTACTAATAGCAGCTATCAGTTTACGTATACTTTCAATAAGTTTAAAAGTATTCAAAGTTAATTTCTTCTTGACACTCTAGGTTTGTTGCACTGACCCCTTGGAGAGTGTATCATCTGACTTCTCTCATAATACTTGGAGTGCTAGTTCTTCAGATAATAAAGGATTTGGTATTCTCGAGGATAAAAGGTAAGGCAGTATACTGATAGAGTTCCTTGCTTAAACACCTGCAATTCAGAGCGTGTTAGTTCATTACTAAATCCTGTGATATTATGGTTATTTTAAAAGTATTAGCTAATTTCTGAGAGTAATAATATATCTATGATGATCTATTACCATTTTCAGTGAAGTTTTGCTATATTTTATAGAAAAGGCACTAGGAGATTTGTTTTAGCATGAGTATAACTGGTATCAGTGAACAATCATTCATATTTCTTAACTGCTAGGTCTGAAAATGCATTTTTCCTAAAATACGAATTTTTCCTAAGCATTTCTACTTCTTCTGACATGAATCACATCACTGTTGGAAAGTTTGGGAGACCCAATATAAGTTGGTCAATAATGTAAACAGATTGAGAAAGGACCTATCATAGCGCAGTTGAAATAAGAAGTGAGCAGTATTTTTTTTTCTACTTTATGTAGTGTTTAGTTTCCAATGTGTATGAGGTCTCATCTGAATTACAACCAAGTTTGAAAGGTATTTTGAGTTTGTTTGCTGGGCTGGTGTGTTTTTTAAATTCCTATCCTGTACTTCATTACCATCTTGAGAATTCTGTGGTAAAATGGTTGTCATTAGTCTGTAATTTTCATTGTAAGGAAGATTATTTATTTTTTTAAGTGTCTTATTTTGCCTTTTGATGTTGAATCCCAATGCGAAGTGTTTGAAAAATCACCCGCACATAGTGCAAAAGCAGAAAATAAGTGTCAGAGAAGCACGGTGTTCCTCTTTGAACTACCACATCATTTCTGATTCCCAAAGCCTTTTGTTCCCTGCTAAGGTACAGCAGTTGTGCACAGTCTTTTTTGAAGCACGGTTTGTTGTCCTTGTCTTCTCCAGAGTCTTCGTTACTATTCTGTTTCCTGCTTGAGCATTGCAAGCTCAGAGTCCAACTTAAAAATCTTAGCAGAATTTAATTCTTAGGCTCTTTGTTGTATAAATCACCACTAATGTTTATACCTCACTGGTTAGGTAGTGATTTACTGAAGTTCTCTCTTAGCTGTAAGTACTAATATTTTTGTATTTACCAAATCCAAGATGTACCAATATTGACCAAGCTAAGAGAGTAAGAATACCATCCTATCTTCATTTGTATTTCAGTTCCATTTTAATTTGATTATTTAACCATTCATCATAGAGATGAGGCTAGGAAGACCTATGTTTCCCAGCTTACAGAATTATTATTTTACTACAGTTAACTTTTGTATTTTACTGTTGCCTTTGATGGCATTGTACACAGAGCTCAAGAACAATGAGGTTCTTGAAGTAATACTGTAGAAATCTTATGGTAATGACTTGAAATCAATGAAGTGCCACTCCAAAAGGCAGAAAAAAATTCTTCCCAGTATGACACTTATGTAGCTGCTTCACACTTCCAGCCAACCACTAGATGGCAAGACTATTACAGATTCATAAGGAATGTAGAAAGTGGTTGTCAGTTTGTAGATGTAAAGCATAAGTTACCTTGTCCTCCAGGTAAAAATATAGCAATATAAGATACAGATTTTTTTTCCATTTGTATTTTTAACTGGTATATTAAGTTTACAGAAAACAATTCAAGAACTGTTACTCTAAGTTAATATACTGTTCCTGTTTTGACTGTTAAAGAGACTTCCTTGGTAATTTTGTCCAAAATTTGAACGTTTCTTATGAATAAAGGAAAAAAAATTGTTTCTGGTTTAGTACATTGTGTTTCATCTTACATTCCCACAATTGCAGGTGCGCAGCTTTGGAGGACTATCACTGGCAAGTAGGTATATTATTTTTAACTTATTGATTATTTAATATCTTGGTTTTTTTATAGTTAGTCTGGAATTTAAAAAATAGTCTATTTTCCATCTAATTAAAATAGACCTGAATTATTTTGGTCTTAGCCTCTTTTCTAAGTTTATTAACACTTGTTCATTGGTTTTGATGTTTAAGTTTGTAAAAAGTGTATTTTTTGTGATTTGAGCTGCAGTACATGGTAACATATCAAAATACTTTTAGAAATGCTTTTTTTTTTTTTACAGTGGGATTATCATGTTTTGTGTTTCTGGGAATTGGTGTTTTCTTTGAAGTTGGTTATTAGGGAAAAATACTGCGTTGGTTAAGGAGGTAACTTTCTTTTAGAACATCATTATACCAGTGCTGTCTAGAAGCAGGTAAGCTTGCAGGGGTTTCCCTTTATTTCTGTAGTAGCCAACACAAGTAATTGATCATTACAATTTCAAATAAATATTAGTTGATATCCACAGGAGTAGAAATTAATCAGGCATTTTGAAGTCTGTTGACTTGCCATTGGGATGACTCAATCTACAGTCAAATGTTTGTATCATGTTGTTAGTGTTGGGTATACAATTGATTTAATTTGCCGTACAAACAATGTCTCTAAATGGTTTACAGACAATCCATTTTCAGAATATAAGTTTGTATATTGTTTGTATATTTAAGGTATTAGTCTTCTAAACAGACCACCAAGAATTACTCTGTATCTGACATCATTTGAAAGCAACTGCTGCATTACAAACATCCATTAGTACGCTATTGTATTACACCCTGACACTGAAGAGAGAGTAATGCGAAGCTGAAAAGGGAAGATGCAAGGTTTTGTTTTCTGCCTAGAGGTAGATACCAATATTATGGCAGTTACAGAATGCAGTTCAGATGTGCAGCTTTTCCTAATCTTCTACGGGTATGAACTATCTTCAGGTTTTCTTACAAACCTGAAATGGAGCTATATAGAACTGATTACAGGTTAGTTCATGAACTAAGCTGCATAAAATGGTTCTAGTGCTACTCAGTGTATCTGTGTAGACCAGCAGTGCTTCAGAGATTTTAACTGAGGAGCCATTTCTGTGGCACAAGAGATAGTGTGACTTGTGTTTCATTCTTTCATCCTGTTCCTTGTGAGAGAAATTTACATAAAACTTTCTACCTTTTTTGTTTTTCACATCTGATTTGACTTGTCTGTTTACACTAGAGAAGAGGAAGGCAAAAAAAAAATCAAATTGCTTGTGGAATGGAAGGAAGCATAGTTTTTTAACTGCCCTTTGTTTCCAAGAAAAATAATTCTGCAGTCTGAGACAATTTTTTGTTTTCTCTCACTCCCCAGTTCATCAGGTCGCAAAATCAGAATAATTGGTCTTCACGAAAAGCCTATAAATAGTACTTGGGTTCAGGTTTTCAGGTGTCCAGAATCTTGGACTTTACTCACTGTTCTGTGGGAATGCCTATGCTATTGGGTAATATAATACAAGCGTCTTATGTCTTTGTGTAAAATACTTTGCAATGGTAAGAACACAAAATTGGTTCGTAAGTCCATCTAGCCCAATATGTGCTCTCTGAAGGTGGCCAGCAGGGCCTTGGGTGGTGTACAAAAGCAGGACGAGCTTGCAAGGTACTTCTCCTGGTGTACTTTCCCAGCCTCCAGCTGCTTCCAGTTAAATGACTTCTAGGTACTAGAAGTGTCTTTTATTTCCCCTCACAAGCTCTTCTAGGTGGACCTTCCATGAATTTGTCCCATTGCTTTTGTTCTTACAAACTTATGATATTTACAACATCCTGTAACACAGATATCCGCAGCTTAAACTATGTGTTTTGTGAACACAGTCTTGTGTTTGTTTACTGCTATATAACAGTTTCTTAATACCTTTCTACCTTTTTTTGTTGGAAGAAATAGTGAGCAATCACTCTCTATTAATATTCTCCAGCAAGCTGTGACTTCATAAACCTTCATCCTGTCCTGTTCAGTCCATGACTACTGAATTGTTCCTAAAATAGAAGTTCTCTGTAGCTTTGATATCTTCATTGTGCTTTTCTGCACTTCTCTTCCATTTCTGTTGTCCTTTTTGTTGGTGTGGAGGAGCAGGATTAGAAATATCGTTCAGGGAGACCTTGGACTATACACTGGCATACGAGTATACACTGTCATAAAAATGACCTCTCTCCTTTTCAAAATAAACCATAATGCTTGATTGGCTTTTTTTTAACTTCTGCTGAGCTCCAAATTGAAGTTTTCATGGATTTTTTTTTAATCATCTCAAGATTATGTTCCTGAGTAGCGGTCACTTTAAAGCCCATGTGACTTAAGATTTTTTTTTTTCTAAGTGAATCTCTTCACATTTCATCTACCTTTTTGCAAGCAAGTCACTTGATACTTGATTAAAGTTCTGCAATTCCTTGTCATTGGCCTCTATCTTTACCAGAATAATTCTTCTCATATCCCACAACTTCTTCTCTCTATAAAAGCATTTGATGGGGGAGACTTTGTTGAAAGCCTTTTCAGAAATCCAGGTGAGTTTTTAGGGATGTCAGCGGTCTTCTAGAAGCTGGTTGACTCTTTGAAAGCACAGAAGGTTTGTAACGTGATGTCCTTTACAGCGTACTGTAGGACAGGCATGCATGTCCTTCATTAGATTTCCTGACAGTTTGCACAGAACAGAGATGAGTCTTTACTGGTTTGCAGTCCTCTTGCTCTTGCATACCTTCTCTAAAAATAGATGTTGCTTTAGACACTTCACAGTCCTCTGGTGTTAAGGTGCTTTAAGAGAGATTATTTAACAAATGAAATTTCAACTGTTGCACCCTAGCTTTCATTTAGAACTTTTATAAGTTCATATAAAGACTTTGCGTTTGTTTGCACTGTGGGTGGGTATTTTTTTATTTTATTTTATTTTATTTTTTCTGAATACTAACATAAATGTGCCTGTTGATTGGGTTGAAATTAGAACTGCTGTAAGATGTTGAGGCCGGCTGCAGGGTTGCTTTTCATTTTACTCAAGATTGGCTATGAAAAACTTTTCATGCTATCTTATAGAAGCAAGCTGTGTCAGGCATCTCCCTGTGCTGTCTGTTTACAAAAAAAACTACTCAGCAGTGAATCACATGCTTAACATACAGAGAAAAAAAATGCAGTAGATCTGTGGTGCTTGGCATGAGAGGCAAAGCCTGTTCTAATAAATTAAATGTTTGTGACCATTCTCTGGCATTGAGGCCCAGAGGCACAAAACAGCTGTGTCCATAGCATTTAACAGCCTTACAGTCCACACAGAATGGCCCCGTGCAGGTTGGAAAAGATTCCTGGTCTGTGCCAACTTTGAAACTACCTGGGGTTGTTTGGGAAAGTGCTAGTTGGCATGTGCCAAAACTGTGCCAAGAGCTATTTTAATGGTTTAACTACATAAATGATCAATTTTAGTGCCCGACAACATTGCCACACAGTGTTTATCAAAATAGATATAGTCAGAAAATAAAAAATTATCTGAACAGGCTGGTTTCCTGCCATACCTTTGTGTTATGTAATTCTGGTTTTGGAAATTAATATCAATCACTCTATATATCTGTCACACTATAATGTTTCATAAATGGTGGCACAGCTTTATGATGATTTTAATAGTGAAATGGTATGCTTTGTACTGTAAATTTTGAAATTAAAGCTTGTGGTAGTTGGAGGGTGAATGACTGATTATCACTGTTCTGAAACTTGCGTTTTTTTCAACATTCGCATTCATTGTGCATCCCTTCTGCTGCACATACAGTCCAAGCATCCATTCTTCACATGGCTGTACACAACTGCATGAAAGCGAAGAAAAAAGTTCCCTTGCACGTACAGGAAGGCAGAGGGCAGAAAATAGTCTGGTAGATAAATAGATAAAAATAGGCTTCAGAGTGCAAGTATTTCCTTCTTCAGTTGTGTCAGTATAATCTGAAAGCATCTAGCGTACTCAAAGACTTCCACTCCTGGTATTTTGTAATGTTTGCTGTTCTGTTCATTTCAGCTCATATTTTCATATGAGTTTTGTTCTGGAATATATGTATGGCTGAATAACATACCTCAAATAATTCTGCTTAAAAATACGATTCACCCAAACGTTCTTAGTATAAAAACGTGGTTGCGGTCCTGCAGAAAGCAGATGCATACTTGTGAAACGGTAGTCTTAGCAAACAGAAATTGAGTTTTATTTGCAGTTTAAACCTATACTTTAGTTATTCAGTAGCCACTGTACTGTTCAAATATCAGATTGTAATTATCCTTTGTTTTATATAATGCATTGTCACAAATCAGATAGCTAGCAATGTGCATGCTGTTTTTTCTTTCCAAATCACAAAGGCACATTATATATAAATGTTCAACTCCCCTGCGGATTGCAGAAAGAATCGTCTACATTGCAAAAACTTCTGGACAGTTGTATTTTTTTTTTTTTTATATTGTGTGACTTTTTTCCTGCTTTCTGGCTACTTATTTCCAAATTGTTAGCTGACTTCTCAGGTAGTGTGTTCTTCAGAGTTTATTTTTATATTTGATAAATGATGAAATCAGCATTCTGGTAAGATTCTGTGTATTTGTTTTCTTACAGGAACAAAAAGTACTAATACTTAAATAGAAAGGCTTTAACTTTGGCAAAGGGTCACACTTAAAGTCTGAAGACCATTTAATACATTTTCCTACACACCTATCCTTGGGTTTTGGTGGGTTGGTTCTTTTTTGTTTAAGGGGACGGGGAGCAAAGGAGATGGCACAGCCTTTGTAGGTTTTATGTTTCTCACTGGTAGAAATAGTTGGTTTCTTTAGCTTCGTTTTTCCCTTATATTTGCCAGAAATAATGCGTGCTGCATTTTACCAGTTTCTTCTCACACAGAGAGGTTTGCAAACTTTTGAAGTCAGGTCCATTTCCTGTGGTTCTTTAGTAATTTGGTTATAATGTGATTCTGCCTTAGCCATCACAAGACATTTTCCTCTCTTCCTCGTCTGCAGGAGCTCAACTCACCTTTCATTATGGAGGGTGCACGGAAGAGATGAAGAAAAAATGTTGGAATTGTTCAGCTGCTTTACTGCTACCAAACAAACATTGCATACCTCTTTCTGTAAGCCTTAATTGTCTTCTGTCCCTACTAGTTAAAAATAAAGGTTAAACATTCTTGTGGCTGCAAGAAAAGAGTAGCTTCTGAGGAAATAAGGGCAGACACAAAGGACCAGCAGAATTTTACTGGGTCTGCTTTAACTTTTTTTAACAGTGCTGTATTCTATCAACCCAATTTACTGTTTGCTGATTTGTGAGTTATGTTTTCAGAAACTTTTATCATTTGTGTTTGAGTATTGGTATTGCTTCTGGCATGATGCCCAAACTGAGGCCTTATCAGTATCAAGTAGAAGAGATGAATTGTGCCGTGTACCATAAATGTCTTGTAAATGCATCGCAGACATAAATTTGTTTTTTTCTAAGACCATTGCAAATAACTCAAGTAGCTTATATTCTGTTGGGAACATTCTCCTTTTTCGCTACGTTGCTTGTTTAGTAAGTCGTTTCCTGGTTTGCGTTTATGCATTTGGCTTGTCAAATACTGATGAGTTTGGCTGGTTGTTTGTTTCATCCCATTTTCCAGTTTGAGCTCCTCTTTGAACCCTGATTCAATTCTGATTTGAACCACAACTTCTACAGTGTCTGCCACTCCTCCCAGGGTATTGCCACTCGCTCATCTGAAGGATTAGTGCAGATACTGAAAGAAAATGCTAAGGACGTATCAACCTCATGTAACAAGACACTTCTAATACCTGCCCTTTGGTATGGCTTTTCAATTAAATGTGAACTTATCCTACGGGAATTGCATATGAGCTGTATTTCTGCAGTTTGCTTTTAAGTGTCATATAGGAAAGTTTCAAAAGCATTGCAACAGTTGAGATGTATGCTTCCATCTTTCCTTTAGGATGGGCTGGGTACTTCTTTTAAAGAAATATGCCTTCTTTTTTACTTGTTTGGATACTGAATAATCCTCGTTGACTGCTTTAACAGCTTTGCAGCTGTGTTACCTGGAGATACTGACCAAATTAGTATCCAAGGAGAGCAATAGATCTGGAATTGCTTGGATAGCCCTATTTTTTTCTAGTTTTAACTTCCTAAACCATAATTCCTTGAGAAATGTATTACTCTCTTCATTTGTCCCACAATCCTGTCCCTCCCTCTAACCAAAATTATCAAGAATTATTTAAAACTTTTTATTCTATTTAGAGAGTTCTGAAAGATTTACATATTGTATATTATAGTTTTGCAGCACTGAGATATGAGGGAGTCATTCAGAAGATTGCCATTGTTTACCTCTAGAAATTTTTTTTCTTCTTATAACAAAAGTGGTTTTATACAGATATTTAATTAAAATTTCAAGATACAGAAGAGCACCTCACATAGTCTGATTTGACAGGTTTTTTTTTGGTCTCGCTAATCTCTCAGAGACAGGAGATTTCAGTAATCATTTCTAAGCATATTGTTTGAAAGCTTTTTTTTTTTTTTTTTTTTGAGCAGTCTGTTTCTACCTTCTCAGGGATAAACAAATATTATTCCTTGAATAAATCAGAAGGAGTAATTTCATGGAACAGCCTCAGGAGACTTTATGTGGAGTCTTCTAAAAACCCTTATACTGAGAATTTTGCCAGTTTGCCTCTGTGTTGGAAAACAGGTCATCTGGGCACCAGGACAGTGAGACGTGTATTTTTACTATGCTTAAATAAACTAGGTTTGAAATACTTTTATTCAAGTGAAGTCATTGTATCTGTGATTAAATGTGTGAAATAAACACTTGACATAAATGCAGTCATTGCAAACTGCGGGGTATGCTGCATCCTGTGCAAAAGTGACTCAGTAATTAATTTCCTTTGTTACTCATTGGTAAAAATGAATTGTTACACTCAGTTGAAAAATGCTAGCTCCATAATGACAGTAGGATGAAAATGCAGCCTTTGTCATTTTTTATTTAAACATAAGGCAGTTTTTCTTCAGAATTTTTCAACATATAGTAAAGCCAGCTCTACTCTGCGTTTAATTTTTTGAACTATGGAGCTGCAGTCATTATTCAGTTATTCATGAGAGTTTTGCTTCTGGATCAGTTGTGTCAAAATGCAGTTCTGTTAATGGTGTCTTGTGAGCGCAGCCAGGTGGATTTGTACTTTGTGAACAACCTAAGAACTGCTAATTCTGAGCTGACCTAGTTCTGATTGCCCTGTGTCCTGCTTGTTGGCGTGTCACATAATACCCATATTATCATCACCGGGGAAAAAATGCAACCTTCCTGCTGCTGCCTACCATCATCTAGGTTGCTTGACATTTTTTTGTTGTTGTTCCTGTGTTTATTGTAATGATAAAATGTTTCATTTGATCACAGTATTAACTAAAAATTAAATACAAGATATGTAGAATTGCAGGTGTTTTGGGTTTTTTTTTGTGTGTTTTTTTTTTTTTTTTAATTTGGCTTGTTTCCAGCACTAAGAAAACAAAACAACTCCTGGAAGCTGATGGGAGTTGAAACAAAAGTGATAAAGTGAATACAGAAAATTCCATCTAGGACGTGAGTGGAGAAATGAACCAGAGATTCACAAACAGAAAATGGCCAAAATGGTTAGTGATACATACTCTGGAGCTCTCCCATGCCACTTGTCCCTTTCTCCACCTTTCATTATCTCGTAACGAGTGCTTAGATATACTCTTGTGTCTTAGACAAAAGCAAGTGTGGCAGGTGCTGCATTTGAATTCACTGATTTGCACAGTGCACTTGTGTGCCGCTTGCCAAGTTTTTGCAGCTTTCAGCAAGAAAGTTTGGAGATGTCCTGCACTTTTTAATATTTTCACATTTCTTACTGATATGGCAATATTGGCACCAGTATTTTTCAGCAGCAGAGATAAAGCTTTAAAAGTCTAATTACAGGGAAAACAAAACATACTCTCTTCTGTGTTGAGTTGTGGGCCACACTTTGGGCATACAATGAAAGCTTCTCTTAAAGTATTCAGCTATCCCATCTGGGTGGGTTGATTTCTTAAGCCTGTGAACCTCTCTACAGAAATACTGTGTCTGAAAAACTTCAGAGAAACAGTGCTGGTAGCATCCATCTCGGATCGCTTTTTCTGTCTGTCTTCAAGGACCCCTCTTGAAGCAAGCAATTAATCTTTGCTTGTTGTGGGGTGCAAGACCCCCACAGAGAGTATCAAATAAATTAAAAGAAAAGGGACAATATTTGGGTCCCTCCTGATTATAAAAAAAATTGTTGTTCTCTGACCATTTTTGAGCAGATCAGCTTTCTCATGCTCACCATAGCATCTATTATTCTTTCCCTATTTATTTTTCAAAGCTGCTTGGAAATGTCAGCTACTGGCAGGCACACTTTATATATTGCTGTCAATTCTGAGTATTGCTGCACTTTCAGTATAAAGCCCTTTGCTTTGTTTCTCTTTTTGACTTGTTTATATTTACAAAGCATTTATTATAAATAGCATGCTTCAGAGGCAGGGTGTAGAAGGGTACACTTATTTTGGCTGCTGGCCTAAATAGCATTATAAGAAAACCTGTCCAAGGATGTGATTGACAGGTATTTCCTCAATAAGAAAGTGAAACTTGGAATAAAGTGTATGTGGGGGAAAGTGACAAAGACCCCTCATATCCTAGATAAAGATCCTTCCAGTTGAAGGATCCAGAAGGTTTGGACATACTGTTATAAAATGTCAGCCAAAAAGTAGTGTTCATTCTTAGACAGGTGTACTTCAACTCCCATGTTGAACTTAGGCATAAGTTATGAACTGCCTTTTGAAGGGTAGCAAAAGCCTTCCTGCCAAGCCTAGACAGGGAAAGAAGACTTGGATGCAGTCCCATCATTCTGAACAGAAGAGCTGGTCACTGCCTGCCTCTGTCCATCCTTACCCTGAATATTTATCCCTAATCCATAAAGACTTTTGAACAAGTATTCAGTATTCTGGGATTTTCTAATTTGTGGTGGGAATCCATGTCAACTGTCTTGCAATTTGTAGTTGTGACTATGTAGAAGTAGCTGCATATCAGTATACTGGAACTAACACAAGGTTACTAGTTGGAGTGCAATCTTTAATTCCTTATTTTTAAGTTGAGGTACTGTATTCCAAGGCTTTGCACACAGCGCAAACTGGAAAAAGTCGGCTCCTTCTAAAGAATATATATTTTTTTAAGGGAGCTCTCAGAGTTAGCAAGGCTATCTCCTAGTTAAAAGATTTCAAAGAGCTTAGGCAGACTTAATAAAACATCTAGACAGGTAGATCTTAGCTGTGTATTGCTGTACCTTTGAATTGGTTAACAAGCAATAGTACTTTTTTAGAGTAGCAAGGTACCAAGCCCTGTTAAAGAGAACAGAAAACTGACATAGAGTCAAAATATCCTTTTTGTAACTCTTTGTAGGGTTATACCATACAAGAAATTTAACAATTGCCTAGTCCAGGAACAGCCTATCTGATTGCCACAGAACTGCTGGGTATGTTTGCCTACCTCAGAGATTTGTTCTGCTTGCAAATGTAATGTTCATATTTTTCACTTTTTGTACGTATTTTTAAATGTTCTTTATTTTATGATTAGGTGGGTTGTATTGAATTATTATTAATGCCTAAACCAGCAGAATATCATTGCAACAATTACCAGACAGATCACGAGTAGAGGAAGACTGCATTTATAATAAGTATAGAGGTTTGAAAAGAATGGCAGACCTCAAATTGCTCATTAGGAGAGAAGTTCACAAAAATGACCTTTTTAAAAGGTAGAGAGTAAATTTAAGTGGAAATATTAATATTAAAATGGCCATGTGTCCTAGTCCCTATGTTTATTCCATTGCACATGTAACATTTTCACCACGGGTATTTTTATTCTATTCTTACCACTTTCCATTTTAACAGTTGAACAACTGTGAGAGATAACTTACAATCCTGAAGTCATTTGACTTGTCATCTTAAAGGGTATTTATAAACTATAGCATTCAGGGAGCCCCCAGTGTTACTTTAAATAGAGAGACTGCTTTTAGGATTAAGAAAAACCCAGACTGTTTCATTTTGGAATTGCTTTTCTTAAACACAAGTCAATCATATTTGATAAAAGAACTCCATGAAAACAGGTAGCAAAATTAACCATATTCTGTATTTTCATATTATAACTAAAGACTGCATGAAAAGGAAATGGTGTGGCTTATGCCAAACACAAAAATGTGAAAAAGATGTTTTTCTCCTGCAAGCACAAATAGGTTTTTTCCCCCTTTTAATATTGGCCTATATTGTCTGTTTCCTGTAGCTAAAAATGCTGATTTTGTTATTTTATTATTTTGAGAAGAATAGGGTTTGTTCTGCACAAAAAAGTTACTGAATCAAATACCCAAACCTACCATAGGTATATTTATCAGAGGCATTCGTCTCTCAGTTTCCATGTCTACTTGCCACAGTTGTTGCCAGTCACAGATATTCTTTTTTTCTTGCCACACAAATCAGCATCAATCTGATGATGAGAATATATATGCATGATGTACAGAAATGGTTTTGGGGCCAGTTGTCCCTAAGCATTGATTTCGGCATCATGAGACCAGCTTTTGGGTAATACTGCAGACAATGCAAAGGTTTGTAGAACCTGAAATCCAAGTCATTGAATCAGTATCTCTTTTCTCTGCTTAGGAAGCTTGCTTATCTGTACTGTTATATGTGCTCTGAGAAACGGAATTATTTAAATAATATTTTTTACTGTCATATATCTCAACAACAAGAACAAAGAAGATTCTATACGGCTTCACAGTTTTCCATATGCAGTATGTCCCCTGTATACAGCAAGAATATAGAAATTACATTTTCAGTTTTGTAAAAATGCTGTTTTTCACAAGGAGAGAATACGTGCAGGTCTCCTAACAGCCTATTAAATTCATTTTAAAATTCTAAACGATGTATAAAGCACATTGGAAACTTGTGGGTAATAAGAAGGAAAAAGGCAGTTTTGGTTAATTTGAGAACTTGATAAAAGAATCAAGAAACGTTTATGAGTAATGAAACAAGGTATTTATAAATATATACTAGTTACTGCTGTGGAAGGAAGAGTACGTCATTGCTTGGAATCTTTAGAACGGTGATAGTCAGGAGAGAGATCAGAGTAAGTAGAGTTGAGTTTATATAGTAGTTGGGTTTTGACCTTTAATTGCATACAAGCATTAGATTACAAAACGCATGATGGAAATTATTTACAGGGGGCATGAGAACCGATAGTCATAGTACCTTTTTTTTTTTTGTTATGTTGCAGACGCCTGGGTTGTTGTAACACGTGAGGGTGTGTTTCCTAGCACAACATCTGATTAGTCACTAATTTAGTAAGGAATGTCCTGGCACACAGTTTTGTTGAAGCATGTGAGCGTATCAGCAGAATAACATATTCTTTTAGGTGTTTCAACATACAGTTGAGTAAAACAGTTCAGCTGTTTTGAAACAAACATTATGATATTCCTTCCTGAGTTTCCCTTTTTTTTTTTTTTCTTTTTTCTTACTGGCAGAAGACATGTTGCATGTTTACCTATTGAAATGTATTTCATGTCTTAATTCTTTTTTTTTGTTGTTTAATATTCCAAGATGTTTTGGAGTCTAAGTAACACTGGAAATCGGCTCTATAAAGCTACACCTCTTTTATTTTAACACAGGAAAATAGAGGGTAGCATATGCTCATTATGTTTTTCATGCTCTGCAAGTTTCCCCACTTGAATGCAGATGATCAGACACATTGAGGAGACCAGTTCAGTAAAAATTTTCAGAGATAAATATTTACTGTAGCATAAAACCAAGAAAGTTCTTTCAAGTCCACCTGAATGTTATGGTCACAGCACCACGTGACACACCCTTCCTTTTCCTAGCTCAGATTTGATATAAAGATAATTATACTCTTTCAAAAGCCATTTTTTTTTCCAAGTGCTTGGCTTGGTAGTACAATTAATAGATCACTGACGTAGCTGTGGCCATATATGTTACTGTAGGTCAGTTCACAGTGTGAGGTAATGCTTAAGAGAATGTCACAGTGAATATAAAAATATCCAATATGAAAGCAGTAGAAATACATTTTTAAATACTTTAAAATATCAACATTCTTTAAAAATCCGTATTAATAACTTCAGATGAGAAGACTATGACACAATGCTGAGTAGAGACTGATGTAATCCAGTTGAATTTCCAAAAGGCATTAGCTAAAAGCAAGTAACTCACTCTGGAATATGAGAGAAGATCCTCCCGTGAATAAAAAAAAAACAGATGGAATATGGAGAACAGCAATGAGAGTAAATGGCTAGCCTTCATGTTATGGAAGGTTGGAGAATGAGTTCTGCAGCAGTGTGTGCTGGAACCATTCAAAGATACGTACTCATAAGTGATCCTGAAAAGACAGTGAATAGTGGGATGGCCAGGCCTACTGGAGGTACCAAACTATTCAAGGAAATGAAGACAAGGACCAAATGTGAAGAATTTCAGAAGATCCTTACAGGATTCTTTCACAGTAAAATAGCATATGAAGTTCAGTCTAGGTAACTGTAAAGTTATGCAGGAACACCTGTCCTAAATTCACATTTAAAATAATAGTGTCCAAAGTGACTCTAACCACTTATGAATAAGATGTGGTCTCACAAAACCACCATTGATCAACAGACTAAATCTACTGTTAAGTATCAGTAAAAAATACATACAGGGCAAAAGTAAGCACAGCAACATGCCACTCTTACAAATCTGTTGTATGTCCACATCCTGGATATTGTGTGTGATTCTGATCTGCTACCTTCCAGAAAAAGATACAGGAGGAAAAAAGCCCAGAGTAGAGCAACGACATAGAGCAAATATACGGAACTATTTCCGTATAAAGAACAAGTAAATGAGGTAAGACTTTTCAAAAGAGAAAAGGAATAATTTAGGGGAAATGTAATAGAGGTCTCTAAGATGCCATAAGGAGCATGCCTTCTCTCAAGCTATATGAGGAGGCATCAAAATAGCAGGCAGCAGGCTGAGGGGGGAGAAAAAAAAAGGATGTAATTAAGCTTTAGAAAATGAGATTGTTGTGAACATTAGAACTATATCTGGATTAAAAATATAAACTACGGGACAGTTCTTTGGAGAAAATTAATTGAAGACTATTGAATAAAAAATCACTACCTCTGGCTTTGAAAGTCCCTGAGTTGCAGATTTTTGGAGGCTGTATTGTATTTCATGGTGGTATCATTGCGTATTTTCCCATGTTCTTATTCTGTTGCTTAGGTATCCCCAGGTATTCAATTTTGGCAACTGTTGAAGACAGGGTACAGGGCTAGATGGACCTTTCGCTGACTCAGTATAACTGTTCTTGTTAAAAGCATAACAAGCATTGACTTTTTATTCAGTTAAGTGACATAGTAAGACTGAAATAAATACATCTATTTATTTCTGCATTTGTGTATGTTGGTAACGAATTGTATATAAATGTTAAAGTCTGAGAAATCCCGGAAGGGCATGTGAGATAGCTGTTGCCCAATTTTAGACTGAGTGTCTGTTGCTACCACCACATTCCATGGAAATTGGTAGGTCAATGTGTACCTTAAGAACTCGCTTGTATGCATTTAGGCATGAGATCAGAGTAATAAAATCAATCAGAGCGGTAATATCTGAGGTTTGCATGTCTTTTCAGGTCTGATCTTTAAAAAAATATTGTCCTAAACATTTTTAAGAACTTTTAGCCAAATGCATGTATATGTGTTCTTAGAACACAAACTGAGACAAAAGCATGTAAGACCATCTTGTGTATTGATTGCAAAGACTCCAAATGTGTCTGAACAATTATTGTATGAAGTTTTCATGTCAGGGCTGTACAGGAACAAAACTGTTTCCACTGTGAGTTCACCATAAGTAGACAATTTTCCTAGGATGCGTAGCTTTGTAACTTCTGTCCTAACTTGTTAGCTGAATTAGATATTTTATATTATCAAAGTCTCAAAACATAGGAATTTAGCTGAAAACTCCTTAATCTGGTGATAAATAGATATATAAAGACGTTTCTGAAAAGGAAACAGATTTATTTGTTAAAGTTTCAAATACTTTGCTTAAAACCCTTCCAGATGTACCTTGGAAAATATTCATCAATCAGTAATCATGTGTTCTAAACCACCTTATGAAATAGATTGAATTAAAATTAATAGTAAAAGAACAGGGAAAGAAAAATTTATGGTTTTTATACTTTGAGACAAAAGTCTAGCTAACTGGAGTTAACTTGGCTTCCCAGTAGTGCTGTCAGTCTCTCAGCAAAATGTCACGCATATTATCATCTTCTCAAGGAAGGGCGAAGGTTATCGGGTGCTCAGCGCTTCTGGCTGAGTGTTCTGGCAGCACTCGCCCAACCAGTTCAGGGGATTCCTCTAAATCAGAGATGTGCCTGTGCCCTTGATGACAAACGGGTTAGGCTGCAGGTCTTCATTGATCATCACTCCTGGTCTCTTTCTTGACTTCTGTTAACCCAAGAGCCATTTAACTCTGCAGCTTTTTTTGGGGGTGGTGTGATTGTGGGAGGGGGTTGAGTTCTCTTTTGAAGTCTCTCCTGCCCCCTTGCCATTTCTGTAGAGCTGTGGGGTGTTTCATTGGCCTCCATAGGTTTAAATTTGCAGTTATTTCACAGAGGGATAGATGTTAAAAGAGCAGAATGATTGTGGTTTGACAAGTATTTGCTTTGGAGAAACTCTGGTAAGAAATTGGACACTCCAGTCACTACAGGATAAAGTAATTCTTGTTTTCATCTATCCATCTCAGAATTAACCATCCTATCCAGTCTGCAATTGTGTATGTGTATCAATTGTTATTCTGTGAAGCATACCATTGCTTTGTATAAAGTATTTCTTGCTGCTGTTTCTCATTATTGCCTCTCTTACCCTTGTATATTGTTGCCTGTGATATTATGCAGGAGTATTTTCTTTAATTTTTTATGTTAGCATTTAACAAGGTTATATGTTTGGTTTCTCTTTCCAACATGTAGAGCTATAATGTGAGATTAAACGGTAACATGAACTGTGGTGAGGCGTTCCTATATTTTCGCTTTTTTTTTTATTTTTAAAATAAGCTGGTTGATGTACATACACAAGTATGTGCCTTCTAAGACGGCATGTGCTCTGACATTATTTTCCCTGATCTGTTTTATTTTGTAAATACTTTAAACTTTGATTATACAAATTTACATTTCATTGCTTTCATTATATCAGATTTGCTGTTACATGTGTTGCAGTTGGAAAGTAGTGACAGATAACATACAAATTACCGGTTACTCCATCAGATAAAAATATGTCCTTGAAACCAAGTCACATTAGTGACAATATTTTTTATGTCACAGTTGCACAACCTACCACAGTGAGACTGAATAAAGGTAATTCTAATGAAAAAACTTCTTTATAAAGGGAGAGAATATTACTGAAATTTTATCATGAGGCATACTGAACACTAGAGACAGTAAATCAACAAATAGATAGTAAGTTGATGAAAAAGTTAACAGTATAATTTGGTAGTCTGTCTCACTGTTGTTATATAGGCATTGAAAAAGGCTGTGGCCCTGAAGGAATCAAGATGAAGTTATAGTTAGTATGAAAACATTTGGCTAGCAATTCTGAATATTAATCAAGAACTTTGGCTCTTTCAGCCGAGAGTAAGGCTGATGTCAATGAAAATAATTAATAATATGTAACTATGTGCTGTGCTTCCATTATAATGTACTTGAAGTCCGGCAGTTATTCATCCCGTAGCTTGTAAGGTCTAATTCAGGACTGGTGACCTGGACTTTGATACAGTTGTGGCTTCAGTTGCACTAACCACTCTCTGGTGAGATTTTCTTACAGTGCACAGAATAAAAAATTACATATTTAGGTGGAAAACTGGCTCATATCCTCTTCTTCATAGGTTGACAGCAGCATCAAACTGATGCTGGGTTGTCTTAGCAAACTGAGCATACCAGCAAAATCTTTTGGACATAGGCATTGTCAGTACATGGCTCTGAATGTCCTAATAATCAGAGATTCTATGTAGCTGAGTGTTATTAACTGAATTACATATAGAATTGCCTTCTAAATATTCTCCTTTTCTTAGTAGCTTGCTGGCAGTCTGTTTTTCGTGCATTGTTTTGTGCTATTTTTAATGCTTATCTTAGAAAACAACAAACCTCAGGTTTGTGCTGTAACTCTTTGTATCGACACTTTTGAAAAATATTTTAAATTCTTTGTGCATTCTTAACTTATTTTTAACGTTTTGACCAATTTTTTCAATACAAGCTGATTTCATTGTATCCTTGCTATTTGTAAGACCTTGTTATTTGGTCTGCCTTTCGTACAGTTCATCTCTTTTCAGTGGGAGAAGAAGCCAACTGCTGAGTAAGAACAGATTCAGGTTGCTACAGACCAAACGAGACAGGTGGAAGAGCGGGTTTCAAAATCTTGAGTAACATGTGTGCCTAGGAAAAAAATAATGCATTTTAATGTGACTTTACTGAATTATAGATCATGATTATTGAACTAGTACATAAGTACCTTTGTAGGTCTTAGGGTAAATAGGAAATGTGGTATAGTAAACAAAGCAATTTCATGAAACAGTATGTAAAGAGTGTCTTGAAAAATTTGGAAAAATATTCAGCTATCTTTAGGAACTGCTCATATCATTGCTAGGTGATGTATTATGTGGGGGGTTTTCCCCCTCCAAAATCTGTTTCTTTTATAGCTGTTTAACAAGATCCCATGGCCACAATGTCCCAGAGCAGTTGAGATACTCACCCTTAGTGGTAAGATCTACCGCCCTGTCTACAGCTCTTCTCTGTCACACAAATCCAGCATGATCTATCATATTTGTACCAAAGGAATACTTGCTGTCTTCATGTGACTAAAATGACATTTGCTTTCTAAACTGCCGTTGAATTGTCTCTTAATTCCTTTAACTGTTCTTTCTGCTTGTGTTCGAAAACTTGGAAATGCTCTCATGCACGGTGGTGTATTATTATGCGTGCTTTATGATGAAACACTAATACTTCACAGTGACAATTCATTGTGGCTCATACAAATCGGGTTTTGGTGTCTGTTGATAGTCATGTTGCTTTCATACTCAATTTTTAATAATTCTTTAAAAATACATATGCTTTATTCTGCCAAGTAAGTATTTCCTGCATGCAATTATCTTATTTAGCTTTTTGAATGTTGCATAACTTTTTTTTAATGTCAAATCTGAATGTTGTGGGTTTTTTTCCTGAATATGCAGCTTGTGATTTAAAAAATGTTTTAACAATTACTTATTTCATCCAGGTACAAAGAAGAGTTCTGCATAACATGCAGGATTCCATGAAGAGAGAGAAATTTTCCTGAGCACTTACTTTGTTTGCTTTTGTTGGTCTTTGACTGTTGAAAGATATGTTTGTTATTAATTTTTTTGCCATTCCTAGTTCTAGGTACAGATAAATGCAAAAGTGCTTGGTGTGTAATAGATGTCTTAAGGTTTTTTTAGCACACCACTTAGCAGGTTGAGGTTATACCTGCTATAATACTCTAGCAAAGAACTGAACATGTTCAGCAGGTCTATCTTGATGATTTTCATTTATGCTTGTATGAAAGGCTTCCTCTCTTCTAAAACAAGCCGCCTGCGTATATCTTATAGTGTATGAAGAGAGTCAAAGTAAGTAAATATAATAAGCATTTGCAATTTGAAGTCAGCTTTACATAGTCAGAAAGAATTGGGACAGGTATCATTCAGCAAATTTGGATGTTGAAAATACATGCACTTCAAATCGATAAAATCCAGTAAAACAGGTATTTTCACATGTGTGTGCTTATAAATACATCAATATACGCATTCCTGCTCACACATACACACACACAAATGTGACCAGTATATTCAGTCTTCTATATTGAAAAGGGGGGGGGGGGGGGACTTAATGTATGTTTTTAATGTGAATTTTTTCAGTAGCAGACACATACATTTCAAATTAGTTTTAATCCTAAACATGCCTTTGGCAATGATGGTAATTTTTAAACACATGGTCTTGCTGAAAATACTGTCAGCATAACTAGTCTACAAAAAGTAAAATGCTAGACTTTCCATTCTTTCTGGAATATAAACTAAACTAGACGTTCTTTTTGGAGTGTGTTTTTTGGCTATGAGTCAGTTGAGGGTTTTTTGGATGTCTTCAAGTGTCCAGTATGTTGTTCATAATTTTTTCAGCCACATTACTAGAAGTGAGACTTGTTCATAGGTGAATAATTAGAACAGGGTCATACGTTGAAAGCACTGTCTTACTCTTATTTTAGATGAGAGACATAGAAGGCGGCAGTGATTGTGACTAGTTCTGGAGTTGGTTGACCAGCTAAAGCATGCCACAGGCTGACTAATTAAAATCTTTGAAAGCTTGCAGATTGGATGGGATACACCATCTATCACACAATGCCAGATCATACCTATTGCACTCCACGTGGACAGCATGCTGCCTTTCACCCACCTGCTAACGCCCTTAAGCATCTTCACTATCTGAATACGTAAAACAGTGAGTCCGACACTATTTCCAGTTGTCTCAGCTACTGAGTAAGGCTGCTTCCTTGTCACGGATGGAGTCACGCACATGGAATCACACAGATGGAGAGAAGCAACAATATACTTTCTTGATATAAAAGAGTGAATTAATAAAGTTCAGTGGTAAATGCTACAGTGGTTTAATGAGATTCAATGGCAAGGCACTGTGTACAGTCCGGCCCAAACCACACCAATCACTTAGCTAAGACTTCAAAGCTTAATTTAGCATGCTATTCATCACTCACCCAGAATCTGTTGCAGCAAGGAATCTCTTAACCTCGAGGTGTAACCTTGAGAGGTGTCCCTGCTCAAGGGGAGACCCTGGCATGCAGCCCGCTGCTGTGCAGGACAGCTCAACTGGCCCTGGGCTGTCCACTATTTATAGAGTAAGATGATTGACTTACAGTTATATTTGCACGCCAGTGAGACATCTGGTTCCCTGTTGCAGATGGCCCTTGGCTACCATGTTGCCATCCATCCCCCAAAGTCCAGCCTAAGCTGGATGCAGCCATCATGACCCCCACTGGTGGTTACGGCTTGGGCTGGTGGGGAAGCACACTGCCACACTTGTCTCTGGCAAGAACATAGCTTTTGTTTTCCTTCTTTTGCTGGTGACTTCCTCTGAAGTTTTTGGTGCCTGCCTGTAAAAGGAAAATTTCACATAGATGTCTCTACTGTTTGGGGGGAAGGCCATTTACTTGGTAATTATGATACGTATTCAGTCCAAATCTGTACTCGGCAAGAGCAAAGCTGCCAAGATTCCGTGATCAAGCAATATGTCAGGCTGGCATCTGGTCTGCATGCCAGCACATCTTTTGGGGTATCTTAATACCAGAAGGCAGAGAGCGCTGTTACTTACCAGCTATCAAGGAAGTTTTGAGAAAGGTCTAGAAAAGGTCTGTTTAGTTGAAGAACAAGGTAATGGAAATGAACAGAAGTAAGAAGGACTGATTCTTAAAGTTATCCAAATAAAATAAAGAAGACCATGTACTCTGGAAAGCTGTGTGTAAAAAATGTAATGAGGGCCAACAGAGCATGAGGAGCAACTCACAAAAAGGGTCAAAATGTGTAAATCGGTAGTATGCCCTCACCAGCAATAATATTGTACATTTCTGGTCTCTCCCACCTTAAATCTGTTATAGTGAAAGTAGGAAGAGTTTGGAAAGAACAGTGAAGGTGTTTGAGGGCATGCAAGAAGATACATGCATGAAACAAGTGAGCAAAATAGGTCTTTTAAAGCTGAATGAGCTGCCAAGAGCAGAACGTAATCAATAGTATCTTTTTCCTTTTGATTACAAAGTCCAGAGCTTTCATGTTCCTTTCGGAAGTAATGGTGGTAGGGGGAAGAACTCACTCTAACATGGAAGGGGTTGTTCCTTCTGTTGAGGAACCAACGCAGCCAAGGGGAGGGAAAATTTCAGAAAATGCTGGATGTGAGAAGTGAGAGAGACGTAGCAATGCTGGAAGGTAGAAACTCAAGCAAAGAGGTTTCGGAGAGGAGTAGGGATTAGTCATGTTAGTTGAGGCCTCAGAGGAGGCAAGAAGGAACTTTGAAGGGACAGAGGACTAATCAAAGTCCCCTGCAATTCAGCGTTAGCTGCAACTAAGCAAGGAAGTAAGAACCTCCCTGAAAAATAATGGTGGGGAACGAGCTTTTCCTTCTTCAGTTCTGTCATTTCTAGTCACTTTGAGTTTTCCATGTTGAAAAAATTTAAAACGGGTTTTAGCAATTCTTATACCAGGCGAGCTCTTTTCCAGGCAGCTCCACCTTTCAATTCTGCAGTCCCATCAAAAAGAATATGATCATTGTCTGCAAAAATGATAAATAGCTGTGAAAAGCTAAAGAGAGATAACAGGTCATCTACCTGTTCCAGTATAAGACTTCTTAGAAATCAGTTGAAATGGCTAGATCAGAGGAAACAAAATTGGGTGGGGTTTGGCCGGGGTTTTTGTTTTCAAACAGTATGTAGTTAAGCTGCAGAAGCCCTTGCCCCAAGGTGTTACAGATGCTATCACAGGATGGAAATACAGTCAGAACTAAAAATATATACATCACTACTGGTTCAGGAAACCCATGAGCCACAAGTTGGAGTCTGGAAGACTATTTGGAGAAGGCAGCAATGCGTTTTTCTCTAGGCTGCACTTCTGGACACAGTAGGAGATGCCAGAAGCCCTTTGGCCTGATTCAGTACAGTACTTTTACTTGCCTGCTGCTGTTCCACCCAAGTGTACTTGGAGAGGTCATTCCAGCTTGTGTGGCTGTGAAATAGTCTGGAGCCCTATCTGCTGGAAACCTCCAGCTGGGCCAATACAAGCTTAATTCACTTGGGTGCAGAAGAATTCAGAATAATGAACAAAATGAGGTGAATGTCCTAGATAGTCATCTTTATGATACTAAGCAAAATACTTTAGTGTGATTGCAGTTTGGCTAATTATGCACTCATGCTGTTCTGAAGTCTGATTTGCAAAAATGGTGAGCAGTGATATCAGTAGAAACTAGTTTTTGAGTATTGAAGTCTTTTATAAATGCTTTACTTCCAAGTTAACAGGTCCTTGACATTTCAGTTAAGCTCTCATTTAGTAGACACTTTGGAACGTAATCTTTGCAGGACTTGCTTATCAATAAAAAAATAAGGTGATATTATCCTCTTACCTCACTGAGGGCTGGGGAAGAGCTCTAAGGAATTGTAAAAGTAAACAGTGAACCATTTTTCTGCTGTAGCGGTGAGCACTGTGTACAGAGGATGGCAAAGAAATGAACAGTGCAAAGTCGTACTTGAAGAGTTTGGGGCTACATCGAGTTTCAAGACTAAAATACAGGGATAGACACAGTACTGAAAGCTTGTCAGCTCCCAGGTGTGATCATCAAATGCATTAAAAAGGACCATTTTGTAAAAAGGCATTTTACATAGTAAATTCATGTGGCTATGTAAAACTAGACTGCAATGTATTGTAAACAAACAAAAGCAACTCAAATTGGACAAGGGGTTTAGTTTTGCTTGCTTTCATTTTTGATGCTACATTTAAATTTTGAATTATGCTTTTTTATGTTTGCAGATTTCAGTTATTTCTTTTGATTCTTTTCCTAATTAGAGGACTTCAGAATTTTAATCTGAAAGTGAAGCTGTCACGCAAAACCTGTATTAATTAAGATTTTTTAATTTAGCAGCTCTACTGTTTCAAGGGTGAGCTTGAAGGAAATTCAGCTCTAATCATTTCAACTATAACTATCAGAAGCAGAAAAAGAAAAGAAAAAAGAAGAGAGGATGATATTGGATTATGCGGGTATAGGTAACCATGGAACATCTCTGTTGAGTAGGGCAGCACATTTATAAATACGTATTTATATATATTGCCTTGCATAATTTAGACAGGACTACATTCCTGTTTTTCTTCTCCCTCCTTTCCTTTAAAAGTCCAGTGTGATTAAACTGCTTCAGGAAAGACATGTCTTGTGAAAGACTGAGGAGAGAGATGAATACAGAAGATTGGATGAGATTAAGAAAAGGAAAAAGGAGCTAACTGGAATGTTGGGAGCAGAGTTTGGGAAGTTGTCATTCACAGATAGGCAGCATTCCTGTTTCATTTTGTTTTCTCACTATTTCCTGAGATCATTTTATTAATTCAGATACTCACACAGTGACTATAAATCATGCGATTTAAAGTAATAGGTCTATGGGTATGTGGTTCGGGGAATTTTTGCAATTTTTATATAGATCTTACTAGTCATTTTGAAGCATTTTATATTACAATAAGAAGAAAGGATAGAATCCTTTGTAGTTTTAAAAGTTAAGCAGCTTTCCAGTTACCCACAATGCATTACCCATATGCGTAACCCACAATGCACCAAACACAGCTTACCAAATCAAAGATACAGGCTGGTTGGTTTTAGGTTGGCATACCTTTTGTTCCAGCTTTGCTTACTTTTTTAAAATTTACTTTTAAGATGTGACATCCCCATGAGAATTCCTATTATCCCATGTAGGAGAGGCACGTCTAAATCTTGCTGGGTTCCCTCCTAGAAAAAAGGATTTCTATATGAAGATCTCTAGATGCGATATTTGTTTGAAAATATATTAAGAACAATAGGTCATGCTGTTTGATGGAAGAAGGAAACCACGTGAAGGAGCAGTGCTGAGCAATGTGCTGAACAACCTACATATGTGATCCTTGGAGCCTTGGGCTGCACTGCAAAGCTTCATCAGCACAGATAAGGTTGCTGGGGTGTTGAAAATTAAGAGAGACGTAGTTGGAGTGACAGAATCCCTGTCATGCATGCAGCAAAAAGTGATACGAGGAAAGTGAATTTGTCAATTCACTTTAGGTTGTTCACAGAGGCATTAGAAGTGTTTTGGCAGAAAATCTTCTCTTGTCAGCGTACTTTCATTTTGAGGACTTTTCCAGTACAATTTGTCCCTATGACAGCTGAGACTGCTTGTGGCAGACAAGCTTGGAATCAGAACTTAAAACCAATGCGTTAATCTTTATTGAAAACTTCTTTCCCTAGTCCTTATTTTAAAAGGACTGCTAAGTTTTTATTTAATCTGTGAATTTAGTCAATGGAGAATTTTGCTCTTCTGACAGCTTGTGACTGACACTTTGTGGGGAGGGAAAAAAGGATATTTTTACGGTTGCAGTAAGCTCTTTGCTCTTATATTTGTAAGTGTGTTACTTCAAAGTTTGGGTCATTTAGCTTCCTGTCATTTTGGTTGCGGCTCACTTAGATCTGAGAAAAATGGGAGATGTTGAGGAAGATTTCCAGTGGAAGCAGAAAAATAAAATGTACTAACTGGGTGGTGATTCTTCCTCACATGACTAAAAGAAAAAAAAAAAAACAACCACAACTGTTTTGCTTTTGGCAGTGCTTGCTACTAAACACCCTGTCATAGTGTGTGAGGTGAGTCACGACCTGTTTATTTATAGCCTTGGCCAATCAAAGCCGAACACTCTGAACTTCATTCAAGACCAGCAGGCACTTAGGATGTCTTGTAAACATTTGCTCTCTGAGCAAGGAGTGCTCTTCTTGGCAGCAAACAGGACAGGTGCCTGGGTTGTCGCTTCTAAACCACAAAACAGACGAGAAGATCTTTGCCTGGATTATCTAGACTGGTAGAGAGAGAGAGAGATAATTCCTTTACATCTGAAATGCCAGACAGTGAGGATCTGGGACAAGATGAAAGGTACTGTACGTTGATTCCGATGGCCTTCTCGTGCAGCGCAGTACAGACCAGGGCTTTGTGTAATTAATCTGTGTGCTCCTGAGGTCTCAGCCTAACATCGGTTTGCTCTGTGTTATAACAGATCATCTAATTCTTGAGGGGTTCGCCTCTAATCCTAACCTAAGGCTTCTTAGGAGAGAAGTGTTAGATCTTAATGTTTGCATAAAGTTTAAATTGTACAGCTCTTAGGCATTTCTTTAACTGAAGCTGAAGGGAAGAAAATACTGGGTGGTTTCTACCTAGTCGCTTGTCCCAACCATGGGACAACTTAGAAGCCTCAAAATGTCAGAGAGACAAATAGTTTAGTTGGAGCTACATTACTGACAGAACCATAACTCATTACTATGAGACAGGGCATTGTGTCCCTTTGAGGTATGCCTGGCTTTCTGAAGTTTAACTTATATCTTAATTAGCTTATAAAACCAACGGTCAGGACAAGAAGAAAGTAGTTGGATCTAAAACTTAGTAACAATTTAACAAATACTTTTTTTCTCAAATATGATCCAGCACATTCCTATGAAATAAATGCAGTAATTAAATTAGCTAAATAGACAAATTTTAAAATAGATATCTTAAAACTAGATGTTATTTATGTTAGGCTATGACAGAGTTTATAATTTAGGTTTCTTAAAGTCCACATGGTCTTCCCATAGTTGTGATTTTTACTCTCTTGATGCTAATCAGAATGTTTGCTGTAAAACAGTGTTAATGAAATATTTGATACTGCAAAAAAATTGTCATGTATGTGGAAATAGACTTTTTTTATAAGTTTGTTAACAAAATGCCAGAATATAGAAGCAAATTTAAGAAATTACAAGAATTAGAAGTGAGCATTTCATTATGGCTTGGGATTTGATTTCTTCTAGTTAGATTTAAATTTGAACATTTATGTGGATGTTTTTCCAATATGTATGTCAATTTGTTGTTGTAAGATAAATGAAATACAGATGATGTTTCAGGTTCTCTGTTGTAGATCGGTGTATTCAGGCATGGTCACCTAATTGGACGGGTGTGGGTGAATGGATCCCCAGCAGCATAATTGGGTCTCTGCAAGGGTGGGGTCACCTACGCGTTTCCATTTGCAGGGATCTAAGTAGTGTTCTGTATGTGACATAGATTAAAAGTAATTGTAGTAGGTAGCATTTTTTTCTTTTCTTTTAAGGATATGTTGACTCATTACTGATAGCCACCAAAGTGTTAATTGCTACTCATTAAAAATGTTTAGCTGGATCTCCAGTTTATTGAATTGTGTATTTTTCAATACAGGAAAACACCAATATGCATGACACATTAAAAAAAGAGGTTTCAGATCATAATAACTTTTTTTTCTTTTGAATCAATTTTATAAAGGATATGAATCATCTCCTTCCTTGAAAATGTGTCGGTGTTTTTTTTTTAAGTCAAGATGGGATAAAATCTTGCGAGCTGAGAAGAAAAGTAATTTTGAAAAAAAATTACTTCAAAATTCAGGTTTGGAAAAAAAAAAAAATCAGTGTTTACCAATATGTAAAAGGATACAGCTGATATGCAAAACATCCAAGCTTTATAATACCTAACTTCCTTTGTTCACGATTATTTTTCTGTAAAGTCTTGTAGCAGGCTTTGGCAGTTAAACAGAAGTAATACTAGGCCGAAACCTCTAAGAGTTCTTTTTTTATGAATAAAAGTTGGTTGTTTTTAAACAAAAACAATGAATGTTTCTAAAGCACTAACCTGAAAAAGCATGCTAGTAGGGCCTACTCTCCCCATTTATCATTTCTGAAGCTACAATTAAATTAATTGGCCCTGATTCTAGTCCCTCATCCTTTTGTCTTTCCTATTGAGCAAAAAAGTTTGAGAAAATAGTTTAATCAAAAGGTTCCATTTTTTTTCTGGAATTAATTTGCCATTTTGTCTTGGTGGTAACAAATAAGATATAACTGAAGAACATTCCTGCATAAGTGCTAATGAGATTTGGTGGAGGTCGGAATATTTTGGTCCAGATTAAACAGGAGAGAATAGAAGCAGGAGCTATGGGAACTATACTGGAGCAATATGGGAACTGTACTGGAGCAATTAATCTTAGAATCACAAAGGAAGAGATAATAATGTAAATGCACAGATAATGGGGTAAATTTGAGGGCATATTGAATCAAAGCTAATGCCTTATATATTTAAACAAGGAGGGCAATGGTGCTACAAAGTAGGAGCTGTAGAATGAGCTTTGTTTGCTGATCGGTTTCAGTGCGCTGCACTCCTTGTAGAACCTTCTCAGATGCAAACAAATTCTTATGTCCTCTCCCCTCTTGAGTTCGTGTCCTCCTTCAGAAAATATGTAGTATTACATCATAAGTGTATTTCATGATCATTATAACATCATAGTTAAAGATGTGGCATTGGTCAATAGTCTGTTAGTCATACTCTGAATTTAAATGTATAATAAGCAAAGGAACATATGCACAAACACTTCTTAGGCTAGTAAAAAAGCTAAGAGTTGTGAAGATTAGGTTCCCACTCATGTCTTCTGTTTTGTTTTGTCATATGATCGTGGGCGGTAGCAGATCAAGAACAGTGAGTAAAGATGTGGTCAAAGGTAAAGGATTGAAAACAGTTTGGCACAAGCACAATGTTTCCTGCTAGTAATTCTTTATCATCGGGTCCCCTATAGCTTTGGTGTAAGATGGTATAATTTATTTAAAAAAAAAATAAACTGACAACTCATGAGGAATCTAATGATGGTCAAAAGTGTATAAAAGTTATGGTGAATAATCAGTCCTTAAGTGGTAGGAAAACCTGTCTGTAGGTGCTTCAGACAGACACCAACATGTAACTTCCTCTATCAGAACAATGCCTGTATTGTTCTAATTGCTGTCATCTGCCTATTGTTGAAAAGGATGGTGCACTAAACTGTTAGCCAGGAACCTTTTATGACTTGAATAAAAATGGGAGAGAAAGCTACATTATTTTAAACCAGTAGTTTTTGAAATACAGTCTTACAGTGCATGACCTTTCTCCATATGTGCTTGGACTTAGAAAAATGGAGATCCAGTTTAAAGTCAAATCTGCATGTTATTTAATTACTCAAAGCATGTTGATTTGTAATTATCTATTTGTTTCTTCTACTAGTATAAGTTAATAAAATGGAAAGTTTTTTATTTCCTTTTATGATTGAATTCAGTGCACAAATGTAGGCAACGAGTGGTTAGCTCATGCCAGGAACTCTCAGTAATGCAGTAATGCATCAAAGTAAATGATTCCCCGTCTCATACCAGATACATTAAAACCCACTGAAAAGAGTCTTAATGAAGTTCTGCACAGAAAAAGTTAAAGATGCCCTTGTAATATTACACAAAAAGTCATTTTCATGTTTTTGTGGGTTAAAAGTATTGTCTGGCTCTTGAAAATCCAATTTTCCTTTTTTGTGCAGCTGTTCTGCAGCTCAAGGCATGCTCAGCTCATCTTTCCGAGCTGTTTGACTTTGAGAGGCCTTGAACTAGGAGTATCCCAGCTGAAGAATGTGGTGGCTGAAGGAGGAAAATGAATTGAGCTTGTGAGAAAGGGTTAAAAGAGTTGTCTTTGCAGGTGAAAAATAAATGTGAAGGAATTGCTTCCTACAGCTGGGCAGAGCTGTTTAAAGTTCTGCAAACTTTATGCTCCTGTTGACAGAGACAAGACTTCCTTACTTTTCTGAACAAAAATAGAGCCATAAAAACATCTCTTTTCCATCACAAGTTTCTATTACAAATGGGAAGCTGACCTGGAAGATCCCAGCCCTTATACTGTCTTGGTAGAAAGACAACAGCATGTAGTAATAGCATAGTCTTTGCTAAACATAAAGCAAATCTATAATAGTATTTATGTGTCACTGGAACACCCAATTTTCGTGCAAATAAATGTTTAAGAAATCTGCATGTATTGACTAAGTCGTGACTTTGGACTAATAGCACTTGACTATCAGATCACATTTCACATTTTGAATGACCTCAAACTGGAGTAGCTGGTGTTCTACTCAGGAGAGCTGGACAAGAGTAGTACAGGTCAAAGGAAGGGTTTCCTGTGACAGCTGACCTATCAGTTTGCTTAGAAGAGGAGCTGGACAGTGCAATGCCCCCAATTTACTTGGAGTACATTTTGTTTATTTTAGCAGGAGTTACAGCAAAAAGCAACAAATTTTAGGATGATCTGCTGCGTTGAGGAACTTGTGCACTGGAATCACCTTCAAAAAAGTTGGAGTTAACCAGTTTGTATCTGATCAGGCAAAGAAAGACAATACAGCTCCTTGTTAAGACTTCATAAGATCACTGATGTTACACTTGAATTAAAAAAAATTAACACATCCCCTGCAAAATAAAATCCTGGTAGTAATGACTCTTTTGTATTTATTTTTTTTTAAGCAACCTGTAGGACATAGATGAGTTCCACTACCCCTTGGCAGAATACTCAAGTGTATTCTTACGAAAATAGGATTGCTTTCATTTTCAGAAAGGTTGTTCTTGACTAGTAATATAAGGAAAAAAAAAACTTTTTTTAATGGGATTGATATAGTTTAGCAGCACACCAGTGGTAAAGTATTCCCAGGTCAGTTGAAGAGAAGAAAATATCATTATGACTTTAGTTTAACACACTGTGCCAGAAGCGTATAGAATCAGGGATGAAAGGTTGCTTATATTATGTTTTGTTGAAACTCACATGGCCTGACCAGTCTGCTGTGCAGTCCATTGAGAAAAACACATCCAGCCTCATCGAATGCTGATAATTTAAGCATATTACTTGTACAGTAATATTACTGAAAAAATATTCTGGGGTTAAGAAATAAAAGGCGCATGGATGTAACTGCAAGCTGTGAAGTAATATCTTTTTTCAGCTTTTTATTGCATACCTTCCCCTGAAAAAACACAGTAATGGCAAGTTGGACTGACTCATTGTTAATAAAAAGCACAAAATTGAAGTGTCACGTGAAGACAGATGCGGTCAGAAAGAAAACATTTTAAAAGCCTGAGAAGCAACATTGCATGGTGTTAACAGAATTCATTTAGTTCTTAGAAATTATGTATTTGACCTATAGGAGAGATGATAATCAAAGGAGATTTTTGGATTTGGAATTGTTGTTAGTTACTCTATAAGGCTGATAACTACGTTCTCCAGCTTCAATTTAAAAAGAAAATCTGTCTAACTTTGTAAATCTTAGAGATTCCAAGTGTGCCCAAGCCTTAACACTGAAGGGAT
This sequence comes from Ibidorhyncha struthersii, assembly GCA_013398815.1. NCBI lineage: Eukaryota > Metazoa > Chordata > Aves > Charadriiformes > Charadriidae > Ibidorhyncha > Ibidorhyncha struthersii. The sequence continues at coordinate 527,086 of VZSZ01011434.1, read as the reverse complement.
GTCAAATGTGATCAGTTAAAGGATGTTTGCCATAGTTTACCACTGTAAAGTGGTAATTCTCCCTAAAGTTTGAGAACAGAGTGTATTTGTGGATGCTTCCTGTGTTCCTCGTTCCCTCAGTGATACAGCATCCTTTCGTGGAACTCTTTGAAGCAAGCAGGATTTTATGTGGTGCCCCCAGTGAATCATTTCAGTTGCAAGTCTTGTTGACTTGCTCATAGCCACATGACAGAAATATAATTATTTTAGTATACTTAACTATTGCATAGGATCCAAAAGCGGCACAGGATAGAGCACAATTCTACATAATCACCTTTTAAATTAGCCACATAGGTCATTAAGGTGCTATGCTGTGAGTTCAGCAGTGCTTGCTATTATTTCTTTCCACATAGTGCACATAACATATACAAATTTGTCACCTTGGGTTACAATAAGGCTAATCAATATTGCATTGTTTTCTACCACACAGTTCAATAGTAGATTTTAGAGGTGTTTGCCATTGGTACTTTAATACACTTAACTGTAGAATGTGCTTTTTACACTATTTTATATTGGATGGTTATTTTCATTTTGAGTATGTGGTCACCTGAAATTTAAATGTAAAAAAACATTTAAAATGTTTTTCACAAACTTTTTAAATCTCAATTTTATTTTATATCCATTATCTCCGTACCAGAATAATTTAGAAGACAAATTTTAAAATATATCTTTGGCATAGGTCTTAAGGTATAAAATGTTTGCTTCAAAGAAGGGTAACTGCATAATTACAATCACTCCCTTCTGCACTCTGGTAATTCCTTTTCTCACAGAAGAGACCTGTGAAAGCTCTGAAAAGGTAACCCTGTTTGATTGGGTTTTGCTAACAGTTTATACACTTGATTTCATTTGGTTGTACTTAACTCCTGGTTGCCTATGAGGTTTGTCCTTAGATATCCACATCCCTTACAGCTGCATCATTCTATAACCTCTAGATATTACTTTTTAAAAGACTACAAAGTAGCCACATTACATATATTTTGATTTACATATCTTTGGGAATGTAACTTTTCATCTCTTCTGCCTTGACTAATGCGTTCTAAGTTACCCTTAAAATTACAGAGTCTGCACAGGTTTCAAGCGTGTGTGGTTACAGTTGGGAAATCAAGAAGGTTTAGAAGCTCTGTAATTACTAACTCTTTGTTTATGTAGGTGCAGTCTTTCAGATCCACCACATCAGAGTGTACTTTGTCACTGCTGCAGTTCTGAGTAGCATATCTACGTGAAGATACATACAAAACTGTGTACACATAATTCAAAAAATCCAGCACATCACGAAGAGATCTTTAAACCAGTAACATGATAGCTACTGACCTTTCCAAGAGAAATGTGACGGGGCTTTGCTTGAACAGATGTCTAGATACAAAATGAGAGCATGACACCATCAGTCATTTTTAGAGAATGTAATGCCACTGACTCTTCTGGCCAGAGTTTGTGACTGTGATGGGTTGAAGCATCTGGGGCGGGAGGGTGTTTTTTTTTTTTTTTTTTTTTGGCAGCTACTAGGTAACAGTTTATGCATTTGCTCAGTTTTAGAAATGATACAGCAGGTAGTCAGGAGGAAATGAGTAATTAGTTTTCTCTCTGAACACCTTCAATCTTACTGACGGTAGTTTTAGAATAAAAGTGTAGTACTTTGTCTATAAAACTCAGGATAAGTTACGGGAGCATAAAATTTTATTCTTTCTAAATTGTGCACAAAAACCTTTGAAGGGGTTCAGAGAGAGCTGGCTGCTCGTATCATCAAAGGAGCACCTTGACAGGAGTCCCAAAAGCTGTTTTGTCAGGAAGTATAGGGTTCATATTTAAGTCATTTATTAAGGTACTATAACTCACTCCACTAATATCATGCTGAAGTAGTTTTATATGTTCTTGGTTGACTTATGTCATGTACTCCACATTCATCATCTGCATCACTTCACGTATCTTCTTTTTTTCCGTGTCTTTAAATGTGATCATTGAAAAATGGATTTGTCTGGATTATGCAGAGTGTACCCTCAGCAAATTTGCTGATGACACAAAACTGGGAGGAGTGGCTGACACACCAGAAGGCTGTGCTGCCGTTCAGGGAGACCTGGACAGGCTGGAGAGTTGGGCAGAGCCTAATGGAGTTCAACAAGGGCAACCGTAGGGCCCTGCACCTGGGGAGGAATAACCCCATGCATCAGTACAGGTTGGGGGTTGACCTGCTGGAAAGCAGCTCTGTGGAGAGGGACCTGGGAGTCCTGGTGGACAAGAAGTTGACCATGAGCCAGCAGTGTGCCCTTGTGGCCAAGAAGGCCAATGGTATCCTGGAGTTTCCTCCTCCTCTACTCTGCCCTGGTGAGGCCACATCTGGAGTACTGTGTCCAGTTCTGGGCTCCCCAGTTCAAGAAGGACAGGGAACTGCTGGAGGGAGTCCAGTGGAGGGCAGCTGAGATGATCAAGGGAATGGAGCAACTCTCTTACGAGGAAAGGCTGAGAGACCTGGGTCTGTTTAGGCTGGAGAAGAGAAGACTGAGAGGGGATCTCATCAGTGCTTTTAAATATCTGAAGGGTGGGTGTTTAGAGGATGGGGCCACACTCTTTTTAGTGGTGCCCAGCAACAGGATGAGGGACAACGGGCACAAACTGGAACACAGGAAATTCCATCTCAACATGAGGAAAAACTTCTTTACCTTGAGGGTGCCAGAGCACTGGCACAGGCTGCCCCGAGATGTTGTGGAGTCTCCTTCTCTGGAGGTACTCAAAACCTGCCAGGATGCATTCCTGCCCGACCTGCTCTAGGTGACCCTGCTCTGGCAAGGGGGTTGGACTAGATGATCTCCAGAGGTCCCTTCCAACCCCTACCATTCTGTGATTCTGTGTCTGTCAGCTTTTGATCTAATGCAAGTTTAATGTTTTCTACAAGGGCATAACATAACCTCTCTATCTTTGCATACGTGGTGTATACACCCTTCACCAGGGTCTGTGTTCCAGCCCCCCGGTTCCAACCCTCCGGTCTCTGGGTAACACTGCTGCTCAAGTGGGCTCTGGGGAAAAGGGACAGGAGGGACAATGCTACCAGGGCTGGCAGTTGTTGGGAGGTGTGAACAAGAAGCTGACTTTCTTACACCTCTACTTGCCTAAGATCAGAATAAGGCTTCAGAATAGTGCCTGGTGTTCCTTGTAAAATAGAAAAGTGTGGCTATAGGAGAACTGACAAAGGTGTCTCACGTTTTCTTGTGGCCTACATGAAGCTGCCAAGTATTCTTTTGTGGAGCAAGGTTAATAGTGGGTTTGTAACATTTTGAAGTGAACTTCACCTTGTACTATCCACTCTTCTTCCTTGGCTGCTTCTTTGTTAATGCACCACGTGTGGACCACGGGACCAAAGCATCTAACAATACATTTTACCTGCACTGCAGCTCATACTTTCAACATCTTTTAAACTTGTCAAAAGAGAGCATTATTAATGACCGACACAAGCAACTCCAGAGAACTTTCCCTGCAAATGTGCCATTTTTCTGCATAATTTGCATGTTTATTTTGCATTGTTACTAGTTATCCCAGCGTGCCTTGTTTTACTCCTGTTCTTTAATCTATATTGTCTTTATATTGATGGTTACCATATATGAAAATAGTTTGCATTATTATTGTAGTTTATGCTTTCATCTTTTCCCCCACCTGTTTTTGCAATTAACTTAAAGTTAGGAAGCCAACTATCTACAGCTATCCTATGTATTTCAAAGCTCTGTTTTCGTAGTAGGCATTAGGCCTATCCGTTTTCTCTCTTTGTGCTCCCACAAAGTTCCACTTTGATTGTCAACAATATTAAATAAAGGATAGGAGTAAAGTCTGTAAAATTATTTTGTAGTTCAGAATGCTGTCGTAATAGTAGTTTTCAACACCAGGATAAAGAGGCAACTCTTAAAATACATATTATTAATGCTGCCAAATGATTTACAAAAGCTGGAAGCAATATTTCCTTAAGGAGAGTAGCCTATCCATAAAAACTGCAGTCCTCATAAGACAAACCCCTTGTATGCTACTTTTCTCAAGCCGCTAATCATCAGAGAGGATGGAAATTGAAATGGCTATTGTGGGTGGGAGGCAGACAAAAGGTCTGTGTAACATTGCTAATCCTTCCCCTCATGTTCTTCATGAGTTTTTTAGTGGTTTTACATCCTCTGTCAGAGACCAATGCCTGCATGCAGTGCCATGCATAGCTGGAAAATACGTTGTATTTTCTCTGTCTGACAAAAGTCACCCAGTCCAAGACATGAGATTTTCATCCTATGAATTTCAGGTACAATATTTTAAACTTTATGTTTTTCTCTCGAAGGGGCTGAGCAGGGAGTGGGGGGAACTCTCACCCTGAATATTTTGTAATGTAAGAGGAAATTGCACTACTGCGATATTATAAATGCTATACTGTAATAAAGCCAGGAAGAGGGCAGCAATTCGGGTTTTGAACTTTAATCAGTTTCACACCATGGCCGAAGTACTAGTTTTTCTTTAAGTCATTTTCTGCCCTCCACTATGCATACAATAGTTTGAATGTGACTCTCCCATGCATGCTATTTATGATCCGTATGAAATGGCTCCCAAACCTTTCTCTAATACCGATGTTGCTGTGTCACCACCTCGTGGTGAAGTTGCTGTACAGTAGTCCATGTGTTCTTAGACAACTTTGACCAAAATTATTCCTGACTTTTTTACAAAAGTGAAGCTGCTCAGACTATGTATGTGAAAATAGGAGAGGGTGGTTAACCTTCATTATGTTAGGAAAGCTGCTAAGTGATCAGTATGTCTGCAGTGCAGCAGAAAAGGTGTGTAACATTCCCATGTAGAATAAAAATGGATATCATGTATGCGGGAGAAGACGACTTATTCCTGGCTTAGATATAAGTATGTAAAAATTCACAAATTTAAATTTGGGCAACAGTTTGACCAAAGTGTAGAATTTGGCATAAGCCCAAAATCCTCTTATCCTCTGTGTTTAAGAGAAATGAGAGCAAGAATTTATAATTGTAAGAAAAAGTGGCTTTAGCCACTGTATTTAGCCTCTTTAGCCACTGCTATTGTGTCAGACATGTTGTCTGGGGTTTGGCCGAAATGATAGTTAAAGATTTTAAGGAGAACTTAAGTTTGGTGTTCTTTTTGCTGAGACATTGGATTTGAAATTCGGAGTTCACTTTCTCCTTTTATCATATTCTATAAAATAGAAGTGACATATCTTTTGGGTTATGCAACTGAAAATTTATAAATAGAGTTTTTTTTTTTTTGTTGGAAAATGAAGTGAAATAGGCATTTATATATAGTTACCTATCATTTGCCTAGTTTTGTTACTAATCTGTGACCAGAAATCTGAGGTAATAATGTAATCCCAAACTTTTCTTTTCATTTGATGTTATAATGTAATAAACAGTGTGGAGTACATTATTTTTCTTTCTGTTGTGATTCATCGATCAAAGCTTCTGACCCTTTTAATAACCATCCCTTCTGTGCTATGTCAGTGGATCTTGCACGCTGCCACGTGAGAGATCGCTTCCCTTTCAGTGCAGTATCAGCATATAGCACCAGCTCTGCAAAGAGAAGCAAGTCAGAAGCTTATCTTTTTAGAAAAAATCAATGTATCTCTTGTAGTCCGGGGCAATTACATGTGTAACTTTCAAGTAAATAATTTCCAGAATTCAAATCCATTTTCTTCAACCTTTATCTTCTCTGGCTGTGTAAGTAAACCAGTTGGTCTTGCCAGAAAGATCTGCATTGCAGTTCTTGGTGCAGGTGGGGTGTAGACTCATGCTCATATAAAAACATTACTGTATCCTGTGAAAAAGGAAAAGTAACATGAGGAAGCAAATTTTTTTTAAAGCACTTGAAAAAAAAAAACCTTCTGATTTGCGGGTTCCTGAAAGTTTGTGAACTAATTCTAAGGAACCTGCAAAATATTTATGATGAAAAATAAGCCTATTTTGGTAGAGTTAAATTTGCTATATAGGGATCTACATCCATTTTGAAAAATGTTAGGTGTTAAGCAAATTAAAAAGCAGTACTCTAATTTTAAGTATGCACCATTTTGCCTGTCACTTATGGGAACAAAACTCCAAAGTACGACCTGGACCAGGAGGCTCGATAGCCTGTGGACATCAGGGCTGTTGTACATGTGCATTGATAGTGCCAGTGGCTCACAAAAATACAAACATGTTCAAAACTTTAAAATCTTCATGGCTTTCCTTGTATCATGAAATGAGCGATATTAACAAGTTCGTATCCAAAAACATAATGGTGCCTTATTAGTGAGAATAAACATGAAATCATAGCTAATAAAATACAGTACAGCAAAGGTAGGCTGTGCGTGTGTCCTCAGTGGAGGTAGACAAAAGCCACCTACTAACCAGCTTTCAACTGAGAAAAGTCTGAATGCTCATGATGGCTTTTAACTTTTACAGTGTGTGCCAATAAAAATGACTAAGCAATCTGTTTGAACAAGGATGATATTAACATGGAAGTTTTTAATCACTACAGGTATTTTTACAAGTGATGATAATTATTTTTTTTAGTCTTAGGTTCACTACAAAAAAATTGAAATTTTGTATCCTGTTATTCCTAATATTAAAGCAAATGTTTAAGTGTTACTTTTGAACACTAAGTTCATACAGGGTAAAGTTTAAACAGCAAAAATCTTATCAGTCACTTACTGATGTTTGCTAAAATGTAAGTTGTCCCAGGGAACTATCAGAGGGCATTTGCATTCCGAATAACAAGAACAACTGTTAACAAGGCCTTCTGGTGTTTTAGTAGCTAAATAGAAGAGTAATTATTTGGAAGTATGAGTTGGCAGTTTCATCTGACGCTGTATGTGTATGTCCTTATTGCTGTATGCTGACCCTTCGACATTCATTTTTTTCATAATGTAGTTTTTGATTTATCCTGTAATTTCAGCCACCTACAATGAAATGTTACTATTAATGCAGTGATGCATTAGACATTTAATGGATTATATATATGAGTCATTTGACTATGGGATTGTTTATGGTTTACTTGCATTCACTGTCATCAAATTGTGTGTACTAAGCGTTGAATGATGTGAAAGTTAACTTCATAAAACTGGTGCAGAATTTACTTCATATTCTGAATATTTGCATTGTGGTACATCCATACTTTGTACCAGTTTGATTTGACATTGACTGGCCTGTGTATGTTTTTCCTTTCACTTGTTGTTTCATAAAACATCTTTCTTGTAGATGTTTTGTCTACTCTAAAAAGGTACACATTTAAACTGGATATTGTCTAAACTGATCAGCCCCAAATTAGATACATACACTTTCTCATGTTTTTCAGCAAATTCTTCAGTACAGGGTTTTTTTTTATTTTATTAAAAGGACTGAACAGTCATAAGCTAAGCTTTAGAAACAGTCTTTCCAATATAATGCAAAAATAAAAATTCAGTAAGGAAATTAATGTAAACATCAAGACTTCAAGAGCAATTTCTTTTTCTAAGTTGGATAACAATCTCTTATGGATCATCATAGTTTGCAGAACAAGACAAACAAATAGAAAAGAAAAAGCGCAAGGATTATATGCATGAAATTAAATGTATTAATAGGTATGGCCATCCTCTGGCAATGAAAAGTACTGTGTTATATTTTTTAAGAGAAAATAATACTAAGAAACAAGTTTGGGGTTGCTTAATTTAGATGACAGCTATGCCTTGAATTCAGTGTTTTCATATAGCCAGAATGAATAATCAGTAATTTCTTCTGTAATTGCCTGTAGGGACTGAAAATTGCTACTACTAAGCAGATTTTTTTAATTAAAAAAGATCAAATTAGTCCGATATAAAGTATATGGAAACAAGCACAGGTTTCTGTAGCGTAGTAGCAGCCATTGGATTGCTGTAGGCTACAGCTTTACAATAGGATGTTTTCTACCAGTTTCAACTTTCATATGAGCTATAACCAAAGTTGCTGGGTATTTTTGTTTGTTTTACCCAGCTGGAAAGTCATCAATTCCAGGCAAGACTACAGACCCAGAATAAATCAGTGCATTTCAGAAACACTGATGAATTTATTTGTATTTCTTCAAGAAATGTCCCACTTCAAGGAACAAAACCCTGGCAAGGTAAGCACTCCCAAGTAAGATTAACAGTTCAATATTGTTTAATAAAAAGATAGATTTTTAAAAAAACAAGCAAGAAAAAAAATGGAAAATAAAATGCACATTATGATATACTCAGTCATGAGTTTCTGCTAACTTTTTCCTGTGCTGAACACAGGTCATCAGTGAGCAGAGCTGCTCACAGTAAAGTTTATAGCAGTACAGTCCCTCCCCTTACAGCTCCTGGAACTTCACCAGTCATTCTGTGGAAAGGAAATTTAAAACATTACAATTTAATAAAAATTTGAAAAAGCAGGAAAAGTACACAGTTCCTAAACATACACATATTTTTTCCAAGTAATTATAGTTTTCAAAAATAGCTGCACAAGTATTATATGATAGAAGACGACCCTTCATATTTTATTGTGATAATTTTTCTTCTATACAGATTTAGTTGTTTGGGTTTTTTTACTGGAAAGACTGAACTGGAGAACCTGGTTCACCTGGTTTCTTCTTTCCTAATAGGAAGAAGATTATTATGTACTTCTAGCCAAAAGTGAAGCAGCTTTCTTTTCCAAATAAAAATATAACTACTGTAGAAGTATATCATGGTAACAGCAGATTTCATTTTTATGTATGTGTTGCTAAATACAAAATTTAAAAGGAGATTAGGAGTCGTTTTCCCCTCTTTTGATCTCACTTAACTTTGACTCAAAATCTTTCATGAAAACAGGCCCTTCAGAATTAGCAATTTGGAAGTAGGTAGCACCACAGTCAAATATTAGGAATTTAGACTGAAAATACAGATGAACAACAGGATGAAGTACATTTCAAAGATGAATAAATGATACAAAAAGAAATTACCAGCTTTAGGATAATAAAGTTATATTTAAAAGAAGTAGATGTCTGTTGAGGTAAGGAAATGTGGTATCGGTATACACAATCCCATCATTTTGTCATGTAGTAACATGACACAGTAACTGTGTGTTAAGATGTATCTAATACTGATTTAGAAAAGCTAATCTTGACAACATGTTTTCTTTTCTTTTTCCTGACCTCATTCTCTAAGCCATGTCATCAGTGCTTATAAATATCTAAAGGGCGGGTGTCAAGAGGATGGGGCCACAGTCTTTTCAGTGGTGCCCAGAGACAGGACAAGGGGCAACAGGCTCAAACTGGAACACGGGAAATTCCATCTCAACATGAGGAAAAACTTCTTTACTTTGAGGGTGCCAGAGCACTGGCACAGGCTGCCCCGAGATGTTGTGGAGTCTCCTTCTCTGGCGATATTCAAAACCCACCTGGATGCATTCCTGTGCAACCTGCTGTAGGTGACCCTGCTCTGGCAGGGGGGTTGGCCTAGATGATCCCCAGAGGTCCCTTCCAGTCCCTACCATTCTGTGATTCTGTGATTATTTTACTGCTGTAATTAAAAGCAAATTAGGCATTGATGCTATGTGCAGAATTTCTATGAATTAACCATTTTATTGCAATTCAACTCCAAAAGCAAATGGATTCCTTCTATAAACTTTCAACAGATCAATTCTGTACTCAGCGTTGTGCGGTTGTGAAAGAAGCATTATATGTCTCAGTCAGACCAGAGGCTGAATCTCAAGTTTTATACTGAAAATTCAGCTCAGTATTGTCATTACGGAGATACTAGAGTAGCCAACAAGCATCAAGAGAACGCTTGCCAGCATGTGAAAGAAAACAGTTGCACAAAGCAACACAACAGGGGAGAGAACTGTAGTCATCAGAAGGATTTTTTGCTTTTGTAAGCATGCAGCAAGTATGCACTGTAATATTTCAATTACTGATTTGGATTTTTTCCTGCATATCAACTGTTTAGCCTTTCGTTGTGTAATGAAGATGAAGTAATTTGTAGTAATTTTAGCAATAACCATGAGCTTGTTAAAACTTTACAGTAAATGAATAAAAATAGCATATTTTTATAATAGAAGAGGGGTTATATCCTAATTAGCCAAAATGGACTGTTTGATGCTTATTTGCACTAGATGTGTTAAAGTATTGCCTAATTAAAAAAAAATATTCCATTTTCTACTGCATTCTAGATTTCATTTAGCATGCAACATTTTTTTTTTCCAAAATGATCTAAATATTTAAACAGTGGAAGTGTTAATGGCCAATTTTAATATTTTTGCCAGTTTTGCCTACTAGTCTGCAGTGTATGTACATTTTTCACTGTCTTGGGAAGTTACATTCCTGGAGTTGTCCTCTCCTATGTCCTGTGTAAGTATAGTCTCTTTTCAATCATGATTTATGTATGTGGTTTGTTCTTTATTTGGTCTCTGTATAGGGGATATTTATTTATTTATTTATACACACACGCATACATATACACACATATATACACATATACTTAGGTTTTGACAAGTGCCTTTTGTCATCTGGAAGTCAGCTTACAAGTTTTTTCAGCTTGTTGATTCTGGCAAAATATTGTATAGTCATCTTTCTCGGGTAGAGATATCAAAATCAGACTAGATCTAGATAATGATAAATTTACAGTGATCATAAACTGTTCTTTACTGGAAGTAAAAAAGGTGTCAGTTGATGTGAATACAGTGGTATTTTCTGCAACAAGTAAGAATGGCTCCTGGAAACTGGATTTGAGATTAACAGTTTGACTTGGGCATTTCACAGTGCTTTTTTATGTAATACTAATTGCATTATGCAAAATTAGTAGTTATCTTACGCAAATGCATTGTTTAATCTTTAAACTTCTTATAAAGCAATATTTAAATACAATTTCTCTCTCTGTCTTCATTTTTATCACAGTATTGTGTGCCTTTTTATGTCCCTTCCTTAAGTGCAATGAATTTGGACAGAAAGTGTGCAACAAAATTAAGACTGTTCTGATGAAACTGGATTTTGGAATAGTGGAATATATCAACCAGAAGAAAAAAGAGAGATCTGGTGAGTAATGAAGTATAGTCCCAAGTAATGTATTTCTGTATGCAGAGAAAATTTTATTCACGTTGCAGACAGGTTGGTTTTTCCTGTGAAGCCAAGTGTAAAGGTATTTCTTGCGGTTCGCTCCTAGCTTTATAAGGAGTGATAATGTATGTCAGACATCTGGCTATGGTAAGAAAAATATGGTTCTTTTCATACTTGATTAGATGTACTGCTTGTAGATTTTCAGAAAAAAATATTCACTGTAAAGCATGTGATGCTTGTTTCTGTTTAGATAAGGTGAACGTATCCAGGAGAGAGACTCATTCAAGAACACAAAATGAGTAATAACAGAATTTTCAGTAAGAGACTGAGTTCTGTTGTAGCATCTAAATCCACCTTGTTTTCACTCCCAACAGCAACAAGAATTTGTTTTCTTCCCCAAACACTCAATAAGCATTTAAGAACTGCAGTAGGATAGTAGCTACAAATTAATCAAGGTTTTTAGTTAGAAAGGGGAGAAATCAGATTAAAATTAAATTTCACCTATCTCGCCTGAAAACATTTATAACATTGGAAACTTAGATTTTAAGTAATAAAGCTATTTAAAGAAAAATATTTATATGAACTACGTTATCTTTAGTTTGCTTTTTGTGTGAACTACAGTCTTGGTAATTAAACGTTTGGAGTGTAGCCACGTGACTTGCAGGTAGGTAGTCTACCCCTTTTAGTTAGTAGTGTATCAGTAGATTTCACTTCTGCTTTAAAACATGCACTTCTTACAACAGTTCATCATACCATGTGCTGTTCCCAGACACAATGAGATGGACCATCTGCCTTTTCCCCTTCTCTTACATATAATGCAGTAGTTGTTGGAAATAAGGAATAATGCGCTGAAAATTTTATTTCCTGTATTATTCTGCCTTTTACTACTTTTAAGTGAAACTGCCAGAGAGATCAGACTATTGTTTCACAAACTTCATAAGCCAGCTCTGGGAAAATGGTTGAGGTTAGATCCATTCTTTCCTGCCTCTCACCCTCCAGTTTAATTTAACCGAGACAAGTTGCCTGCCTTTTTTTGCCACTTGGGTTCACCGAATGGGTTCACAAGCCCTGGTACTGGCACAAGAGAGGAAAGAGCAAGTTGCAAAAATAGGCAACCAAGAATAATATGGCTGTGGTTTTCAGCTTATGTTGTTTTAAATTATTCATGAGGCGATTCTCAGATGGAGAGAGGAGGGGAGGCAAAATTTCTATCTCAGTTCATCTGTTAGGAGTAGCATTCTACCAGACTTCAGAGGATGCTTTGTATGCATATTTGCATATAAATATTGCGAATGTGGGGGAACGGTGTGCAAAGAAGAAAGGTTTTGTGAATGAAGATTACACACAATTATTCAGAAAATTGCATGTTCTCATGTAGAAGTAATGCACTGCGATAACAACACTGCCTGTTTTAACAGTATGTTCCAACTGTGCATTGTACCAGCAATGTAGTTTAAAAGATAGATGTATATTCCCAGGCAACGTTATATTACGGTGAGCAACAGAGACTTCTGAAACTAACTAACTAAATGTATTGGAATGTATTTCAGAGCAACAATCTCTCTCCCGCTGTGTATGTATTTTGATAAACATCTAGCCTCTCAGTCAGCCTTTCTTCCATCACCTCAGTAGCATATAATGTAAATGATGCACTGTGTCAACAGGTGAAGGTTTACTGTACTAAGCAAGCTGTGTGACAGGGAACGCACACTGAACCTCAAAGTCTCTTGTCATGAGCAGGATTAAATATTTTTTTTTTCTTTCAGAAACAGCAAAAACAAAACCCACAGAAGATGACAGTGAATTAGACATATCAGCCCTGTGTCCTAAGGTGACTTTTTTTCAGTCAGCCCTATCTTGCTTTTAACATCTATATAGATAATGGAGAGTATCTAGACTACTGTCTCTCTTTTTTGTGGAAGACTTTAACCTGCCCTGGAGGCTGTGTTCCTGAGCTAAGCAGTAATGCTTTAAAAGAGATTTCATAGTCTCCATCTTTAGGCTTACACTAATTAACTTAGTGCATTTTTGACTTGAAGGTAATGGTTTCTTTGGCCTACGACGCTAAGAATGTGTTTATTTTGTGTTGCCTGTGGAATCATTAAACTAGACTTTATGAGCAAAGGCAGCTCTTTTTATTTGCAAGAGTGAAATGGCAGTTAACTTTTATCAAATTAAAATAGAAAAGGGAAACGTTCAGAGAAAACCTACATAGTTTGTCAGATACTTTTGTACCCACTTGTCTGATCATTTTCAGTGATAGTGTAAATCAGTATATTATCTATAAGTATCTTTCTAGACATGTATGAGAACACTTTAATGTCTCCTTTCTCTCTTAATATTCTAAGTAACTGTATGGCGAAGGATTTTCCATTATAATCAGAACACTGGTTGATATAAAAAGAATTCCATTTTATAGGAATTCTTATGCAGTGTTTGATCAGTAGCGTATAGAGCCTGACTTTGACAGTGATCGTTTTGAAGGTGGTTTTGTATTCTAAAAAAAAATTAAATTTATATGCCATGGAATAAAAATTTGTAGCTGACATAATTGAACGTTGTTGGGTAAATTTGTAAAGGATAATGATTTTTTTTATTTAGCTTTTTTTTACTGTCTTATAGATAATGGGGGGTGGATCCAAGTTTATACATTTCTTTACATTTATGTGTATTTTATGGCTCATTCTGCTTTCATTACAGTGGGATATTGCTTTCAGAATGAATAATTGGAATTTTCTATGCTTCTTTAGTCTAATACAGCTTTCAGTTATTACAAAGAGGGATGCTTCAATTCTAAGTATTGTATACTCCTACTGTTTTCATACTTCTATTAAAGCTTAAACAGGAGACAATTCATATTGCTATGACATGCAAGAGGCTTCTTTTTCTGTATCTAAGCACTGGCTTACTGTAGTGTGAATTTTTTGAGTATAAGAATACCATGTATGGGACTTTTTTATGTTTAGGTTAGTCCTGCAGTTGTTGCCAAAGAGCTGTCAGTGTCTGACACAGATGTATCAGAAGTATCTTGGACCGATAATGGGACCTTTAACTTATCCGAGGGGTATTCTCCGCAGACAGACACATCTGATGGTATGTAATGGCTTCATCTATTTCATCGATGAATTGCAGTCATGTAAGTTACCTGAAAGTGATTAGAGAATTTGAGGACAAAAGTTTTTTGGGTAGATTTTTTTCCCCCCTACAATGACTTCAAAATTATTTCCGGTGTTTTATGTGATTTTGGATACATCTTGTGTAAGAGCTGTCATCATCTTAAAAATAATAAAGTACATCGGTATGCATCTAAATGAATAAGTAGTGGTGGGTAAAACTGACATAGTCAATAAGTGCTGGATTTAGCTCTCTTTTCCACCAAACCTTTTAAGCAAGTAAACCTTTTAAGTTAGTATCACTGCTTTTGTGGAGCTATACAAATAAAAGCTGAGGAAGAAAAAGTGAATACTTTGAATTGCTAAACAGCCAATTAAAGAAAGTATTACTGGGTTTTGCTTACAACAATACTGATGAAGCATTGAGCCTAAATGAGTTGCGAAGACTGAGACTAGGGAAAGATTCTTGAGCGCTTGTCTTGATCTTGACCAGATCTTTAAGTTCTTACTTTTTACAGACCGAGCTTTCAGTTAGCCCTTTGCCTGAATAAAGATTAAGGACAACTGTAGTTTCATGTAATCTTAGCTGTGGATTTGTTGCTCTGCTCGTCTTGCATTTCTCCTCTTCTAGGAAAAGTTGACTGTAAATGACAAGTAGGGTAATATTACTTAATGACATTATACATGCCTAATTAATAATTTAAATTATTTTGTTAATATTTCAAGTGGTAAATAGCATTGTAGGATCACAGAATCGTAAGTTGGAATGAGCCATTGTCATTCATCTCATCTAACTTCCTATTCAAAGCAGGTTCAACTTGATCAAGTTGCTCAGGGCTGTGACCAGTTGAATTTTGAGCATCTCCAATGGCAGAGGTTCAGCAGCCTCCCTGGAGAGACATTTTCTATACTTGATCACTCTTATGATGAAAAAGTTTTTGCTTATAGTGAGTCAAAATTTCCCACATTCCAGCTTGTGTCGATTTGCTCTTATCCTTCCACTGTGCACCCTTAAGCAGAGTCAGGCCCCATCTTCTCTATACCTTCCCATTAGGTAGTTAAAGACAACTATGTAATCCCCCCTTTGCTGCCTTCTCTTAAGGCCGAAGCAAGCCCATTCTCTCAGCATCTCCTCATATGTGGTTTTCTCCAGCCCCCTAATAATCATGCTGACCCTCCGGGGGACTCATTCCAGTCTTTCATTCTCTATCTTGTACTGAAGAGGTCAAAACTGGGCAAAGTACTCCAAATGTGTGCTCTCAGGTGCTGAACAGAGGGAGAAAATCCCTTCCATTGACTTTCTGACTTCGTTTTTGCTGGTGTAGCTGAGTATGTAGTTGGTCTTTCTTGCTGCAAGGGTATACCACTGGTTTGCTGTCCACAGGTCTTTCTCTTGAAAACTGCTTTCAGTCCTGTTGCCACCGACCTGTACTGCTGCACTGGTTATTCCATTCCAGATGCAAGACTTCCCATTTGCTTTTGTTGAATTTCATGATGTTCCTTTTCAGCCTGTTCATTTGTCCAGCCTGTTGAGGTCCCTCTGAGGGTGACGTGCCCTCCAGAATATCAAATACACCTGCCCCTGAGCAGTTCCTTTCTGCCTGTGAACTTGCTGAGAGTGCACTCCATCCTGTCATCCAAGTCACTGATATAAACATTGAACAGTGTTGGCTTCAGTACCTTTGAGAGACACCACTAATAACTGGCCTCCAGTTGGACCTTATATCGCTGATCACAGCCCTTTAAGCCTGGCAGGCCGGCCAATTTTCCACCCACCTTACCCAGTTTGCTCACCAATTTGGCTGTAAGAATAACGTGGGAAACCACATTAAAGGCCTTGCTAAGTGAAAAATAAACAACATCCACTCTTTTCCCCCCATGGGGCATCTCAGCAAATGGGACATACACACAAGTGCAAGACCAGACGGGATACCTCCAAGAACTGGCTCATCTCCTCTCAAAGCTCTCTGCATTTGAGCCACCACTCTGCGTACAGCACAAACCTTCCTCCTCACCTCCCAGCCTGTTTTTCCTAAAGAAAATGGAGAAAATGATGTACCAGACATTTTTAGGATTCATTTCCTTAGCCCTTATGAATGCTCCTATTGCTTGTTTTCATAGAAAGTAAGTTCAAAGTGATTATTTTTTACCTTCTCATTCAAAATACTAGATCAAAATATTCTGTTATGCTCATTTAGGTCTCTTCCACAGGTCATGTACTGTGGTCAGTATATTTTACACATTTATAGTAACAAATATCATGCTATTAACGCAGTCATTCTAATAAAATCTTTTACTTGTTTACATTCTGCTTTTTATCCTCTTGAAAATGTGAAACTATCCTAGTTATCTGTAGAGTTTCCATTTTCTGTTTCCTGTTTAATACAAGCATTGGCCAAGAAAGGAAAAAGTTATAAATTAAGTCTTTACATTGGTTTTATATCTTTATTTAAACATGTAAACATTCTTTTTTTTTATTCTACGAGTGTTTTAAAAGCTTGTAATACATTCATATGCACTTACGTATTTGAAATTTATATATAATGTGAAAAAAATGTTTAAAGATCTGTTGTGACATTATAAATTTTAGGACTTTATGTGGCTGGTGTATTTAGAACTGGTCATGCTGAAGAGTTGCACGGTTTGTTTCTTATACAGCTAGATACCATTTTAAAAAGATACTGTCTTCAAATACCTTTCTGAGTTAGGTTAATACCAGGTGACTTGTGGTAGTAAGTTTACGACCTCAAAACCATTTTATTGTAGATGTAACACAAAGCTCCTCTGCATTAAGACTAAGTAAGACTACTAGACTATGGATTAGTAAATGTATTTGAAGGAAAACTTACTAATTGCATTTTTACATTTGGCTGCTTTTTTGGGCGAAGCCTTTCATGTTTGCTAACACTGTTTCCTTCTGTTCATCCTGTAATAGATTTTGACCGACCTAGTGATCATGAGGAAGCTTTCGCTAGAGATCTTGCAGAATTTCCTTCTTTAGAAAATGGTGCCGGAACAAATGATGACGATGACTCAAGCATCGGTATGCCCATCCAGCAAAACCGAAAAAAAGAGCAAGCCTATTTCAAGGTGGATCATGCTTCCAGACAGAGTAAAGAGAGACCGTCGGCTGCAGGGCTCTCCTTGCCTTTGACCAGTGACCAAACCTTTAATTTAATGAGTGGAATTGCTGGGGATGTCATCGCAGCTGCGGTGTCTGCTGCCATCAAAGACCAGTTGCAGTCCACACAGCAAGCTCCCTCACATGCAGTGCCCAGTTTGAGCGAGGAGACAGACACAGAGGAAGCCGATGATTTTGAACTGCTTGACCAGTCTGAGCTTGAGCAGATTGAGAAAGAATTGGGACTTTCACAAGGCCAAGAAGCAGAATCCCAGGAAAAGAAAAAATCTTCAGGCTTCCTTTCAAATCTGCTGGGAAGTCATTAACCTGGAAACTGCAGCTGGTAACATAGAAGAAATTAAACATAAAAACACACAAAAAAATCAAATGCAAAAAAAAAAAAAGGAAAATTCTGAGCTGTAAGCTTTAACTATCCCTTTAGATGTGTTGTAATAATTTCCCTTATGCAGAGTGAATTAACTGGATAAATATCAGCTGATACTGATAGTTTAATGTTTCTGGTAGTTATACCTCAGTGTAATAGCATGGAAATGAATTATCTATCCACTGTTTGGTTGCAGATGAGTGTTGGAGGTCAGTTATTCAAAAGAATCGGGGGAGAGGGTTTATTTATCTTTTTGCCAATCATGTATTTTGGGGTCCTGAGCCAAATTTTCAACACCGGCAGTTTATTAACTCTTGGTCGCCGACCATGTAATACAATTAATGATTCACACAGGGAGGGTAAATTATCAGAGGATTACGGTGAGGTTAACTAAATCTTACTTCCTTCAATCATACCGAAATGTATGAATCCCTGCAGTTAGCGTTATGCGTAGCATTATGCATCTACTATATATGAAACACGTTAACCTGCACAACTCTAGTTTAAGTATGTGTGCAACACTATCAAAGAACTTGATTTCGTACTTAAACCCCTTGAATTATTTTGGATATGGTGATGCATTTCCAAGTTTTTTGCTGTTTTAGGCTTGTAGAGTTGTAAAGTGGCATGCTATTTGACTGACCACCTGCTGTGTTCCTTGATAGAGTCTGGTCCTTGGCAGTGTTGCCCGTGCAAAGTCAGCCAACACATTTTTGTATTTAAGAGTTAATATCATGTAAACTGAACCACGTTTTTTTGGGAGCAGGTGAGGGTAGATATTGTTTGGAATAGAGATTAGAGGTAAAAAAAAAAAGAAAAAAGAAAAGGGTTTTTTAGGTGCCACTTCCTTAATTCAAGATTCTGTGGGGTTTGTTTTTTTTTTTCCCCAGGACAGCTGCCATCACTTGCAACAAAAGTTATGTTGCAAGCTGAATCTTTTAAGATACTTAAAAGTATTCAGTGAGGTCATTTGCTATAGAAGACGCTCAGAATCTTCTTCTTGGCATGTAATTTAAAACAAACAAAAAATAACTTGTTTAAATTATTTGCCAGTTTAAACTCCACACATGCTCAGTGAGTGGCATGGGATCTTAAGCAGGTAACTTATTTAACTTTTTCTAGGGCTTTTTTGTTCACCTGTGACAGAACTGAACTGTAATACCAAGCAATAGTAAACAAAGAAATAGGAAGAAGTAAAGCTTGTTTTTTTAATGTGATGTAAACCGTTAGCAAAGTTGAGGGACCATGTCAGCTGCTACTACTACTCAAGTGATTTTCCATTTGCTGGCATTTGAAGAGGTGAATTCTGTCATCTAGGACCCTCAGGAAGTACAGCAACAGATTATAAAAATCTTCCACTAACGTATATGTGTAGGTAAACCTGTGTTTGAAGTTAACTCCATTTTAATTTGTTTTTCTTTCTGAGGTGAAAAAATAGGCAGATGGTCGAAAAGAGTGTAGTGAAGGGAAAGGTGCTGAGAGTTTTTGACACTAGCTTTATCGTTGCTTGTGCTTTTGTGTCAGTAATGCATATTGACTGTGTTTGCTGTCCTTTACCGGTAAAAAAGTGAGCCTGTGCCTTCATTATCAAATACATTACGAAGTAAGTGGATGCTGGGTATAGATCCCACAAGATGCAGCTTTTGAAATTACAACATCCTAACATTAAAAGCGAGTTTCTGGGAATGATTAAAAAAACATGGCCACATCACTTCCACAGCATTGGTTGTTAAGTTTCCTTTTTAGCTTCCCCCAGCCCGTCCTTCCCATTTGAAAAAACAAAAGAAGCTTTTGCAGGGAAATCAAGTCAGTTTAAAGGCCGTTTAAATTCCTCAGATGAGTTAAAGGCCTCGTTGCCTTGCTGCATGTTTAGGACAATCTATACGGTTAGAAGAGTACAACTTCCAAGTTGCTGATGAAACTTTGTAGGACACCCAGACACCTGTGTGCTTCCTTGTACAGGAGCACCGGTGCCAGGAGGGGAAACGGGCTACAGGACCGGGAGAGGCGGGAGGGAGCCATCCTTCACAGGCTTCTCTGGAGCGGATCGATGGGACGGACTAGCTGGCTGTCAATGGTGGCATTATAACAGCGTGCACTTTATTGTTGTTTTATGAAGAATACTTGTGGTTATAAAAGTATGTAATGCAGGGGCGCTCTTCTAGAATAATAGATTAGATCAAGAAGGAAAAGCAGTTGGAGGAGTTTCTTGGACTTTTTGTAAATGATCCATTTTCTGGTTTCAAGATAGAAGAATAGATTGATTTTTTTCCAGTAAGAGTCTCCATTTTTATTTCTTTTTTTTTTTTTTCAGAAAGAAAAACAAAGCAAAACTTGAACAAGCAAATCATTAAAGTTTAGGGGCGTAATTGCTTATTTGAGCGTCTTTAGAATTTTATTTTTCTGTTCTTGCGGTAGTCAATTCCATTCAAGCCCCTAAATACTGTGTAATGGGAAGGAGGTAATTCTGTAACATGTAATATTCCTCCTTAAGTTGTTGCAAGATGCTTAATTTTCTGCAGAAAATCACCTCTTCCCTCCCAAACAGCCGCACGTAAGAAACACTTTGCTCGGACGCGATACATTCCACTGCCAGCAGTTTGACAGCAGAACACAAAGAAAACGTTTTTCTCCTTGGTGAGATCCCTTCCACACTTCCTTCAGTCAGAAATCCCTCAAGAAACCATTTTGCTGTATTCTATCAGCAGCTGCAAAATAGCAGTTCCTTAAAAATTCCCATCACGGTTGTCCACAGCGTCTTTCCTGCCTAGTGCTGGCCATCACCTTCCCATCTTCCAAAACTGGGCATGTGGGCAGGGAGAAAGGCGAGCCAGTATGAGGGAGCACGTAGGTTGGAAACGCGCGTTTGTTCCGTGGAAAAGCTTGCTTGCCTGCAATTTTCCAGTCGCGTCGAGGGTGAAAGCAGGAGTGTGGACGTGTGAGCAAGTGCCCACGGGGTGACACGGGGTATGACCTTGCCGTGGGATGAGTCCTGCCGGCGTTACCTGGTAGTAGATTGAGGTTGGGGTGTGTTTTGGCAGCAGCATGGTTGAAGCCCTCACCGCCCCCTCGCAGCAGCTTCTTCTCACATCCCCGCTGGAGGAGAACGACCCTGTGTCAGGACAGGACCTGCAGGATGCGGCTCAGCCTTTCGTCCTCGGAAAATTTCCCCTTGTGTTAGTACCTCTGAGTGACAGACGGAGCGGTCGCCGTTTGGTCAGCAGGTCTGTCAAATCCAGCCTAAAAGCTCCCGTTTCCCGCACACGGGGCTTCCCCTGTCCACATAGGATGCACCTACCCACCCTCCTTCGGTTTGTTTGTGAAACAAACCCAATTGTTCTGTGCAGAGGAGGGGAAATAATTTTAACCCAAAGTAATAGAATCTGAAGAAATGCTCGTTTTACTTGGTTTTTTTTTTTTTTATTTTGCCCTTTTTCCAGGCGGTTTAAGCCATCTGAACAACCTCCCTGTAGTCTCCATGTCTGTTCTGAGCACACGAGCAGCGTAACAGTCTGTAATGCACCACCTGTCCGGGTAACCAGAAACTGGAAAATTACAAAATGTCTTTATTTAAAATATTTTGCAGCACTTTACCTAGCCTGATTACTATTTTGTAAACATGGAATTATTATATTGTTTGTAAAACCATTTAATAAATATGTGTTAGTTTTTATCTTTCACCATATCTAATTGTATGTTTGTTCCCAAAAGAGGGAAAANCGCCGCCCCGACCCGGTTCTCAGCCCGACCCGGGACCTCCGCGCCGGCAGGGGGCGCTGGCGGCGGCGGGGCGGCAGGGGGCGTCCCCGCCCTTCCTGCCTGACGCTGCGCGGCGTCTTCCTGCCCGCGCCTCCTCCTCTTCCTCTTCCTCCTCCTCTGCGGCCACCGGCAGCGGCGGGGAGGGACCCCTCGCCCCACGGGTGGCAGGTGCGTGTCCCGCGGGGCCTACCGGCAGGGAGGGCGGTGGTCGGAGCGGGCCGGAGCGGCCCAGCGCCGCCGGGGGTGGCGGGGAGGGCGAGGCCCGGCCCGGCCCCGCGGCCTGGGGGTGGCGGCTGCTCTCCCTCAGGGCGGAGCCTCGCTACGGGCCCTGCCCGAGCCACGTTTGGAGGGTCGCGGCTTCCGCCTGCGCCCCCTGTTGCATTTTGGTTTATTTTATTTTATTTCCCCCCCTCCTTTATTTTTTATTTCCCCGGGGTTTAAGTTGTGCTGTCACTTCTGGTGTTCGTATAATCATAGAATCGTGGAGTCATAGGATGGTTTGGGTTGGAAGGAACCTTAAAGACCATCTAGTTCCAACCCCCTGCCATGGGCAGGGACACCTCCCACTACACCAGGATGCTCAAAGCCCCATCCAGCGCGGCCTTGAACACCTCCAGGGAGGGGGCACCCACAGCCTCTCTGGGCGCCTGCTTGTCAGTCAGGCCTTTCTGTCTTGTCTCAGTCTTGTGGACATTGGCTCCACAATTATTAAATTCAAATAAAAGTAGCTAAAGTCAGCCGTATTAAAGACCCTGCTTTTATTAAAGGGGAGAAGAGATTTGGCTGGACGGGCTGGGCTGTGCCTTGGGCTGAAGGCTTGTGAGTGCCTCAAGTTTTGTCTTCCTGAGCCCCACGCAGGGGAAAATTTCTGCCTTTTGGTTTTGTGAGTTAAAATGGTAGGAGAAAGCTTAAGTGGATAATGGGAAGTGTTGGCATAACTACACGGGATTCCATAGGTGCTTTTTATGCTTTATGCAGCTTAAATTGTAGCCATTATTTTTACGTGCAGTAGTCAGGTTTATGGTTTTAGATTTTCTCAGTTACATACCTCTTCTGATCACCCCCAGGGTAATCTAGTGTGTAGCTGCTGTCTACCTGTAACAGACAATCAAACTGTTCTTTTCCTGCAGTTCTGCAAGGAGTTTATGATTAACAGCAAATGTGATTCTGTGTCAGTTGGTTTATGGCCGTAAAATACCTGCTTGGGCTAGGAAAGAGAGAGAGAGCTCTGCAGGTGGGAGGGAAATGCTTCAGAGAGCAGTCGGGATCCCTGGATAGGCAGAGAATGTGTTTTCCTCTGAAACAAAAAGCATCTGTTACACTGAGTGGATCCTTACAGTATTTCAAATAAAATAGTATGGGCTTTATATTCTGCTAATGTATTTCCCGTCACTGTAGGATTACAGATAGCATAAGCAGTAAATTAGGAGTCCAGTTCTTCCAGGGAATGGGTGTTTCATAAACTACCTTTCAGCTCTGCATATTTCTGTCTTTCACTGCTGTCCTCCCCGTCCCTCCCCCCCCCGTTGGTAGCTTCTGGGAGAGGCTGCTGTTCCTCTGCCTGCTTTCAACCCCCCTTCTGCTGATGTATCATTTCTTTTTTTTCCAGGTTAAACCATATTTTTTCTAAATCACTTAAGAGATGGGGGTGGCTTTAGTGGTCTCCAGTTAAAACACGCTTTTTTTGCTCTTTGCTTTTGGAGTGTTCAAGAGATTCCATCAACTTTGTTTAAAAAAAAGTTAAGTTTCATTAACTAAAGGAAGGAAATGTATGGCTTTGGAAAGGACAGCATCAGTTACAGGTTACTGCCTTCCAGTTGTCCTGTGGCAGCCCCAGTAACACAGCTCAGCTGGATGGTGGGAAGTGGAGGAAGACCAGGGGTAGCAGTGGCTTCAGGTGCTAGATCTAGGCATGACTGGCTGCTTCTCCAGATTAACAGTTCTGTGGGGTAAAGTGTTGTCCATGGCACATGCACTGCTCCAGAGTAGCTGAGAGGGTTTTATTTTTAAATGCAGTAAATTTTAATATTCTTTTTTTTTTTGCATTTGATAATGCTGTGGAAAACAGAAAATAGGTGTGAAAGCAGGTTTTCCCTTTTACCCTTATTTTGGAGAAATCACAAGTCTCCTCAAAAGCCTATAGTTGGCAGAACATGAGCTTGATAAGAAACTTTAGTGTCTGATCTCCAGTAAAGAGCGCAGTGCTTTCGAAACACTGCTTCTAGGGCTGGGAACAAGTTCTGTGTCTGAGCCCTGACAAGCACAGTGGGTAATGGGTCCAGAGCTGGGGTGCTCTGGTGCTGCTGTGGTACAAGTAACCTCTGATAACTGTATCAGAGACTTGTATTTTTTTGCTGCTTCTAGTACACGACATGCTGTTTGCTAATGCTGGTGTTTAATAAATTTAATTCTGCACGCAAACTGTATCTCTTATGCTGCCTTACGTGGGTGCTGTCAGGATGTTGTGTTTGGAGTTTTTTGCGGCTGTTATTTATCTTTGTTAGCATGTTTATTATTTTCTCCCCACTTTCTAGTAATGGCAACCTACACTTGTATCACTTGCCGTGTGGCTTTCAAGGATGCTGACATTCAGCGTGCCCATTACAAAACTGACTGGCATAGATACAATCTGAAGCGTAAGGTTGCTGACATGCCTCCTGTCACTGCTGAGAATTTCCAAGAGAGAGTCCTAGCGCAGAGAGCAGTAGCAGAGGAGCAGAACAAAATCACTGCCACTTACTGCACAGTTTGCAGCAAGAGATTCTCCACCTTCAATGCTTACGAGAATCACTTGAAGTCCAAGAAGCATCTGGAGTTGGAGAAGAAAGCTGTTCAAGCTGTCAGCAAGAAGGTGAAAATATTAAATGAAAAGAACCTGGAAAAGGGGCTGGCCCTGGAGAGTGTAAACAAAGATGAAATGAACACAGCTATTCAGCAAGCCATCAGAGCTCAGCCGTCTTCGTCTCCAAAGAAGACACCTTTACCTTCTAGTAATGCAGGCAGCTCTTCAGTTTCTATGGGAAGCGCCAGCTTATCACAGAGTAGAGAACGATCGGAAAAACCTCCACGGCTACAGTGGTTTGAACAGCAAGCAAAGAAGCTGGCCAAACAACAAACAGAGGAAGAGGAAGATATGGAAGAAGGTAAGGCAATAAACATACTGACAAGAGATAGCTTGGACTAAGCTATGTTGTTGTTGGTTTTATGTAAAAGCCTCCTATTTCTGTAGCAGTACATTTTCCATCACGAAAGGTCTTCCTGTTGATTAAATTTTCAGCTTAACAAAGGAGTTAAGGTAGGCCCATTCTTGCAGTCAAGGACTCTGTGTTAGCGTCTGGACTGCCAGCTGCGCAAGATACTAATGCGTGTGAAGGTTGAATATAAACAGTTACTAACATGAATGTTATTTCCCACATAAAATTCCAGGGGAAGTTCCCTTTAAGGAAGGCTAACAGAAAAGGTTACCCTAAAACTACTTCTGAAAAGTGGATGAACAGAAAGCCAACCATGATTGTTTGCTGCTGTCCCATCAATTGCTTTACTGATCTGTCAAAGGGAGGTGGGTGTGGGGTTGGTTTTGTTTTTCTCTGCCCACCAAGATCAGAGGAGAAAGTTTGCTCCTTAACCTGGCACTGTGTGGCATACCTTCTCAGCATATTGGCATCTATATTAAAATTGTTTAAGAGTTGCCGCCCCAACTGCCTGTTCCTGCTGCTTCACTGTCGCTGCTTGTGTGGGTACAGCTCTTTGTTGGAAGTTATCCACTTTTCAGGCTAACTGACAAGATCAGAGCTACAGAATTCCCAGAAAAGGGTTATTTTTAACCTGGATGCTTTCAGTGCTGTAGGTTACAGTGCAGCTCCAAATGCATCTGTTGGAGCAGTTGAATGGGGTGATTAAACTGCAGCAAGGGGACAGGTACGAATGAAGTGGGACTATACTATGCCTGCTTCATTACTGAAACTTGTGTCACATTATTATATCTATTACAACAGTTTTATGCTGGTGAAATTTCAGTTGCAATTCAGGGAATCTGCTCTACAGGAGAAGAAACATACACTTTTGAACGTGCATCTTAACATCTAAAGAAGGAGCCGAGTTACACCTGTTTTGTATTAATGTGTTACTCATAAATTGTAATGCTAAAATCTCAATAGGTTTCTGAATGTTAATTTTCCTTTTAAGTGTTTGTCCAGGAATGTTTCCTACAAGTCCTCTTAATTCAGTGTCAGGCTCTTAAAATTACCAAACTATATCCTATAGCAAATATCTCTAATTAGCAATGTACAGTGCTGGGGCGCGCCGTGTTCCCTGTTCTCAAATGCTTTGTGCACATGGCAGTTGGAAGGGGACCAACAGGAATAAAGTACTGGGAAATGCTCACTAGCCCAGATCCGAACTCCTTAAAAAAGATTTCTAGGCCCCTCTAACAGTGTAATCGGATTGCTGGTTTGTCTGTCCATTAATGAGCTCTGCAGTAATCTTGGAAATGTATAAAATTGTTAGTATATTGTGGTATATACTAACATATAATGTAACATAGTATATCTGTGGCAGCTGACTTTGTTATTCTCTGTTGTTAAAGATGTATGTGTGAACAGGAGTGCGTTTTCCCTCACTGCTGAGTCATTGCTGGAAATTAGTATTTTCTTGATTCTGACAGTTGTATTGTTTTTGATGAGCCATGCATGTGTTCTTGTGCTGTGGTGAATTAAACTTAAGGCTTTGAAACAGCAATAAAGTATTAATAGTTGAGAAGATGGAGGGGGAAAAAATACTGTATGTGCCAACTTTTTTATGAGCAGACTTGAGCTTTGCTGTGCATCTTACAAAGAAATGTATTTTCTTGCACCTGGAAGTGACTGTGTGACACTTAGCTGTAAGAATAGAAAATGCAATATTTTCTATGATAACGTTTCATAACGTAGCTGTGACTTGTTTTGCTTGGGAGAAGTAATTATATAATTATTTCTTTTTTAACTTCCTTTAAAAGACTGGGAAGATATGGATTCCGATGAAGACATTGGCTCTGAAGAAGAAATGGAAGATGTGGAAGAAGAAGAGGAGGAGCAGGCAGAAGCTGAAAGTACTCCTGCTGTAGGGGCCATACCAGTCACAGACTGCTTGTTCTGTCCCCACCATTCAAGATCTCTCACAAAAAATGTGGCCCATATGACAAAAGCCCACAGTTTCTTCATTCCAGACATAGAGTACCTTGTGGATCTTAGAGGGCTAATCAAGTACCTGGGTATGCCTGTAATGTTCTCTGATTTTTTGACCAGGATAATTATATACCATTATTGCTATTGTTATTTTCACTGGTATATGACTTAAAATGTTGTGGGTTTTTTTTTTTTTGTATAAAATCTGAGTGCTGTCTTGGGCAATATTTTGATCCTGAACAGGATCACAGGCTTTCCAGGGAGAGCGAGAGAAAACCCCACTGAGCAGACATGTGGTTGTGTACCTTGTATGTCTCGCATAGTTTTCTAATGTTGAGGAAGTTGTTCAGCTAACATGAAATTTAGAACAAAGATCTGTTGCTAAAGTGTGCACATGAACTGTGTTATCCTACTCATGAGTCTGAAGTCTTTGCTCCATCAGCTTACAATATTTGTGAGAGCTAAAAACTGGGAAAAAAATCTGTCTTCCTTGAAATCTACAAATAATGATGAGAATAAAATAATTTTGGAGTATCAGATAGAAAACTGTATTGGAAGTATGAAATTTGTTATTGAGAATACATCACGATCCATAGCTTGTTATATGAAATCTTTAAATGCACAGACTTGTCCCTGGTGGAGCCATATGGTTGAGGCATAGGAACAGCAGGGCTTTTCTGGAAATGAAGGACTCAAGGCTCTTCCTCGCTCTCTCTGCTTTCAAGCTGGGAAGCCTGCATCGCAGAAATGTTAATCATTGACCGGGGAGGCTCAATTCAGACCAATAGAAGTGTCAATGTTTTCTGCAGGAGAGAAAGTTGGCGTTGGGAAAATCTGCATCTGGTGCAATGAAAAAGGGAAATCCTTCTACTCTACAGAAGCTGTACAGGCTCACATGAATGATAAAAGCCACTGCAAACTCTTCACAGATGGAGATGCTGCCCTGGAATTTGCAGACTTCTATGATTTTAGGTGAGGATGCTTCTCTTTGAGTGGAGCACAGATGGGGACAGAGGAAAGGACAGTTGAGTATTACATCAGAAACTATTACTCGTTCTTAGAATTTAGTCCTGTTTCTGGTTCTGATGCTTATTTTGTGTAGCTGGTTCACCACTTTTCTGGGTAAGCATAACAACATGATTGGTTCCCCTCTCCTTTGACCACTAATACCAGTCCTACATGAAAATATATTTTGACTTCTATTTTATACGTTTGCTGTTACTGAGTTTAGATTTCACTGAACCAGCAAAGACCATAAAAGGGCATAACTGTCTCTTCCATTACCTTTTAGGCAGATTGTGGGCTTAATACCTACTGTGGATTTTATTTTTTTTTTTTAAGTAGCTCAAGTTAAACAGGACTGCTGTGATTTAGAACCCTCTTGTTGATTTTCCTTTAACTTGTCCTAAGCTGTGTTCATTTCAGTCAGAAATATTTCCTGTTGTGATGACAGGTGGATTTAGTGGAGCTTCTTGGAGTGCTTGTTCAGTAGCTGTGCAGAGCTGGTGAGCTGCACAGTGGTGGCTTTTCACCGTGAGTGGCTGTTAAGTGTGCAGCAGCAGGACCATCGTGGGTTATAGAACCAGGTGAAGGACAGGTGGTCCTTCTCTTCAGCCTCTGTTCAGGGGAGGGTGCTACTAGGAAGAACTCTCAAACCAAGGCAGGTGAAATGTGGCAATGTTTGTGGCTTGCTGTAGCTGCGCATGGCAGTTCTTTTGTGTAATGGGTCTGGATAGCTGTGGCTGCTCAACACGTGTAAACCATGTACTGCTAATCCTCCACAGGAGCAGTTACCCTGATCACGAGGATGGGGAAGATGTGGAGGTGCCTGGAGAGCGTCCAGCAGAGAGAGAGTTGGATTATGATGATGACACTATGGAGCTTATCCTTCCTTCAGGTAGGCATAGGATTTGTGTTACGAGGTACTTACTCTGCCTTTCTCATAGGTGTTACCTGCAGCGTAGGTCATCATTGTAAGTGTTTTCTTTTGACAAGGGAGAAAGTAATTTTGCATCTAAGTGTCTTTGGGGTTTTGCCCTCACCTTCTGTTATAGTCACTACCGAGTAGTTCAGCTTTTTCAGCATTAATGTATATGTGGGCTGGGACAGGGGGTTCCTTTGCCCACTTATCTCTTCATTAACACGTGACTCTTAAGGTATACTCCAAGAGTTTCCTTATCTTATTTTAGTACAACTTGGAGAGGCTATAACTTCAGTTATCTAGTGTAGTTTTGTGTATTTTGGTTTTTTTTTGTTTTGCAGAGAGTCAGCTGGTAACTAATTTATTTAAAAAAGCCTACTCTTGCCTTGTATAGCATTTGGCACTCTTGCTTGCATTATTCTTTTGGTGTTGTGGTTTTTTGTACAAGGGGACCCCAGCCCTTTTATTCTGAAAAGTGCTGCCAACTGTGCAGTTATAGAAGATTTCCTGAATGTCAACAAGTTACTTCCCTGGTTACTTGAAACAGCATTGCCTCTCTGCTCATTCCCCTAATTTAATTTTTTTTTTTTTTCCTTCAAGGTAGAGTGTAGTACAGCAGCTCTTACAGTGATTACATTGAGTTCCTAATAGTCCTAAAGTTTTTAAAGTTTTGGACCTTTTAAAAGCATTTCTCAGCATAGGGATTTTCCACAGTTTTCACAATATGCTTGAATGCTTCATTTCAGAAGCTGCTTCATTATGCATAATAAGATATCCCCTCCTGAACAGGTGCAAGAGTGGGTCATCGTTCTTTAATGAGATACTACAAGCAGCGGTTTGGTCTGTCAAGAGCGGTAGCTGTTGCGAAAAATAAGAAAGCAGTGGGTCGGGTGTTGCAGCAGTACAGAGCTTTGGGCTGGACAGGTCAGACAGGTAAGTGACTATGTGAGGTTTTTGCAGAGGAGGAAGTTCTAGGATGTCATCACTCTACAATTGAATAGGTCGAGTTTGTTTCACGTTTGTGGGATTTTATGCAGTAGTTTGTCTTCCATTCAGTTCGCTTTCATTGCTGACATCCAGGCAGAGTAAGTTGTAAGAAGTTGTTTGTGTCTAAAATCC
Source organism: Ibidorhyncha struthersii (assembly GCA_013398815.1). Classification (NCBI taxonomy): domain Eukaryota; kingdom Metazoa; phylum Chordata; class Aves; order Charadriiformes; family Charadriidae; genus Ibidorhyncha; species Ibidorhyncha struthersii. Next base: position 497,454 of record VZSZ01011434.1, on the reverse strand, counting down.
ATTGCACTTTCTGTGCAAGCTCTTCAGTTCACTAGTGTGCGTGTTAGTGATATTTGGTGACTCCCTAAGATTTTTTGTTCTCTAGGGTAATAATCCTTTCTCTGCCTGTCAGAACTACTGCTCTTGCTGTTTAACAATGTAACATAAATCACTCTTTGACAGTTGGAATACTTTTTCAGTTGGGGAGCAGTGATCTATATCCACTTCTGAAATAAAATAATTGCACAGTGGAATGCAAAACAACCTTCTCCCTTAATGGGTAATGGTGATGGGTGTTCATAGGGGCAACTGGCCTTTCCCAAGAGAAAAGTGAAAAGAAATGTCCCAGTATGGGAAGGAAAACATACCGCTAACTGCCAGTTTAAATGGACAGCTTAACTGATTTGTAAGATTACTTACTACTAATATGCAAACATTTATCCCTCTTCCTCTTCTTTTCCTGAAGGGGCAGTCTTTGCGCAGCGGCGTGATATGCAGTACCTGCAGAGGATGAAGTCAAAGTGGATGCTGAAGACAGGAATGAGTAACAATGCTACAAAGCAGATGCATTTCCGGGCGCAAGTCAGATTTTGAGTTCCCAAGAGAGCTGCATGCAACTGGTTTTGGGAAGGGGGATTTAATGGTTTCTGGGTCGAGGATTCTGCTATTAAAATGGACTTGGTACCTATCAAATGGAGATGTGTATGCTGGTCTGCCTTCCTGTCTGAGAAGAGCAGGGAGCTTGTCTCTTCTGGCGAAATGATGGTTGCTCTAACTTAAAAAATAAATTATATTAAATGGATTATGTGGCAAAGTAGTGATGGCTATAAATGATGATGCATGCATAGTCTTGCTGCCCATCTTTGTGCAGTCCATTTCTGTGGGGCAGTTGACACTTGTCATTTATCTGAATACCTTCATTTTCCAGCCCTGCAAAGTGGTTAAGACCAAGAGAAGATCCTAGATCTAAGAGCCTGGCATGGAATATATTGAAGGTGTTCACTTGTGATGCCAGCCATAAGTTAGCTGGGTGTTTTGGACTTCTAGCTGGCACTACTGAGGTGAAAATGTGAGGTGAGAGATTCTCGGAACGTTAAGTGATAATTGTTTGAAGAAATGCACTAATGGAAAGCTTAACTCCAGGATTAATATCATCCTTGGAAGTTGACTGAACTTAATGCTCCAGCTCAAGGCTGGATTAATAATTTACAGTGCAGTTGTTTAAAAACTGCTCAAAATTACCATAGCATTTAGATGAATGTCAATCAAAACTTCTGATGATCTGTTGAAGATTTCCTGATTAAAACTCGGAAGCTGCTATTGATGTCAGCTTTTGTTGTTCCCATTGAATACATATGATCTTGCTGAAGGAAAGTGACCCAAGACATGTATTGGCTAGAATGGAAACATGCTGTCCTGCTTAAGCAGGTGAACAGGCAGGCGTAGAGAAAACCTGTCTGTTAAAGAGCTGAGGCAGCAACGCTAGTGTTGGTCCTGGTGTTGTAGATGTTAAAAGCTTCCATGACCTTACCAGTTCTCCTGACCTTCGTGTAAGTAGATGGGCACTTACACACAAAGGTGTAGGGCAGCTCGTGAAGCCCCCAGCTGTAGTGCGCTGGACACTGTGAGTGTATGCCACAGGAAAATTGTTATTTGTTTGCCTGTCCATTCTTTGTGAAGGCAGCTGCAGCTGGTTACAGTCAAGTTGCTCTTCTGTGTTTTAGGATTACTCTGCATTCCCCTTAGTGGCTTTCAGTGGCATGATTTTAATATAAGTTTTCTTCCTTTCCTGTGAATGGTGTGTGCATAGTATCACTGGGAATGGTAGGGGGAGACTTTGTCAATAAACACTGTATTTTGACCTCTTAAAATAATCCACTGAACTCTTAAAATAATCCACTAAAGTCTCCCTAATAAGTAAATTCAGAAGAAGTAGTACTGTTGGCATACCAGCACTTCTGAAAGAGTGGTATATTTATAGGACTCTGAAGAAAGCAGTCATTTCACAATGGAGGTGCATGCTATGTATTTTTGTTTTGTGGATTTGACCATAGTGTNGTTCTGTCTTGGAAGTTTTTTTGCTGTTCCTGCTTTTACTGACAAGACAGAACTTGATCAGTACTGGAGGCTATAGATTTGATACAGTATTTACTAAGTCAAGTGACTAATACATTAAAAAAGGCACAGATTTGAGTGAAGGGAAAACTGAAGCAGAGAGAATTTTAAAGAAAGGCTGTGTTCACATTCCAAATCTTAAACTAAAGTTGGGTTGATTAAATAAGTACCTCCTTTTCCTGGCAAGGCAGAGTTACTGCCATTGTGTATCCATAGCTGCGTCTAGCTCACATTTGAATTTATTCTAGAGGGTTTGCTCTTGGTTATTGGGCTTTACTGTCAAAGTTAGAAGTAAGAGATCTAGTCTCAGCTATGTGAATCTTAAGACATCATATCCTTTATTTTGCTCATAACCTGGCCCAACTTGCAATTATGGTATGGATTTCTAGCACTGTGGGTATATTGTACTTGCATTTGTCAAGCCTCAGCATGTGGCCCTCGGGAGCTGCTCACATCTTTTTCTTTGAAGTTAGAGATTACTATCGAAGGGTCTTATGCTTATGGACAAGTTAGATTTTATTTACATGTAGAACAAAATGAAATGCTACAAAAATGTAGAAACAGAAGGGTTAGACTTCTTAACCTGACTCTTAACTTGGAGCCTGCTGAGCTGGCTTTGAATACCAGTGTAAGTCAGCAATGAGCATCAGAGTGGTATTCAGTCTGGAGCTTTTGGAAAACACTCGTGGAATATCCAAAGCTTACATTAAGGACAGGATAGTTATCCTGGAAGAGTCTTGGGCATAAACTAGTACAGTTGCTAAAGTCTTAGAGGTAGGTGTTAAAGGAGTCTTGGCAGTGAGGGCAGAAATACAAGGAGATAATTGACCCAATGACAAAGGACTTTGGGTCCATAAGGTTCAGGCTGAAGGTGCATGGGTTTGCTGCTCTCCTCAATGTGAAAGGGCAACCAAAGGAAGTTCCTGTTCTCTGTGCAGACTTGCTCAAAGAAGCCTGAGCAGTCTAGTTCAGGAAGAAATGCAAGTAAGCAACAATGAAAATTGGTAGTCATTTGGCAAGTCACAGGGAAGCTGAAGGAGGCAATTTGTATAGTGCGTACCTATGATTCTGTCCTATATGTCTTACTGCAGTTTAGTCAGAAGAAAATGGAGGAGAGGTAGGGAAACCTGCTATTTTACAGGAGGAGTTTTAACTGTAAGCTGAAAATGGGTGCCTTGGAAAACCAGCAGAGGGCATAGGGAAGCTTTTCCCAGAATTGTGTTTACTATGAAAATAAATAAAAGTCAAGTAAGAGTACGTTCATGCAGAATATTGGTAGGGTGAGAAGGCAAAGCTTGCCACTAACAGGAGTTAAGATTAGCACTAGCAAAGGGTAGCTAGAACTCTTATGCAGATTGTCTGCAGTATTCAGCTACAGTGCTGCAGTCTGCACAGCTTGTAGGTAACACCGGCTATGTCAAAGCATCTGAGAGTATTTTTATTAAACATGCTTCAGTGTTACAGTTTATCCTTTTACCTCCCTAGCCTAAATCCTAAAGCTTGTGCAAAGGATAACTGAGGGCAGTTTTTTGTTTCCTAAAAGAAATCCGAATGATGATGGTTCCCATCAAGGAGCTATGTTTCCAGCTATGACCTAGCCTTGTACTTGTGCTCCCCTGCTCTGACCTTGTGTTTTCTGGCTCTTGTGATCAGAATGAGAAGAAAGTAAAGTCTGGAGGCAGCTAAGTAGATTTGAGACTGTCTCTGGATATAGTGGGTACTCTGGGGCAAGAATTTCCTGGTGTGATTGTAATTCAGTGGGTGTGCTGTTCCCAGAGGAAGAGATGATCCCTTCTCAAGCTGGTGCATCCATGGTAGGAAAGGGTGGGAAGAATCATGAAAAGGTACCCCATTTTGGCCAAGGCTGGGGTTCTGTTTGCCTGTTGATCCAGTAATAGCTGAATGTTGAAGTGGTCCTAATGCTGCGTCAGGAGTTGCAGAATGAATCAGCAGAATTAAAGAATTGGCAAAGCTGACAGAGTACATCTGCCATCTCCTTCTGGAAGTAGTTCTTCTGTTTTGTACGACCTGGGTTGCTTTTAGATAACTTAAGTGTACTAGAGGGGAAAAACATGTACCCATTATCTGGAAGGGAGGAACTGCGAAAGAGAGGAGCCTATGGGATGTAGAGTGGCAGAGACACAGGAGAGTCAGATATGTAAAACATCTTAACAGCTTATTATGATGAAGTTGCAAGTCAACAAGTAAAGATCTATTTAAAGCGAGCGCTCCCTTTAATAGTGCGTTATCGATCGCTAATTGGTTTCCACAAGGTAGAGCACCTGAGATGTAAAGGAGTTGGACCATTGCCCAGCTAACGTCTGATGCTTGAGGGGCATCTGAGTGAGATTCTTTTTTTAAGAGTTATTTTTGATCTATTAAAACTGAGGCATCCTGTGCTAATGGGCTTCATCTGCTCAGGGGTTTGGTCATCTTCCTCCACACTATCTGCATAAAGCTGCTGGTGGAAAACTGTGCTTCAGAGACCCAACACACAGGGGTGCAGCCCCAGTACCAGCTGAGGCACGAGTGTCATGTCTTTGCCTCTGTTTCCTCTGTTATTCGTGGTTCTTTTAAGCCAGCGAGAAGGGCACACTTGTAAACCTCAAGGCCAATTTGCCTTACATCACTCCACCTCAACTAAATCCCCTGCCAGCACCTGTTAATGATTTGGCAAGGTTTGTACGGTCATCTACGGATATCTTGGCTTTTTTGTTTTTTTCTGGAGTGGGTAGCTTTCCACCCTTAAATTTCCCCTCTTTACAGACATGAAAGCAATCTGGCTTTCCTGGGAAGATCTGCCTTTGGTCTCACACCATTCGCCTACACTAACCACCACTAATGCCTTAGCAGGTAGGGCAACTGTGTGTTTACTTACATTATATGCACTGAAAATCTTGATAAAACAGTCACTGAAGTGTTCCAAAATCCAGATATTTTCTGATGTTTTTCATAGGTGCAGTCATACCTAGCTTACTTTGCAATCATGGCATTCCAATAAATCTTGCCGTTCAAGTTGCCGTACTTTAACTACACTGTACTGATGAAGTGCGTGCTTTCCAAACACAGCAGATGAAGAATTGTTTCCAGGTTTTATTTCTACTAAGTGTTAAGCAATACCAACTGAAATTACCTTTAACTGGCCATAGACAAAGGATAAACCTGGACTGTTATTTTTATTCAAGTGATGTATGGTAAGTGCTTGGTAAATGGCGTTGTCTTTCTTCATCTTTAATGTAGGACACGTGCCAGCTGCATCTGCTTTCCTGCCAATAGAAGGTTCAGTGTCCGACAGAGAACAGAAAGGTGGCCTGTAAGGTACAGAGCTCTGTACAGAGACTGGCCGACCGGTGTCGGTGGGAGCCTCATAGTTCATTGTACAGTCTTATTTTTGTTTGCTTCCTTGTCTGCTTAGCTCAGCCATGCCTGCTGGAGCTGCATGAAAGAGCGTGTTACGCTTAAGTTTGTCCTTGACTCTTCCAACTCCCAAGTCACTGTGGTTCTTCCTGCAATGCAGTTCCTAACAGAAAAACAGCATTTTATTGGGGAGGGGAGGAGCAGTACAATCGTGGCTTAGTCCCGTATCGATTTACAGAGCACGAAGAGAAGACTAGGTGGCTCAGCTGTGGCCACATAATTCTCCAGCACGGACCTACCAAGAACTAATCAACAGGATCTAAGGCAACACCTCGCCTTGCCCCAGGGTCCGGGCACCCATCTTCAGTTGTAACCTGAAGCAGAGGCTCCTCTCTTGAGAGCAGGTGCTTTTCAGATAACTGACCAGAAATGATTTGAACGTTTAGGTATGTGCAGGAGAGTTCCTACTTCTGAATTAATAGCCCGGCTGTTCAAATTCTTTGTTACTAGGCAGTTAAATATAGAAATCAGCCAGATGCCTTTGAAGTTTTATTTTAAATGACTCGGTCTTTTGGCCCCATGAATCATCCATTTTTTTCTGTACTGTGGCGTAGCTCCAATAAGCAATCCCAGTACGGCCATTAAGAATAGCTGAGGTACTTTGGGCGGGACTACAGCCAAAGCTGTACGTGCATACCGAAGTTACTCGGGGTCCTGCATGCAGGGAATTGGTGCCAGAAACTGCAGCGAGCCCACCTCAAACATTTATCATGTCCCAATGGCAAGATCACCTGGACTTAGGAGGTCAGCAAACACTGCATCATTTGGAAAGCCACCTGCTCTTACCTATAGTTGGATACCCTTGCGCTGTGTGCTTGCTTTGCTGCTGCTCTTCTCACCTTGTGTCTAGGGCAACTCAAGCCAGAGCTCAGCAGAGCACCCCCAAACCTACGCTCTGTTCCTTGGCACCAGCCCTGTTAGGAGACTGAACTCCAAGTAAAGTAAAAGAAGCCCCTTTAACTCTAGCAAACAACCAAAGGAAATCTAATAGCAAAATAACTTTTTACGTGTTTTTCTTCCTGCAGTTTGTGTCAGCAGGAGCGGATCGCAGCTCTCATTCTCGCATGCTCACCTAAGCGAGGCTTTCCAATGTGCAGGCTCTTGAACTTTAGAGCCCATTTATATGCCTTTCTGTGACAGCTGCAGCTATTAACAGCAAATCGTTCAAGCAGGGAGACTAAATAAATTGTCTGTTATTCTGTATAATGTTGTACTGGCTCATTGATTGTGAAGAAATAACCCCGTTTTGACTGGCTAGGTTGTTTGATGTCCGGTGGCAAGTGCAAGGAGTCACTGTGCCTAGGACTGAAGGTCATACAAATGCATCAAACTGTGTGTCAGGAGCATCCAGCTTAACTGTGCCCCACCTGCCCGTGTCATCAGTAGCTCTTACGAAGAGTTTTCCTGTAGGTTTTTCAAACCTTCCCACAAAAAAAAAATTGAACATGAAAAGGCATCGCTTGCCTTGATGGACTTTATCAGAACCCGCTCTGTGTTTTTGTTTAAAAGCATCATTCTGAGAGCAGTTTATGGGCTTTCCTCCCTCATTAGCATTCCGTTCTTGCTAAGACCTTGCACCTTTGATAAATCTTTGCTTCTCAGGCTTCTGTTGTGTACCAGTTTTACATCTGGGATGCTTCCGAGGTGTGCGCGACCAGGGCATTCATTCCTCTTGGCTGCTATCTCAAAGGGAACCTCTTGAGAATATTCTCAGGAATACACACATCTTTATCTTCCCTGTTTTAATTCGTTAGTTGCCTATCAGCACCTCTAGAGGTTATCAGAGCGAAAAATGAAACTTGCAGCACAGCTTAAAGGGTTTGGATGAAAAGAAAAAAGGAGGGGATGATATGGGATATGATAAGGGGAGGAGATTTTGTGCAGTCCAAGACTCCTGCATACTGCATGTGTAAAGGTTTGCAGCCTGCAAGAAAGGAGTCCCAGTGGATCTTTAGAGGATAATATTTACAGAGTAGTTGCTTAATGTTCTAAAAGTCCATTGAAGAAGCAGGTGAGCTATTCCTATAAACCAACCAAATACTTCAGAAAAATATGAACTGGGTCCGCTTCAGCATTTTCCAGCTATGCAGTTGGTGACTGGTTCTAAGGTGGATGTAATTTATTTGATTTAGCCCCTTTTTAACTTCTTTGATTCTCTTATTTCTTAGTCATCGTGTACACGGGGCTTTTGCTTTTTTTCTCTGTACTGTGCTACGACTAGCTGCTTTGTGGAGACACTGAAGTCTAAACTGGAATTCCTTCATTAATACAACAGCGTCAATTTACGATCAAGTATCCAGCAGGTTGCGAATGACTGCCTTCCTCCGTGGCCAAGGTGATGGTATTGCAAAAAGCCTCAGCACTCTTGCACATCTGTTCGTCTTCCTATCATCTGACGTGCCCTACCTGGGGTACAGCTACAGATCAAGGTTACAGCAAGAAAGAGGTAAACGTATCCAGACAGAAGGAGAAATAAACCTTGCAGTAGGGACCAAGGTCTCTTCTACAGCTTGGAGGGCCACAACACTGGGGATGTTCTCCCCCAAAGCTTAGCTTTTTTGGAAGGGCTCCAACTCCAGCTGATCTTTGAGGTTGGCATAACGTAATTTGTATTGTTTACCAACAGGATTTTAGTTGCTCAGTACCTTTGGTTCACATGGGATGTGCTGTCACCTGATTGCTTTCCTCTTCCTGCTGTCTTTTGTCTGCATAAGTCCTGTATTTGGAGACTAAAATACAGAGAAACCCTGCTGATTCAGTCGTCCGATCAGTCCCTCGGGCAGCAATCTCTAATCTTACGTGCAACAACGTCTCCTATCCATTCAGTTATGGAAGACACTCAGCAGGGAGCCAGTACATTCAGAATGGCTTCAAAAGGGACAAACCACAGCTTGCTTTTTCTACAATTGAGTTCAGTGCCTCGCTTGGAGACAGAATTTCCTTTCTTACATCCAAAAAATTGTTACAGTTCTGACCAGAGATGTAAAACATTACAGATCGCACACCAGCCGCACAGAAAATGCCAACTTCCGTCTACATCCAATAGCAAACACAGAAATTGTCTTGAAGTCAAATATAGCCCACAATAGCAACAAGAGGACAGGGCAGACTATTACTTTTTGTGGTACCGTGGCCTCTAGTACAGCTACTAAAAAGCAGAACCACTTCTGTTGCAGGGATAAGTTGTCTCCAGAAGTCAACCGCCACAAAGCGAACCAACCGCAGGCAGCTGGCTGAAAGCAGCTCAGTCCACCTCGTCGGGACTGTAGGAGCTGCTGTGCTGCACCTTGATGGCTTCCACCGAAACCCGGCTGCCGTCACAGCCTGTTACGCTGCAAGAGTGTCTGTGGGAGAGGGAAAATACTCTCTCCTGCAGCTCTGAGGAAAACCTGATGCAGCCTGCGAAGCTAAGGGGCTTTCATGGGAAATCCCACCTCTGCTTCCCACCCAGGCATGTGCGGTGCACACGCAGTGGCAGAACCCAGTGGAGGCAGCTGCTGAATCCCGGGTCTCGTGGGTCTCAGTTCTTCGTGCTGAAAGAAGAAAGTAAAAGATCTGATATTGCTGAACCTGTGCTTGAAAACAACAATTCGTCATGAGCAAACGTTTTGGCAAGGGAGAATTTGTCCCGAGAGCCCTGTGGTAACCCTACGGTGAAAAGAGGGAATGGAGCAAAAGGAAAGACCCATGGCTGGAAAAAAACAAGTGTGAACTGTGATAAAGAGCAGCTCACCTTTATTCATCCCACACGGTTGCATTTCTGCCTGGCGGAGAGACAGGGCCAGGACTTCAGGCCAGTCACACTGCCCTTTTCGGCTGACATGTCGACGTTACTCTGGACACAGGAGCACTCGACTGACAGGCCAAGCTATTTGCTGATCTTCAGTTATTTATCAAGACGGGTGTTTCAGAAAACACGGGCACCTGTCGTGATGCCAGTCTGGCAAACGATGCCAGCAGGATTCTTGAGGACAGTCTCCCCGCTGCTGTGACTAGGTTGTTTGCCCTGGAACTGCTTCCAGCTTGCCCTTGCGCGGGTGATGGATCGGGCAGATGGCATGTGGGGACAAGTGGATCAAGAGTTCCATGTTTGTTAGGAGCAGCCTTGTTACGTTTCCTTGAGCTGGTATTTCGCGCGAGCCGTATGCTTTTAATGTTAGCTCAGGCGCCATATGAGTGGGAAGCGTTGAGTCTTCCTGCACAGAGCCGGAGGAGCGTGCCCAGGTGGCTTGCGCACTCCCTCTGGCACTCGCCCCTGTGACGAAGGGTGCCACAGAGCGGCTGCAGCCATGCAGCTGCGCTCTCCTCTGCTGCCTCCCCCATCTCACCTCCCAGTTTCCCCCATAGTGGCTCCGTCTGCCCCACTCTGGACTCGTGGGACTCGTGGCTCGTCCGCAACCACGGTTAAGCTCCAGCTGAGTGTCAAGCCCCTAGGATTTTCAGCCAAGAGAAAACAAGGGTTAGCCTTTGCATTCCAAGCAGAGCTGTGAATTTCTTCAAGGCTCTTTCTGCTTGTTTCTTCAAGGTCGGAGAAATAACCAGCTGGACCTGATGGTCCAATTCCAGAAGTCGTAAACCCTGTGTAATCTTAAAGGAAATTATAGTCTCCCTATGCAGCACGCCTTCCCCAGCCTCCCAGCCGAGCTGCAGCAGCTTTTAGATTTGTTGCCTGCTCACAAATGCCCTTTTTTCCTTTTTATCTCCTTTCAGTGCTGTCATCTTGTATGATTAAATAGGAGTCAATAGTGTCACCGTATGAGATCTGGGTGGCTCAGTAGTATAGCGCATGCTGGTTCACCTAGGCTTGCTTGTGATTTGGTTCCTAAATGCAGAAGCCCAGCTCATCAGCATACAGACCTTTATTAACCATATTCATGAGCTGAAGTTTTTATCTCACTTGGAGCCACATTCTGGAAGTGATAATGAACTTGAAAATGTTCGTATTGAGAAGATAGCCCTGTAAATCAAAGCCTTTTTTGCATATTATTAGCATGGTTAAACAAGCTTAAAGCAGTTAATGACTGAGTGGAGGCAGAGCAGCATGCAGAACATCGAGAGCAACGCTGATCCAGCTGATCAGCATGATTTATTTGTGAATGGGAATTGTGCTAAATACCTTAACGCGGTAGGCACAATGTTGTGGCCTCAGTGCCTTGGTGTTCCCTTCTGCCAGTGCCCTTTCATATGTACTGTACTTGCCATCCCTGAAAGCATCTTCCATTATCTGGGCAGACAAGCAGGCTCCATAGCTAGCAGTAGAACTTTGTCTACTACCTTAACTTTTCCTCCGTTTCATTTCTGGAGGTGTAAGACAGTATGGGGCCTCTTCTGGGGAGGAGGAACCAAGAAGTGCTGGAGAAATGGCTCCATCCAGCCTAGGGCCTTGTTATCCTTAGGATCTACAGGAAATCCCCTCAACCCCACTGAAAAGTCTCCTCTTCTGAGATCTGGGCTGAAGTCAAGAACAAAAGCCCAAGACATTTTGCAGCATTTTAGCAGCATTTTGCTTACTGGCGGCTGCTTTGGGCAAGCAAACATCCCTGGGAGAGTGACAGATAATGCAGAACAGCAAGAGACATGATCATTGATCAACGGGACAAAAATTACTATGTTAATCAGAAGAGTCAGCCTCACATACTGAATTACATGTGATGTATATTTATGTGGAAAGTCTGTTCTTTACAAGCCTACAGGCTTAATATGCAATTGGTGGATTGCCAAGGCAAGGGAGAGGAATATTAATTTTCTTACTACAGCCTACTTTAAAGTGCATTGGTACTGCAGGTTGAATGATGAGTCCAAACTTCAAGTTTTGATTGTTTTCCTTTTTAACGGGAAGAACTCCATGCTCTTGTCTTAATGGACTAATCTGTCCTGTTGAACTTTATAGTCTTTAAAATACATAACTGCAGCACTGGAAGAGGTTCGATCCTTTCAGAAGAGAGGCTACAAAAGACTGCTTTCATCTTTCTCACGTTACTGTAGGGACTAATAAAAGTCAACATTGCACAGGCCAATAATGCACCTGGTGCAGTTCCCTGTCTTGGTGGCGGTTGTTTTTAGGTGCGTGGTGGCAATAGCAGTTCTCTACCACCTTCTCTGCTCTCCAANTTTTTTTTTTTTTTTTTAAGTGGGAGACAATATGGCAGAAAAGTTGAAAGAACCCTTTAAAATATTTTCATGCATAGTGGGATTAACTTCTTTCCTTTGACATGGCACTGAAAAAAAGACATGAAGAACAGGGGAGGCCCCAGCATCACAGAAGTGAGTTTTCATAGGAATCATATGTCTTAACTCAGTCCCCGCTGTCTGGAATACCAAACCCCTCCCCTACAGCAAAAGAAGGCAAATCCAACCCTCATCTCCTTCCTCCAGTAGGGACCTCTAGGATGTATACAATAGAACCTCTTGGACATATACACAAATACAGTAGGATTGTATTTTTAAGCTTCTCTGCAAAGGAGGGAGAAAGAGCTTTTATTAACTATCCCACTCTCCACACTGCCCCAAAGATACTGAAGAGCTCCAGTGCCCAGCTCTGGGTCCCTCAGCATAAGAAGGACATGGACCTGTTGGAGCGGGTCCAGAGGAGGGCCACAAAGATGATCAGAGGGCTGGAGCACCTCTCCTGTGAAGACAGGCTGAGAGAGTTGGGGTTGTTCAGCCTGGAGAAGAGAAGACTCCAGGGAGACCTTATAGCAGCTTTCCAGTATCTGAAGGGCACCTACAAGAAGGCTGGAGAGGGACGCTTTACAGTGCCATGTAGTAAAAGGATGAGGGGCTACGGCTTCAAACTGGAAGAGGGTAGATTTAGAATAGATATTAGGAAGAAATTATTCACTATGAGGGTGGTGGAACACTGGAACAGGTTTCCCAGGAAAGTGGTGGATGCCCCATCCCTGGAAGTGTTCAAGGCCAGGTTGGATGGGGCATCGAGCAACCTGATCTAGTGGGAGGTGTCCCTGCCCATGGCAGAGGGGTTGGAACTGGATGATCTTTAAGGTCCCTTCCAACTCTAACCATTCTATGATTCTACGATCTCCTGGAGCTGAAGCAGTCCATGACTCTTCAGCTTTAAGGAGCAGCCCCCACTCTGTTCCCTCCCTACCCCCATACCATCCCAAAGCTCTAACAGCTGACTACATTGGTTTTGCCAGCTTTCCTCCTCAGTTCTCAATTTTATAACTGAAAATGGCAATCATCTCTAAGGCAAGGCCAGAGTCCATGAGACATTGAAGGAGAGAACAGAATTAACGGAAAACCTTTTAAATGCCTCAAGACTCTAAACTTTGGCAGCACTGATCCATGGGTACCACAAACAGCCTGAGGAGGAGTTTGTATAAGCAGCATGCAGTCTGTGTATATAACCTTGATTCTCTTTTCCTCCTAGTTCTCCTGCTCGTGTTCTTACTCTACTCCAAAATGAATATATCACACAGGCTCCTCATCTGCCTCTGAACTCACGCAACTGCTGCTCTACTGCTGCAGTTATACTCAAGACCATTTCCTTTTCTGCAACATTTGCACAGTTCTCCTTCCCATCAATTCTTCCTTCACATCTATTTGGTAACTGTGGAGTAAGCAGATCAAATCCTGGGGGTACCCTTTTGATTGAGTGGGGGACTAAGTTTAGCTTCTTCCAAGCCTGCCCAACATACCACGCTGCACATTGTTGTTATTCATGTTGTCAGTACCCATCATAAAGATGGGAAGGTGGTGGTCAAATGCCTGTATTAGGGAAAAATTAAGGGTACTAAAATGTAAGTATCTTACTATAAATACTTTTTTATTCCTCTTCTGGTGTTTCCAGTTTGGGCTGAAAATGAACTATTCAGCTAATGCTGACCTTGCCAGACTCTCACCAGCCTTCCTTCCCTAGTGTCCTGCATGCCTTGAGTATCACGAGGCTCCAGTCATCTTTGGCTTCAGTTTCTTAAGTGCACCTCCTTCATACACTTTTCTTGTTATCTTTTCAAGAAAGTGGGTTCCCCTGAACCTGCTCACCACCGACTTTCCTTCCCCTAACCCAGCAGTTCAGGCTGTATCCTATAAGCACTTTCAAGTCACATCTCCAAGGATGTAAGACCATGAAAATAAATCTATTTTTTAAAGTTTCTAAGGCTAGGTTTTGTAGGACAACTGCTTGTACTAGACTACAGTTTTCTTATACTCCTCCACACCTGTGTTGCTCCCTGTTGTATCCTGTTTTAGACTCCTGATCACTAAGGCAAGGACAGTTTTTTAGTGTGCACCTTGTAATGCAGGTCAGAGTCCTGTAAGTCTGGTTCCTCCCTCCCCATCTCAGTACCTTGCATCAGTGTCCAATGTCTGTCTTAGAAGCAACTGAATAATGATGACTGTCTTATAAGCAGGTGACTAAGGTGTTACATCCTCCCTTGTCTGACTGTGGTGAAGCTGAGTTTGACTCTTCTCAGGCTCCTTCATAAAGTTGGGACAATTATTGTTTTCATCTGCTGCTTTGTTTTTTGACTCAGCCCTCCAACTTGGCCATACTCGATGAAGTTGGCTGTAGGGCTAGAGTCTCACAAACAACTATGTGCGCATTCATCTCTGCTGAGCTTTTCTTCAGTTGCCCATCTCTTCAGAGCAGCAAGTCACAGCGTTTCTTTCTGGTAGTCCCCAGTAAGAAATAGTTTGGTTTGGTCAGATCTGTCTTAGCTGGACAAGAGCTTTTTCATGGTTTGGGTTTGTTTGTTTTTTTTTTTTTCAATTTTCCAGCTGTCCAGGAACATGAGAACGTCTGTACTGGGTTAGATCAAAAGTCCATTTAGCCTAGTATCCAGTTTCCAGTAGCAGCCATAATGTTGTGAAAGGTCTGCTCAGACCTTTGCTCATCCAGCCCAACACTCTCTCCAGCAGAGGCAATAGGATATACTATTTAGCAAGAGCCTGTGAGCCTGGCCATTTTCAATAATTCATTCTCCTCATATTTCCTCAGCAGTCATACTTTTATAACAGCAGTGTTGGAGAGCCATCCCTGTTTATTCCCTTTAGCATGTCTTCATGGGCCATGAGTTAATCTTTGAGCCTACTGATACGGTGTGCCTCCGACAGTTGCCTGTGGTCAGTTTCAGTGGTTCTCTATGAGTAACCTCCACCATCTCCATGCTGAAGCCCCAGCCTCTGTAAGTGCCTTCTTACAAAGGCAGGTGCTTATTCCCTTTGTTTTCGCTAAGCCTTCTCCAACTCTACTATGCCCTTTCTTGAGATAAAGTGAACAGGACTGTACACAGTACTTAAGATGGGTGTGGTTGTACAAAGTCTTTATTTGGGCTAAAAGCATACCTACTGTCTTGTTCCTTCATGGTGATTCCCCACATTTTCTTGGCTAAATGTGCAGCAGCCAGCGAAAGCCAGCTTCAGAGAACTATCAGTGATTGCTCCAAGATACTTCTTGAGTTATAACTGCAAGTTCCAAGTTCAGTGTCACGTACGTGTGGTTTAGATTATTTTCCCCCTAGATCCTTAACATACATTTATCTACCCTGAAGCTCATCTGTCCCCACTCCCCTCCCACACTCACAGTTCTACAAGGTCCTCACCATCAGGCTGGCATTTTGCTACCAGAAAGATTTTCATTACCTTCATGATGCTGGAGATTTCAGTGTTCCTTTTACAGGGAATTGATGAAGACATTGAAAAAAAACTCACCCCAGCACTGGTTCGTAGGTGAGCCCTTTGGTAGTCCATCCTAAGAAGTCATCATTAGCTAACACTTTGCTTTCTATCCTTTAAATCCACAGAAGGAGCTTTCCTTCAAGGCAGCTCAGCATCTTTAAACAGCTTCAATGTGGAACCCTGTAAAAGACTTTGAAAATCCAAGCGTATGAGGCCAACCAGATCTCCTTTATCCATATGCTTACTAACACCTCCACAGAGGTCCAGCAGGCTGGAGCAGATGTTTTCCGTTACAGAAGCCATGCTGGCTCATTCCCAGCTGGTTGTGTGCACCCAGTGCTCTGAGATCTTATCTTCTAAGACAGAGTCCCACTTAGCAGGAGTGGGAGGGAGGCTCACAAGTCTGTGGTTCCCAGAACCTTCTCTGGGCTGTATTTGTAGATGGTACTTACCTTGGCAGACTGCATGTGTGCTGGTGCAGTGTTGCAGCATTGCTGGCCAAGGTGTGGGATATGTTGCGCAGTCACATTCCCACCAGACTCCCAGGTCACTCCTGGTGATGTCTTAACATTAACTTACTCATTTAACCTAATTCTTCCTGTTGTTTACCTAATATCAAGCTAGCTTCTCTGACTTACCTGTTACACAGAGTGGGTTGGGACCATCTTCATCAGCAAAAAGAAAAGCAAAGAATTAATTGAGCTTCTCTGCCGTGGCTTTTTCATTCCTGAATGTCCTTTATACACCTTGGTCAACCAACCATCTCACAATTCCTAGTACTTCCTACCTTTGAATATTTACATAACTTTTTTGCTGTCAGCACAAGCATCCATTCCAAGGTGCTCCTCAAGTCCTTTTTTAGCCCTCTCAATTTCCTGTTTACATTTGACCTGACTTGCTTTATGGCCATTCTTGTTCTCATTTGAGTAACATTTCTGGTTTTAAGTATTGACCTTTCCCCCCTCCAATGTTAACTTTCTATTAAGTCTATTCTATTTTCTATTTTCTGTTTCCTATTTTCTTCTATTTTCTACTTCTATTCAGGGTTTTTATGGTTCTCTTTTCCACTTGTGCTATACCATTACTTGGGGTTCTGATATATCTGATATATACCTTTGGACAGTCTCCAGGCTACTGGAAGCCATTTGAATTGGTCTTTATATGTTTGATCATTTCCCTCATTTTTACATAGCTTTCTTACTTGTAATTGAATAGCTACAGCTTGACTCTCTTTGGCTTGTTCTTTCCCACTGTAATGCTAAACCTAGTAGCATCATGGGTACTATTACAGACTAACTCTTTAGCTAGTATGTCATGAACTAGGTCCCACACCCCTTGGAGAGTTTAGGAAAAAGTTCCTGAAGTACTTCCTGATACTATTTATTCTGTGTCTCATCCTGACAATGCATTTATTCACTCTGTGTAGAGGTAGCTTAAGACTTCTACAGTTACCAGTCATAAAGTCTCAGATTTTCTGTCTGACATAGCATTTCCTAAACGTTATCATCAGCCTGATCATGGTATTATTACCATTGCAGTATTTCAACCCACAAGCATTCTATAATGAGTCTCTTTCCTGTGATACACTTCTGCTATTATAGTTCATATAGTCCTTCATGTACAGTGTCACTCCTCCATCTGTATGTCCCACCCTATCATTCCTGTAAAGTGGGAAGCGTGTCAGAGCTACCATTGATTATCTTCCTCCCCCTGCATCCCCAAGGTGCCGGTTTGATCAGGATTGCCATTTGATGCCGAGTGTTCTGGCTCCCTGTGCCATTTTTAGACCTCTAAGGTTGGTGTAAATGCATTTGTGAGTACTGCCCTTGCTCTGTCACTCAGTATTGGCATTGTAGGCAGTTTGATTTTTTTCTGTTCATTGTGATTGTGCTATTTATTTCCTTTCTGGCCTTTTCAGAGGTGCAATGAGCTTTAGCCACGTCCCTTCTGAGGAGTGTGCAAGCTGTAAAAAGATTTTTCCATGCCTGTCAGCTCCCTCAGCCCTGGATTCCTGCACCAGCAAACTGGATCTGTTTCTGTTAAGCTATAGCCCACCTGTCCTTTATAGGTTACTCCTGTCTTCTGGTCTTAAATCCATCCTTTCTGCCCCAAGACTCACCTACACACTGGCACTCAGGACCTCTACCTACCTCCAGGGCCCTCCCAGGAAACTAGAAGTATTCAGAAAAAAAAGTCAGGATGAAGGGCTCAGACCTCTTCTCATTCTTAACAGCTAGACCCTACAGCTTACCTTCCTACCCTTCCCTACCGCTTGGCAGAGCATACCTACACACCTGTGGGCTCATTCTTGCCCCCTTAAGTACCCTCCCTAGGCATCAAGCTTCACTGCCTTGGTGCTTAGCAAGTTGCCATGCCATCCTCCCAGCTTCCACAAACCCAGTTGTTTGTTTCCAGTAATAAACCCACTTCCACCACCTTCTTCTTCCTGTCCTCAAAGGTCCCTTTTCCCAATGGACTGAATCCAGTGCAAGAGGACAATGACATCAGCTGAAAGGCAAATCTCATCAGAGACAGTAGATCTTTCCTTCCACCAGGATGATGGTCTTCCTAGAGAAATTGCTAAAAAGCCTGACCAGACCAAAAATACACAGGGGTCCGGTGTGAGAGCATCAGTATCCATGCTACAATTAACGAACAACCAGTATAAACCACCCATGGTCAACAGAGTTGACTCTCTTCAAATAATGGCTTCTGTACAGGCTTTTCTGTTCAGATGGATACATGATGGTGGTTGTCTCCACTGTTCAGTGTTCCTAATGTGCACTCCTCAACAGCCCACGTGGTCTGCCCCAGAGGAGGCTGCATTTCGCCGACAAAGTACATAGAATCATAGAATCATAGAATGGTTTAGGTTGGAAGTGACCTTGAAGATCATCAAGTTCCAACCCCTCTGCCATAGGCAGGGACACCACCCACTAGACCAGGTTGCTCAAAGCCCCATCCAGCCCGGCCTTGAACACCTTCAGGGATGGGGCCTCAACAACTTCCCTGGGAAACCTGTTCCAGTGCCTCACCACTCTCAAAGTGAAAAATTTCTCCTAATATTTAATCTAAACCTACCCTATTCCAGTTTAAAGTTGTCCTATCACTACATGCCCTTGTAAAAAGTCCTTCCCCAGCTCTCCTATAGGCCCCCTTTAGGCACTGGAAGGCAGCAATAAGGTATCCCCGGAGCCTTCTCTTCTCCAGGCTGAACAACCCCAACTCTCTCAACCTGTCCTCACAGCAAAGGTGCTCCGGCCCTCTGATCATCTTTGTGGCCCTCCTCTGGACTTGCTCCAACAGGTCCACATCCTTCTTATGTTGGGGGCCCCAGAGCTGGACGCAGTACTCCAGGTGGGGTCTCACGAGAGTAGAGGGGCAGAATCATCTCCCTTGACCTGCTGGTCATACTTCTGATGCAGCCCAGGATGTGGTTGGCCTTCTGGGCCGCGATCGCACATTGCCAGCTCATGTTGAGCTTCTCGTCAATCAGCACACCCAGGTCCTTCTCCTCAGGGCTACTCTCGATCCATTCCCTGCCGAGCCTGTATTTGTGTGTGGGATTGCCCCGACCCAGATGTAGGACCTTGCACTTGGCCTTGTTGAACTTCATGAGGTTAGCATGGTCCCACCTCTCCAGCCTGTCCAGGTCGCTCCAAATGGCATTCCTCCTCTCCAGCATATCTACCTTGCCAAACAGCTTGGTAATCATCGTCCGTTTGGTACCATCAAAGTGCCGTTTGACTGATCTTTTATTAAATGCTCTTCCCATGACCATTGTTCTTGATGTACTGCCACTGAAGAGCAGTGTTTTTTAAGAATTTATTTTTTAAATGCAACTATAGATTTTATGGAAGTTTTCCTGGCAATAAAACCAAGAAATAATAGTAAATGGCCTTCACAGTCAGACTGTGCAATGAAAAGATATTCTTGCGCTTTTAAAGTGTTTTAATGGTATGGACCTTTTTTTTCCTTGCTTGAAAGGATTCTGATTTCTCATCCGATAGAAAAGCAATGTTTGATCCTCTCTGTGCATTCATCACCATGGTATCAAAATGTCTTACAGGGAAATAAGGCAGGTGGTTGGCAGTCTTTTCCTTGAGACTCCAATAGGAGAAGTGGTCCTTGCAGGATTGTGATAGCCTGCTCATGTCAACTTATTATTTTTATTACATTGGCACGTGTACATCAATGAAAAAAATGCAAGGATTTCTGAGCTGCCTGGATGCCATTGTGACAGATGGCTGGGAGTACGAAAACAGCCCAGAAACCATTTCTGCATGCAGTAGTGCTGCTAGTTGAAGGTAACATTGATAACCTGGAAGTGCTCGTTCACCCTGAGAACATTTTCAGATGTTTTAGAGGATGGACCTGTCATTGATAATGTGGCCAATTTGGTGAAGTACTAAATTTTCATCAGTTTCAGAGATAGGTTTCAAACATCTTGGGCTGAGCTTGTTACTTAATGGTGAAAACAGCACAGATACATTTGCAGTTTCCATGAGAGGCCACTCTCCACCCATCAATATCAAAGGACCAAGTTCCTTTGGACTGACAAACAGGACAGACTCTTCCAGCAATAGCTGAAAGTACATATTTACATTCATGAAAGTCAATAACAAAAAGTCAGAAATGTAACCCCCAACAATGGATGAGAACACTTTTTAATCAAAATTAACTTTTCTAGTTCTTTCTCCTTTACCACCCCTCCCACATACACTTTTTCTTTCCTTCCCTGCATGCCAGCTTTTCCAGTGGCTCCTGGGGTGCTGTAGAATTGGTACACAGAATTTAAGCAGCTCTTCCCATTCTGCCAATTCCAGCTGACTGCAGATACATGTAACAACAGTGCTCATGCCACTTCGTGACCAAAGAGAGGATGCTGTAATGTATTTTCTGAAAGAAGAACACTTATTTTCTGCTTTGAGCTCATCTGGCTGAAGACAGACCTTGAGCTTCTAAGTACTTCTGTTTATCATTTTCCTGTCCTTTCTATCCTATAGAAATTGCTTTCCTTCCAGGAGCCACAGTGGGGATAAAGTGTCACAAGATTAAGTCTAATGATAGTTCAATTTCCAGAAGGTGGAAACAGTTCAGTTTCCAGCAGAGGGTGGATATGCAGCTCTGGTGGCAACAGCAATTAGTCAGAGGAGAAATATGCATGTGTTCATCTGCAAGATATCTTCTTTTAGTTAGGCAACATCAACACAGATGTAAGGGAGCACATACCTGTGGAGAAAGAAAATATCTGGCATGAAATTTACCTTTATGAGTATAGATACCCAATACATCAAATGTTTGGACAACAGATATTATTCCCTTATCACTAACATACGTTAAGATGGCAGAAAACCATTTTTACCTGATGCACTATGAAACATGAGCAAGAGAAGGATTAGAAAAAAAAAAGCGTCATCTTAAATTTTCAGAGGATTCTTTAAAACCTTGGCACCATGTCGGGCAGCATGTGGTATATATTACAGATAGCTAAGTTGCACCTCACAAACATATCTTAAAGGTTTGGTTTAGCAACCATTTAGCAACAGCTGGCATGTGCTTTTTTTTCTTTTTTTCTCCCTTACTAATACAAATTTCTCGAGTGGGTTGGCTGTGCACTCACCTCTTTCAAAGCAGTTAAGCAGCAAATTCTGCTCTTTTTCCCATTTGAAGAGCTAGATGTGAGACACAGCGGAGAGCTGAGATAATTTATTTCTGCATCTGATGGGGAGCTGGGTTATGGGGAAATCCGGGGTTGTCCTGAGCAGAGATGAACATCAATGATATCACTTCATGAAATGATGTCTCTCCTTTTACGAAAGGAAAGAAAACCCCAGAACCATGGACACAAAGGTCACTCTGGATCCTGGGACACTGAAAATCAGGAATTTCCATTCTCCCAGTGTCCATCAACGAGTAGGGTGACCCCAGAGCTGGGCAGAAGAACAGTGGGAAAGCAGAGAGGTTCCATAGAATCATAGAATGGTTTAGGTTGGAAGGGACCTTAAAGATCATCCAGTTCCAACCCCTCTGCCATTTGTATGGACACCTTCCACTAGACCAGGTTACTCAAAGCTCCATTCAACCTGGCCTTGAACACTTCCAGGGATGGGGCATCCACAACTTCCATGGAAAACCTGTTCCAGTGTTTCACCACCCTGATGGTAAAGATTTTCTTCCTGATACCTAGTCTAAATCTGCCCTCTTTCAGTTTAAAACCATTACCCCTCATCCTATCACTACACTCGAAGTAGTAAGTACTGGAAGTACTGGAAGGCTGCTATAAGGTATCCCCGGAGCCTTCTCTTCTCCAGGCTGAACAACCCCAACTCTCTCAGCCTGTCTTCACAGCAGAGGTGCTCCGGCCCTCTGATCATCTTTGTGGCCCTCCTCTGGACCCGCTCCAACAGGTCCGTGCCCTTCTTATGTTGGGGGCCCAGAGCTGAACACAGTACTCCAGGTGGGGTCTCATGAGAGTAGAGTAGAGGGGCAGAATCACCTCCCTCAACCTGCTGGCCATACTTCTTCCGATGCAGCCCAGGATGCGGTTGGCCTTCTGGGCCGCGATTGCACATTGCCAGCTCATGTTGAGCTTCTCGTCAATCAGCACACCCAGGTCCTTCTCCTCAGGGCTACTCTCGATCCATTCTCCACCCAGCCTGTATTTGTGTGTGGGATTGCCCCAACCCATGTTTATAGCAGAGTACCTGTAATCAGACTGAGTATCAGGAGTTTCTCAGCCTTATCTGACAATAAAGGTTTACAGGTGAAAGATGGTAAGTTAGCTTCAGTGGGGGCATGCAAGCTGGGCACCGTTCTTGAGTGCAATTCCACTTCAGGTACAGAAATTGTAAGAAAAGGCACTCCAGATCCTGAGGAGGAGTCACCGAGCACATTAACCCATCCCAAATATTAGGGAATGAAACTGGCGCTTGAAGATGATGGGATGGGGGCAAGAAGGGGGCCTGCTTGAACACCCAAGCTAGCTTTATTTTGACAGGTGCCAATCTGGTGAGCAGTAGATGCTATCATAAGTATATTTCTAAAGAAGAATTTTAAAAGGTCAATGAAAATCACAGCAACGTAAGCTTCCCGGTTACTTAGAAACAGCTCAGTGGTTCAGAGCCATTTCTTAAACATATCTTTGATTGATATAATCCCTCCAATGCAGGTAATAGAAGAGTGATTCGATCTATCTGACACAGACTATCAGGTCTGCACTTCCCTCTATTCCTCCCCATCTCCTTCATTTCCCTCTCTGAATCAATGTGTTTGTGAATCTTGGAC
This sequence comes from Ibidorhyncha struthersii, assembly GCA_013398815.1. Taxonomy (NCBI): domain Eukaryota; kingdom Metazoa; phylum Chordata; class Aves; order Charadriiformes; family Charadriidae; genus Ibidorhyncha; species Ibidorhyncha struthersii. Next base: position 475,017 of record VZSZ01011434.1, on the reverse strand, counting down.
TGGATCCCAGCCAGGAATATCTGAAAATGCAGTCTCGCATTGCCCAAATCTATAAAGAGGAAACTATTTAGACAACTGGTGCACCTTAAGGGCAGAACATTAAATTGATCCTTTGGCAAGGAACACCATGTGTAACTTTACACAGCAATTCCCATAAATACTAATAAGATTATCAGTCAAAGCATAGATTATCTAGAGCTGTGGTTTCGTTTTAGGAGCAACCATGAGGATTAGGGTTTGTACTGTGTGCAGGCATTGCGCTGTCTATATGCTTCCCCCACCACCACCCCCGCAATCCGTGCCTTAAGACAAGCTGATGACAATGCATCATCGTGTATACTTGAGGCAGCTGTGTTATTGAAGCATGGCAAATCATCCAGTGGAAATAGCACTGTTGGATAATCAAAAGGCAATGGCTCAGGTGTTCTGCTGCCCTAAGCGAGTGGAAGTAGCTGTAGCTTCCTACACCTCCCATTAGTTTTTTCGAAATGTTGGAAGACCTCAGGGTAAGTTGTGTGGTGGTCTTTCTGTGGCAGCTTGAACATTGATTCCCTTTCTCTGTTTTCTCACCTGAGCGAGTGGCCCGCTTGCCACCACTGCAACACGGTGTGTTCCTGCTCCTCCCTTCTCAGTCCCTAGGTGCTTTCCAAATGATTTGCAGTTCTGGATCAGCACTGAAGGGCATAATATATGCAGCTGTGTATACAGGTAGCATTGCACATGGTGCAACTCTCTGGATGCAGCATACATTTTTGTATGTACCCAGTTATTTTTTCACTTCCTTTTAAGTACTTTACTAGGTAACAACGGCACACAATATCATTGTCCATACCAACCTCCACTCGTATTGAAATGGTTTTCTGATTTTTTAAAGTTGCTGTATGGTCCCATCTGATACAATAAACATACCACTGTCTATTAATGAATGCCTACGTATAAAGAGCCCCCACTTAGTAAAAGAGCTGAACCCAAAGTTTCAGAGCTAAAAATTGTCATGCATGTTGTTAGGGCCAAAAATGAAAATCTGAAGGCATGACATATTATTAGAGGTTTTTTTCCACTCTTCTGATGGTTATTTAAGCTTGTTTAAGAAAATCTTTTGGAAAGAGGCAGCAACTCTAGCTTCCACATTACCTCTGGTTCCTTACCATAACAGCCGAGACCCACACTGACAGCAGGAACATGTTTGTGTGGTTTCCAACACTGAAACCCAGGGCATCCTTTTGTGAGTGGTTGCCAGGTAGAAGACTTGCACATTTTTCCATCAGATAGCAGCTTTTCCATTTCAAATAGTAGATATATAAAGACTTCCCCTCCAACCCTTGCCGTTCTAAATAGTTGGTTTCTTTTTAGATTTCTGTGCAAATAAATACTAATGAACTGAACTAAATTAGTGGGTTAAAAGACACATTTTGAGGGTTGCTCAAATCTATCCTGACACAGCAGGTTATAACTTGGTCAGTTTGCGCCCATGTCAGAATATGATAACTTGTTGATCATAATCTTGCCAACCTGTACCCACGTAAAACCAAACAAGCTTCAAGGAAATATTGCAGATAGAAATATGACAGACTTTTACATGAATTGTGGCAGGAAAATTTATGCTCTAAGATGTAAATTCTGTAAATTGCAAGTTATTTTTTATTTTTTTATTCAAAAAAGAGGAATAAAAAAAATGGGTGCATGCAGCATGCCTGCAGATCTACCATGGCATCACACCAAGGAAAACCTGCATTTTTGCTTTATTTAACACTTTCTGAACTGAAGGTCTGATGTGAACTTCACAGAAATCAATAGCAAATTTACTCATGATTTCAGAAGAAACTGTATTACATCCCTATTCTTTGCTAGGGGCTATCAGGTTGCATTGGTACCCATTTCACTGAGAAAAATACTTTTCTAATCTCTCCATAACTGTGTGACATTCTACAGAAGGTCAAAAAAACAATGTTAACTGCTTCTCAGCAGTTACATCCAAGCTGGTATATGATGGCATATCTCCAGTGACATTGCTAAGATTCAGTGGCTTTTTGACTTCTGGGGCCTTTGTGTACCTCTTGAGAGATTCACAAGGCCTGACTTGAAAAGGGAGCTAAATGGATTTCCTCAGTTCATGAACATCTCTCTAGGGATGCATAAACCACAAGGGATGTAGAGATATGGACAAACTTCAGTGTTGCGACTGAAGTTCTTGCGATCAGGAAATCTAGCTGGCAGATTAGGAAATCTTATGATACATTTTTTTGGTTTTGAGTAGGTTGGTGACATCTGAATTTTCAAATTCCTGCTTGCATTTGAAATCGGAAATAACATTACCCTGAAATTCCACCCTCAGAGGGCTACCAGATTTCACCATATGTAGAGCCCAAAGGATAAGGATGCCTTTCTTATTCAAACCGATTCATCTTTCCCCAACACAAAGCTCTGAAGGAGTTAAAATCTCAGTCTAGTAAGACTTAGGCTTGCCAATCTTTTTTTTTTTTTTTTTTTGTAAGGTGCCAGACATAAAAATAAAGGAGATGTATCAGCACACATCCTAAGAAGCTGAGCTTCCTGATTAAGAATAAATGCAGGATATACAGTGCCTTTCATGCTGAAATGTGTTCCCTGCTAAAATTTCATGAATACAATTAGCCATTAGCAACATCTCTACACACAGAGAGGACTCAGATCAGGAAATAATAGAAACAGCCACATACTGCTAAAATGTGGAGAGGGAGAAAACCGCAAAACAAGAGCCAACTGTTGAGTAAGTATTGTCCTAATGCTGCTCCATTTCTGTCTCTAGTCAGGCTGAGGAGAGTGAATGAGCGATCATGTTGTGAAATGCCCAGCAGGAACTACGATGCAGCAGTTTTGTGCTTGTTATCACCATGCAGTGGTGATGTTTAATCCTGGAATGCTGCATTTCACCAGTTTAACCCAGGATATCTATACGTCTTGTTTTTTAGGAGAGCCTCAAAGATCCATGAATGAGAATGATTTCAGTGACTGGAAATCCTTTCTTTTTTCTTTTATTTATGTCCATGTGCTACAAATACCAGTGACAAGCCTGAGCACTCAAGTGTGAAACTTATTCTGAAGGTTCCCTATGTTTGGTGCTGCTTGGGGCAACGTCAGCGTACAGGAACCTTCTGTGTTTGTTTCTTTTGTGATTTCTCTTCCCTTGCAACATTTTCCTTGTTGGGCATAGGAAAGACTTCTATTGGATTGGCAAGTAGCACATTCATGTGTGCCTGGTTCTGAGCTGCCTGCAGTACAATAGGAAACGTTTGCTCTCTTTGCAGAATATTTACATCTGTGCTGTATATAAAACCTGGCTGCTACCAGGTTTAAGACACAGGTTTAAGCAATCAAGTGTGCTTCGTCTTTCTTCAGTGCTTAGGGTTAGCTTGGGGTTACCCGAATCTGGTGCTTTGAGAAAAGTCTTCTCTATGTACTTTCTATTGAATGAATTGCAGTGTTTTCCATTTTAATGTGCAATACAGCTAAACATTGTGTCTTCCAACAGTACTTCCAGGTATTTCTGACACCCTGGTGAGGAGCCAGACTCTAAGATGTTAGGGCTAAAATGCACAGAAACATCTTGGGTTTGTGTCTCTGGTGGCTGGATTTGTGAGGTAGCATCATAGCTTGGGCTGAGTACTGTAAAAGGAAAGATACCAAGACTGATGCCCAGAAGCCGATGTGAAGCGTTCACTCTGCTTTTTTCAAGTTCAAAGGGGATCATTTCAGAAGACTTTCTGAGGTATAAATAAAGACCAGCCTTCACAGAGCTACAACCCTCCCTGCCCTAAACTCCAAAGAAACATCTCCCTAGATACTTACGATTTTTTTTTAATTGGGAATAGATTTTATTGTCCATGTTTTAGTGCTACAGCTGGTTCTTATGGCTGAGGAATTTTTTTTCTTCTCCCACCGAGTCTAATTTCCTCAAAACTGAAACAAATCGTATAATTCTCTCCATGATCGTGCTGCAATGATGTTGTCATATTTATTTTAATCTTCTCTTGAACAAACCATATTAAATAGTGAATATTGCAAGATTATTTAATTTCGACTTAATTGGCAATCTGAAACCTACCAACATTTTTTTACCATTCATCATAATGACTTTAAGGTGTACATGTACTCTGCCTAAATGCTCAGTCCAGTAAATCAGAAACAGGGTATAGCTCTAGGAAAAGAAAGAGGCCTAAGGAGGAAAGTAAAACTTCCAGGTAGAACCCACTTGAGATGCAGCCATATTCCTATGGTGAGGCAAGGCTAGGAAATTCATTCCCAGTAATAAATTGCAGCATTCAGTTCTGAAGAAATCTCTGGTGGGCGGATCAGCTGAACAGACATTGTAAAGGTTGGGGAGAGTTTGTGGCTGGTATTGAGAGGGGAAAAAAGCTATGCTGCTGAGCAGGACTGTAAGGTGACTAAATAGTCTCAATGTGTCTTTTTCTGTTTTCCTTGGTGAATGGGAAAAACTGAACCCTTCCTTCTGTTTTCAGAACTTAGTTATACTCAAAAGAGAGTAATTACGCCAGCTGAGCTAGGAAAGCTGTGTACAGGCTAGTAGTGCCATGCCAATATGCACAAGAAAAAAAACATCAAACAGGATACAAATTCCTCTGTGGAAAACCTCTGTTTCTGAATGGTCCTTTGGAGTCCTTTGTACCAGAATCACCCCTTACCAACTTTTCTGACTCCTCACCAGAGCTGAATGCTGTGCTTCCCATGCCAGTTCCTACTCAGTTCACAAGCCTTTGACCACTGGGCTTTCATTCTGATACTCTCTCCAGAAAAGTAAACACAGAACTCAAGGCCACTGTGTAAAGCAATCATGCTTACATCTTGAATAGGCACACCTTCTTGTTTAAATGTTCCAGACATTGTATAAACATATGAGGCACAGAAATTGCCTCCCTCCCACCTCCCACAGAGATCAGTGCATAGCAGACTGGAGAAAAATACTGGTTTTCTAAAGTTTAGGATTAAAACTGAAGTTTACTTCAATGTCTTAGTTGTCCTGACTTGGACTACCAGATCCCTCCTTGGTTTATTTAATTGACCCTAACGTAAGTTCTCTTTGAGGATTTCTGAACTATATATATATCATGAAATCATAGAATGGTTAGAGTTGGAAGGGACCTTAAAGATCACCTAGTTCCAACCCCCCTGCCATAGGCAGGGACACTTCCCACTAGACCAGGCTGCTCAAAGCCCCATCCAGCCTGGCCTTAAACACCTCCAGGGATGGGGCATCCACAGCTTCCCTGGTAAACGTGTTCCAGTGCTTCACCACCCCGACAGTAACGATTTTCGTCCTAATATCTAAGCTAAATCTACCTTTTTTCAGTTTCAAACCATTACCGCTCGTCCTATCACTACATTCCCTGATAAAGAGTCCCTCCCCATCTTTCCTGTAGGCCCCCTTTAAGAACTGGAAGGCTGCTATAACATCTCCCCAGAGACTTCAATGTAGTATATATAAATATATAAAACACGTATAACGTAGTACATATGCATACCTAAAAGGAAAAAGAGAGAGGGGGTTGAAATATCCGATTTAAGCTGGCCTAAAGGAAGGCCGTTGTGCTACCGATAGATTGATACAATGCCTGTATAAATATACATATACTTAATGTTTTACTATATGACTCCAAGGCTCAGACCCTTATCAACAGAGTATTATTGACAGACTCTTTATCAACTTCCTTCGGAAAGCAGCTTTTGCTTTAGATTACTCAAGATCTGAAAACAGCATCAGGGGTTAGAGAAATCTGAAATTCATCATTTACAGTTCCTCAAGTGTGAATTTAATATGAGAGTAAAGCTGACAGCATTATTGCTGCCAGGGTGCATGGCTCTGAAACCATTCAGCAGGGCCAGAATGAATTAGGTTTCTATCCGAAAAGGACGTCTATTGACAAAAATGCTTCAGCCCAGTTCTCAAGGGAAAATCAAAACCATTCTTTTCCAGGATTCACATACAGAGCTTTGGAAAGCATTTATTTTACAAACAAAACCAGACTTATTGCTTCCTCTCTGTGCTGCACTCACCATCTCGATATTCTAATAGATTTAACAAGAGGCACTAATAAAAAACATGGGCTGAGCTGAGAAAATGATTTATAACAAATAAGTTACAAACTAGAATAATTTATTCTCATTCCCCTTAAAGAAACTTGTTTCCCTATGGTGGTGTTCCACCTTACTTTGTAAGCTAACATTGTTGTTAGCATTGCTAAAAATGAAAAAGCTGCATTTCCGGATGGCTGTGAGTGACCAGCTCCATCAGAGTCCCATTTAGACAGAGTTATTCATCACACTGCTTCCTTCTTCTTTCTATTGCTATTGGAGTAGTTGCCTTAAAGTACTTGAGATTTTATTATCTGAACTATGGGATCAGTTATAATTCATGTGAAATTGTTTGTTTCCTGGCAGGATGATGCCACGTCTGGGGATGTGGGTAAACTGATTGTGATGACTGTGTTTCTCCCTTTGGATGAGGAAAAGCTGGAAGAAAAGCTGAGGAAGCCATGTAAGCTTTTATTCCCTCAGTAAATTGTGGCAATTTAAAGCCAGGTAGCAGAGTTACTGAGCTTAAACTAATATTATTGATTTTCATTTCTGGAACACAGAGCCCCTCTCCAAAGCATTGCTCTGAGAAAAAATATTAGACATCTGTCCCTATAGCTGGGCTTAGCAGAATTATATGTGTTACTCTTAGACTGAAATAAGCAGGGTGACATAGAGCAAATACATAGCAATAATTATATGGTTTACTAATGTTCACCATCACTACAGTTATTCTTGTAACCGTACACATACTGAAATTGCAGAGGTTTAGCAGAGGTCCTAATATTGTCTTTTAAGCTTTTAGAAGCTACTCTTGCATATCTCAGAGAGCACGTTTACATAGTTCCTGTCCATATTTTAGTTACTAAAAGTCTTTTTGTGCATTTTAAAGAAACTGAATGAAAAAAGAGTGAGTAAAAAAAGGACCCAATTTCTTTCTCCATTTGAGGGAACACGGTCAGGTTCTACTGAGCTGTAATATGGGGAAGGATAACTACTGGTTGAAGCAGCTGCAAAATGGCATGTAAGACAGGGATCACGGTTTCAAGGACTCTGATATCTTTCATCTTTTATCTTCTCTGGATAAGCTGAGGAGTACCCAGGAGACCATACTCTCAAGACTGTACCCTCAGCAAGTTTGCTGATGACACAAACTGGGAGGAGTGGCTGACACACCAGAGGGTCGGGCTGCCACCCAGAGGCACCTGGACAGGCTGGAGAAATGGGCTGACAGGAATATCATGAGGTTCAAGAAGAAGTGCAAAGTCCTGCACCTGGGGAGGAACAACCCCATGCAGCAGTATATGCTGGGAGCCACTCAGGTGGAAAAGAGTTTTGCAGAAAAGGACCTAGGGGTGCTGGTGGGCACCACCAGGTGGAACACAAGCCAGGAATGTGCCCTTGCCACAAAGGTAGCTAATAATATCCTGGGCTGCATTAGGCAAAGCATTGCCAGCAGGTCGAGGGAAGTGATCCTTCCCCCCTACTCAGCACTGGTGAGGTGACACTTGGATTACTGTGTCTGGGTCTGGGCTCCTCAGTACAAGAGATACATAGACATACTGGAAAGAGTCCAATGAAGGGCCATTGAGATGATGGACTGGACCATCTCTCCTATGAGGAAAAGCTGAGAGAACACTCTTCAGCCTGGAAAAGAGAAGGCTCGGGAGGAATATAAGCACCTGAAGGGAGGATGCAAAGAGGACCCAGGCTCTCTCTTCAGTGGTGCCCAGTAACAGGACCAAAGGCAACGGGCACAAACTGAAGCACAGGATATTCCCTTTGAACATCAAGAAGCACTTTTTCTCCGTGAGGTTGACTGAGCACCAGCACAGGCTGCCCAGAGAGGTAGTGGAGTCTCTATCCTTGGAGATACTCAAAAGCCATCTGGACATAGCCCTGGGCAATTGGCTCTAGGTGACCCTGCTTTAGCAGGGGGCTGTGGACCAATTGACCTCCAGAGGTCCTTTCCCACCTCAGCCATTCTGTGATTCTGTGAGGATCACAGGCCAGACTGACCTAGTTAGGATGCCAAGACAGTCCCTTGGTTACCATCTCATTTGAGCAGATGACTTCTGCTTGAGGGCCCATGGATAGAGGCAGAATGAGAGTGAGGAGGAGATCTAGGACTACATGAATGTCTATGTGTTTGAGCACTAAATGACCTGGCTGTAGGAGTGAGAATGAAAAGAGAAGGATCCTGGGAGAGACCATGATTACTGCCAGCAGCTCTAAAGAGCCAATAAAAAGAACTGGGTAGAGCCTGCCCACAAGGCCCATTGCTAAACCATATTCTCTCATGTGGGTGGTTCAGTGAGATCAGACGCCACTTCTCTATACCTTCCCAAACAGCACTATCTTGATGCTTGAGTGATCTCCTGGGGCTCACTACCTTTATACTTGCCATTTCTTCACTATATTACGGGAGAGTAATAAAGGGACCAGCAAGTGCCAGAGAAAGGAAAGACTTGTAGGTCATGCTGTAGAAGCAGTACTTGAAGAAGGTGAGAGCATCTCGTAGACCTTGAAGACAGGATGAGGGAGATACAAGATTTTATTTTGATCAAAAAAAAAAATCAATGTTGCACTAGTTGTACTCAGAATGAAAAAGCAAATCTACTCCCAGGATCCTTCAAGGCAGCTGTTTCATGCTGAACTGAAACCATATTTAACAACATCAGGTTTCAAAGGATCAATGATACAGGGTTTTCATAAAAAACGGTCTGCAAACACATGAGAAGACCTGTTTCAGTGAGATGATTAAGAGGAGAAAAATGAAGTTCTTTAATTTTGTCAGGAATACAAAAAGACATTTTGCTGCCGATTTTCACTGCTTTGCACCTTATTCTGTCAGGTTAGGCTTCAATGTCTGGTATAAGCATTTGATTTTCATTTCCGTACTAATTTCCAGTATTGCTACAATTGGGAGAGAACTTCCCTGCTGAAAGAGTTATGACTACACAGCACAGACCAAAGCTTGCCTTAGTCATTGCTGCCTGTGTAAAACTGTCGGGTCAGAATGATAGCTTTTATATCCAATTCTCTTGATATAAATGTGCCAAATGGGAAGAACTCATCCTTGAACTTTGACATACCAAGATCTGTATTTCAATTGGGATATAATTTGACAGAATAGCATTCTTTTAGCATTAATAAATGTTGTACCTTTGGTGTAACATGAGATGATACTGTTAGTCACAACTTGAAGGTTCTGCAAGTCTTTCTCTAATTGGCAGAACAGAAAACATGCCAGGTTTTGCAGCCCATGAATTTTGGGAGAGAAGTGAAAGGAACTGGAGAAGACCAATGAAATGCCTTTGGCAATTATAAGATTAAATGAAGACACATGTCTTAGTTCTATATAGATTTTATCGGTGTACAGAACAGCCCAGCAGACTGCGTTTTCCACATTTTCACCAGTCTTACACATCTTTTTGCAATTAACACATGGTTCAAAGACTGGAATAAAAAATCAGTGATACTTTATGTTTATGTCATCTGGCATTCATCCATCGTTTCTCACTGAATTATTCCATGTTGTCTGGGAACAGCATTTGACAACAGCAGTCTTCAAAAGGTTAGTACTGCAGGAGCTGTGTAAAGCAGATTCTGCAAACTCTTACATGGGTAGTCCTGGTTTAGTCAGATGATGATTAACAAGGAGAGCTGATCCAAAACAATTAAAGTAATGTAATGTCTTTTTAATGATTTCAGGCCGCTAGGCTGAAATACATGATGTTGCGAAACTCATTGCTCTAATGCCTAAGAGTTAGATGGCGATCCAACAACACAGAATCTGCAGCTCTCCAAGCAACATTTCTACCTATAAGGGACCCTTCCACAAAACTGTAGTGCCTAAAGTCACGGGATCAATGAAAGCTGCAATTTTTCTTAATGTCAGTCACATTTAGATTTTCCCTGTATATTAACTTTAAAGAAATTCTATCTTGATACTAATTCTTGATTTTTTTTTCTAATAAATATAGCTTTTTTACCAGTTCTAGTTATCCAGGTTTTGATATTCTTATGCCTGTTAAGTCATAATTTTTCTGTTAATATTACCAAATAAAAACATGAAAATGAAACCAAAAAGTGGACCATTCTTGTGAAACCCCACTTGGAGTACCACGTCCAGCTCTGGGGCCCCCAACATAAGAAGGACATGGACCTGTTGGAGCAAGTCCAGAGGAGGGCCACGAAGGTGATCAGAGGGCTGGAGCACTTCCCCTATAAGGACAGGCTGAGAGAGATGAGGTTGTTCAGCCTAGACAAGAGAAGGCTCCAGGCAGACCTTATAGCAGCCTTCCAGTACTTAAAGGGGACCTACAGGAAAGATGGGGAGGGACTCTTTATCAGGGAATGTAGTGATAGGATGAGGGGTAATAGTTTGAAACTGAAAGAAGGTAGATTTAGCTTAGATATTAGGAAGAAATTCTTTACTCTGAGAGTGGTGAAACACTGGAACAGGTTGCTCAGAGAAGCTGTGGATGCCCCATCCCTGGAAGTGCTCAAGGCCAGGCTGGATGGGGCTTTGAGCAACCTGGTCTAGTGGGAGGTGTCCCTGCCTATTGTAGGGGGGTTGAAACTTGATGATCTTTAAGGTCCCTTCCAACTCTAATCATTCTATGATTCTATGATTATTAGAGAAGGAGCTACTCATTGAAATAGTAGCAAAATTTGGCTTCTCAAAAAAAAAAAAGGATTATGCATTATTGAATGTTGTTACAATTATTATAACACTGTGTTCTTACAAGCAGGAAGGAATTTCTGGAATGTAAAAGTTTGACATTATGATGGTGGTTTGTTAGTACTTTAGCTAAAAGCTATGGCAAAGATAAACAGACACAGTCCTACCTCTGCCACATATAGTCATAATTCAAAGTTTATGAAAGTGCACTGATTGATATCAGCCTCTGGCAGAGCATTACTTACGTGAATGGCTACCTCACATAGATTGGCACAGGAGCAAAACACTGGACTAAGACTTGTCTCAAAGTCCGTTGTACAGCTCTGCTGAAATTACTTGCAAGAAATGGTAATGCAGCAGCATAGTCACTCTTTTGTACAGCAGCTTAGCATTGCAATACAGTACATTTCCAGAGTATGCACAGAAGTATTTGTGCAATTGCCTGACACATTGATTATGTTTAATCTACTTGTACAATGAAGCCAAGATAGAATAAATGCAAAGAGCAATATTAACACCCTCATAGGTGTGGCAAGCCTCTTTGTGGCAAGCAAAAACTATGGATACATCTACACTGCAGGATAGCTGCACTTTCTAGCTCATTGAAGGTTTCTAACCAGCTAGACCATGTTGTCATATGTGGCAAGCTGTGGCTACATGACCTCACAAAGCCTGGTGCTGACAACGTGGGGTGCATATACAAGCTGAACTTCTCAGGAATCGCCTGATTCCGTATCAGAATGAGCCATGGGTGATACCTTTCCTCTCCTGCACATCTGGTTTCCTTTGCAAAGACCCAGGAGTACAGGCAGGAAGGCAGATGCAGCACACCCTAGCAAACACCTCGACTTGAACAAGCACTAGACCATACCATGAGGCATGCTGTGGAGTGCATTTGTCCCCTTAGGCACCGAAACCACCACTGTGTCTATCAGTGCTCATGTCTGGGATTTGTGGGGCAGGACTCATCACTGTAACAGCAAGGTCACTATAGAAAATAATATGTAATGCATTATTAGACATTGTCTTTAGACAAATCCAACAATAGATTTATTTTCATTCTACTTGATACTTTACTTCTTTATCAATTTGCAGTAGCAGAAACAGCCATAAGGGGTCAGACCAAAGGTCCATTTAGCCCAGTAGTCTCTCTGCTAATGATCAAATGCAGATGCTTTGTGAAGGGTATAAGAACTGGACAAGCTTATATGATAACTCTTAGTATTACTTTCAGCCTCTAACTATTTGAGAGTCAGGAACTCCTAAAGCCAAATGTGGCTCCTGTGTATTTAGTTATCCTCAAGAGGTTTTTTTTCCATGAAATAGACTAATCTTCTCTTAAACCTGGGTAAAAACTTCAGCACTGGCAAAATCCTGCAGGAAGGAGCTTCACAGCCAGTGTAAATATTTGGTGTGAAGAACCACTGCCTTCAGTTTGCTCTGAAACTGTTACCCACTACTTTCATCTGATATTTCCTAATTTCTACCATGGAAAAGACAATGAACGATTGATCCTCCTTGCTACTTGTGATTCCATTAGATGAGCCGCTCTAGCCAACAGGTGAACTACTTACATTGTAGATAGGGAGAGACCTCAGTTTGTGAGACATGAGACTAAGAAATTCAAAGAATAAGGTTGGGACAATTAGGGACAATTTTAGCTGATACTATGACATTTGCCATCAGGTGTGCGCTAACATTTCTTGAAAGGTTGAACAAACATAATGCAAAGCATGTTTTCTCCTTGCCAGCCTTGTGTAAGTAGCAGTAACTCCAGACCTCTGCCCGAGGTAAGCCATGCCTCTATTGCTCACTGCGTATGTTAAGGTTCAAATTACTTCAGTGAAAGTATCAGGCAGCAGGTTTAAAACTAAACAAAAGGAAATACTTTTTCACACATGACTACACTGTAGATTGCAATAATTCTGCATGGTGTCAGGTCAAAACTACAAGCAGGTTGATGACAGCCTTGGAAAATCCATGAATGCGTTAGAAGCTATCAGCTCTAGATGTAACTCCAGCCTGAGAAACCCTTAAACAGGCATTAAACAGCTAACAGAAATTGGGAAACGGCAACACAGGCATATACAGAGACTATGCATTAGTTTATATTTGCCTTGTTTCTTATGGTTAGAGTCAGAGCATTAGGCTAAATGAAACTTTAAGAAGGTTTGAGGTGTATTTGCCGAGGTCCCTGAGTAGCAAAACAACCTGTTAAAATGGATGTTAAGAGAGGTTACAATACTCAGCTTCTTAACTGTGTTTTCTTCAACACGCTTTTTTTCTAGCTTGTTATGTAAAAGCTCTGTTAATGAGAATGCCACTGTCCTGAGAGGCATTTAGTATCTTTATCCTTACCCTTACCAGGAAAGACTTCCTAAGGAACCAATTTGCAGTATCTTGCTGCAGAGTATCACTTGGCCCTCATGGAACCCATTCAATCCAAACTTCCACATTGACTGTGCCCCTCAGTCACCTCTCTGTCTCTAAGAATGGCTTTTCCAAGATGGGTCTGTTCTCTTCTAGACTCATCTACACCATGTTTTCTAATTTGTTGAGGAGAATGTAATGAACAACAGCATCAAAAGCCTTTCTGAAGTCAAGAAATACGATAGCAATTGTTTTTCCTTTGTCTGCAGCGTCTGTTACCCATCATAGAAGGAAAGTGGATTATTCTGATATAATCTGTTCTCACAAAAAAGTGACATTGTTTTTCACTCTTTCCTTGTTATCCTCCAAGAATTATGTCTAGTTATTTGTTCCAGCACTTCTGTTTCCAGAAACAGAAGCTTTGCTGACTGGCCGCACTTTCTTCCTTTCTTTTTAAAGCTCACAACATGTTTACTCTTCCCATTATCTAAGTGCCACATATTCACCATAAATTCTTAAAGGTAATTTTTAACAGCGCTGAAATTTTATCAACTCGTTTGGTATGTGTCCTAGGACACAAAGGTGCTATACTTGCCTTGGCACTGACCACTCAGCTAACAAAGCTAATTAGCAGGAGTACGTCAATCAACTGTCTGATGATGGTGGAGGTCTGTGGAGCTACAATAAGGTTCGTTTACTCACAGGCTGGGGCACATCAAACTGATGATAACAGCTGCTATCGAGAGAACAGGGTTTTCAAACTCTGCTAGGAACATGACAGGACATTCTTGCCCTTTGCCTGAGCCCTTGAATGGGACTGAGAATATGCTGCTAAGAGCTTGTAGGGACAAGTTCATCAGTTCTCATATAAGATGCACTGGTAAAGAGAATGCCACCAAGATGATGAAGAGATGAGGCACGTGCATGCTTGGATAAACTATGATGTTTTCCTTCTCACCTTGTTGCAACACGATGTAAGTATCGTGAGTATTTCGTAGGATAAAAGCTATGAAATAAAACATATTGTGTGCCTATTTTCTGCTATCACCAATTTCAAAATCTAATTGTAGCACTGTATGACATACAGAAAATTTAATTACACTCTTAGTAGCTGCACAGTGATTGGAGAGTGCGCATTTTGAAAGTTAAAGGTAAGATGGTGATGTTTCCAGAGTACCTGGGATGTAAATGTTACAAACACCATTTTTGTGTGTGCGGCCATCTGTGCTCTGTGCAACATCTGTAAAGATATAAGTGACTCTTTCCATATAGTGAAGGTTCTGGAAATTGACAGACTGATTTGTACAACCAGAAAGTACTCATATAAATATTACACTAGGATTTGGGGGGGGGGCAAGAGAAATTTGTAATGCCATATGTTTTCATTTCAGTGCAAGGTACAATGTTTTTAATTAATAATCCACTGCAACTGGATGTGCTTTGCCCAGGAAAATGATACTCTTTATATCTTATTCTCTCTGCTGCATTGAACTTCTCAGACAATGCGAATGCTAATCTTTACTTGAATAAAATCTCATACATTATGTTGGTCTCCATGCTTGTTTGCTTGATTACATAGCATGCCACAAAAACAGCTCTTATACTATTTGCTCTTTTCCAACATTTGTCAAAGAGGGTAATGCTGATTTAATAATTTTGGGGGGTCTTTTAGTACAATTGATGGTGGAAGGGAATCGTAGTTTTGTGTGCCTTGAATAATTTCTGGAAGGAAAGGAAAAGAACAAGGCAGACAAATCAGCTGGCTACAAACAGTAATGAGTTGTGCTTTTTATGTAACAAAATACAACCTGTAAAACATACCAAAAACAGAAAGCAAGGAAAATCAGTGGTGCAGTGTCCTTATTTTCATTTCATACTTGTTTTTCCTGCTGTGGAGTTGGAACCGTGCAGTCGGTAAGGTCTATGTTTGCCCACCAGCTGCTGGTGGAGTTGTCTCTCCTACAGAACTGGAGACCAAACTCTGACCAAGCTACACACACGATAGCCGAGCAGGGGCATGGGGAAACAGTGAGCTGCAAAGTTTGTTGGTCGCAGCTAGACACTTGCAGAGAGGCTTGTAGTAACAAAGCTCTTGTGCTTGCATAGGGATCATCATCAAAGCTGACATCCAGAATTGTGGGACATTTGAGTGTTAACTCATTTAGGATCATTGTTAGTAGGTGTGAAGAGTATCCTACTCCCTCTCCATAGCCAACATAGCTTTACATTCTTATCTCATTCTTTTTTAACTCAGAGCCGTTCTCTGGCACCTTTCCACCTTTCAACTCAGTAACAAATTTTGGATGCACCACAAGGTAGAATGGTTGGAATTGTGGATTGCAAAATACCTGTATAAACAAAGAAATGATGGCAGTTCTTCCTCAGAAGGCATTAAAACATACAAATATGCAAACCGAAAATCCTATAACTCTTAACTAAATAATAATAAAAAAAAACCCCAAAGGCCAAGCCACCTCAAAGGATAACTAATAGGCATAGAAGTTTTATTTTGAAATTTTTCCTTTCCTTTCCTATAATCCTTTCTTATGTATGAAATGCAAATGCAAGAGACCTTCGTAGCTTCATCATCTATATTAGTGTGGCCACGCTGTACAGTTTATACAACAAAGACTCCATTTGTTTGTATAATAATG
Source organism: Ibidorhyncha struthersii (assembly GCA_013398815.1). Classification (NCBI taxonomy): domain Eukaryota; kingdom Metazoa; phylum Chordata; class Aves; order Charadriiformes; family Charadriidae; genus Ibidorhyncha; species Ibidorhyncha struthersii. Next base: position 459,237 of record VZSZ01011434.1, on the reverse strand, counting down.
AATTGTGAACACACAAACAAGAGACTGTGAGAATTGTTTTGACTGAGCAAGACGGGCATGTTAGATACAGGAGGACAATTCTTTTATTCCATGAAGTTCTCACTATAAGCCCCCTTCTGACAGCTGAGCAGATATATACAGGTATTTGGCTATTAGGTTTGACAGGAAAGGCAGACTGACTATGCAGAACTCTACAAGTTCTGAGTATAGCATAATTTTCATAGGATCATAGAATAGTTTGGGTTGGAAGGGACCTTTAAAGGTCATCTAGTCCAACCCCCCTGCAATAAGCAGGGACATCTTCAGTTAGATCAGGTTGCTCAGAGCCCCATCCAACCTGACCTTGAATGTTTCCAGGGATGGGGCATCTACCACCTCTTTGGTGGTTCCAGTGTTTCATCACCCTCATTGTAAAAAATTTCTTCTTTATATCTAGTCTAAATCTACCCTCTTTTAGTTTAAAACCATTACCCTTTTTCCTATTGCAACAGGCCCTGCTAAAAAGTTTGTTCCCATCTTTCTTATAAGCCCCTTTAAGTACTGAAAGGCTGCAATAAGCTTTCCCTGGAGCCTTCTCTTCTCCAGGCTGAACAACCCCAACTCTCTCAGCCTGTCTTCATAGGAGGGGTGCTCCAGCCCTCTGACCATTTTTGTGCCCCTCCTCTGGACAAGTTCCAACAGGTCCATGTCCTTCTTATGTTGAGGGCTCCAGAGCTGGATGCAGTACTCCAGGTGGGGTCTCATGAGAGTGGAGTAGAGAGGCAGAATCACCNTGCTAAAAAGTTTGTTCCCATCTTTCTTATAAGCCCCTTTAAGTACTGAAAGGCTGCAATAAGCTTTCCCTGGAGCCTTCTCTTCTCCAGGCTGAACAACCCCAACTCTCTCAGCCTGTCTTCATAGGAGGGGTGCTCCAGCCCTCTGACCATTTTTGTGCCCCTCCTCTGGACAAGTTCCAACAGGTCCATGTCCTTCTTATGTTGAGGGCTCCAGAGCTGGATGCAGTACTCCAGGTGGGGTCTCATGAGAGTGGAGTAGAGAGGCAGAATCACCTCCTTGACCTGCTGGCCATGCTTCTTCTGATGCAGCCCAGGATGTGGTTGGCCTTCGGGGCTGTGAGTGCACGTTGTTGACTCATGTCCAGCTTTTCATCCACCAGCACCCCAAAGTCCTTCTTGGCAGGCCTGCTCTCAATCCCTTCATCCCCCAGCCTGTTACTGATACTGGGGATTGCCCCAACCCATGTGCAGCATCTTGCACTTGGCCTTGTTCAGCCTCGTGAGGTTCACATCATGGACACACTTTTCACACCTGTCCAGGTCCCTCTGTTTGGCATCCCGTCCCTCAGGCGTGTCAACTGCACCACTCAGCTTAGTGTCATCTGTAAACTTGCTAAGGGTGCGCTCAATCCCACTGTCTTTTCATTGATGAAGATATTGAACAGTACTGGTCCCAGTACGTACCCCTGAGGGAGACCACTTGTCAGTGATCCCCATCTGGACATTGAGCCATTGACTACTACTCTCTGGATGCAGCCATCCAACCAATTCCTTATCCACTGAACAGTCCACCCGTCAAATCCATATCTCTACAATTTAGAGAGAAGGATGTTGTGGGGGACTGTGTCAAAGGCCTTACAGAAGTCCAGATAGATGACATCTGTAGCTCTTCCCTTGTCCACTGATGCAGCCACTCTGTCATAGAAGGCCACTAAGTTGGTCAGGCAGGACTTGCCCTTGGTGAAGCCATGCTGGCTGTCTCGAATCACCTCCCTATCTCCCATGTGCCATAGCATAACTTCTGGGAGGATTTGTTCCATGATCTTCCCAGGCACAAAGGTGAGGCTGGCAGATCGGTAGCTTCCAAGGTCCTCCTTTCTACCTTTTTTAAAAATGGGTGCCATGTTTGCCTTTTTCCAGTAACCGGGGACTTCACATGACTGCCATGGCTTTTTAAATATCATGGAGAGTGGCTTGGCAACTATGTCAGCCAATTCTTTCAGGATTCTGGGATGTATCTTGTCAGGTCCCACAGACTTCTGTATGTCCAGGTTCCTTAGGTGGTCATGAACCTGACCTTCTTTTACAGTGGGAGGGACTTTTCTCCCCCAGTCCCTGTCTTGTGGTCCATCCACTCAACAGGGGTGGGAAGAGAGTTTGCCAGTGAAGACTGAGGCAAAAAATTTGTTGACTACCTCAGCCTTCTCCTCGCCCGTTGTTACCAGTTTGCCAGTCTTGCTCATCAGGGGCAGTACGCTTTCTTTGACCTTCCTTTTCTGGCTGACATGCCTGTAGAAGCCCTTCTTATTTTTTTTTGCGTCCCTTGCCAAGTTCAGCTCCAGCTGTGCCTTGGCCTTCTTGACCCCATCCCTACACAACTGGGCAATGTCCCCATACTCTTCCTGCGATACCTGTCCCTGTTTCCAGTTCCTGTACATTTCCGTCTTGCCTTTTAGTTTGACCAGCAGGTCTCGACTCAGCCATGCCAGTCCCTTGCCTTCCTTTCCTGATTTCTTACACCTGGGGATCGAAAGCTCTTACTCTCTGTGGAAAGTGACCTTAAAGATCTGCCAGCTCTGTTCTGCTCCGTTGACCCTGTGGGCAGTTTCCCAGGGGGTCCTATTGACTAACTCCTTGAAGAGCTGGAAGTGTGCTTTCCTAAAATTTAGGGTCCTGACTTTACTCTGTGCCTGATCCATATGCTTCAGGACTGTGAACTACACCAGTGCATGATCACTGCAGCCCAGGCTGCCTCCTTGATGTCACTGATGAGCTCACTTGCGTTTGTAATCAACAGGTCCAGCATCGCATCCCCTCTACTAAGGCTGTCTACTACCTGGCTTAAGAGGTTATTCTTGATGCAGTCTAGGAGTCTTTTGGATTGCCTACAGCTTGCCATGCTACTTTTCCAGCAGAACTCAGGGTGGCTGCAGTCCTCAAGCAGGATAAGAGCCTGCAAGAGTGATGCCTCCCATAGCTGGAGTAAGAAGGCTTTGTCAATAGGCTCCCCTTGATCAGGCGAACACTGTCAGTGTCCCTGTTAAAAATTTGACAGTATTATTGAAGTCAAAGTGGGATTTGTGATTTACTTTCCCTTGAACAGACAAATGAAGTCTTCACAAAGTCTATTTTGACAGTGATTGTAAAAGTATCTAAAGTGGAGTTAATCAAGATGACTGAGACCACCTGTAACATTAGTTTGGACACCTCTCTCTCAAGCTGGACACCTTCAGGAATTCCTCAGCTTGAAAGATTTGGCCAACATGCTGTTTCCAGACCTGATTTGTTTTTTAATGGAGGTGCAAATACAATAAACTCAAGTAGAGTGAAATAAGCTGGCACTTGAGATTAACGTCAACATCTGTGTGCAAATACTCACCATCATTGGATAGCACTATGAGCTATATCTAGTTTATTTAGATAGCAGTACTTAGTACTCCACATTTTTCTACATTGCAGCTGCAGGCTATTAACCTAGAACATGACCTTTTCTAGTTATTAGTTAAGGCAGTAATAGTAGTGATACGGATTACAATGGAGATCCCTTGAGCAAAAGTACAGTAATTAAACCCTATGTCACTAGAATTTTTCATGTCCTGTAATGAAGCCAGTGCATTAATGAAAAATAAATAAATAAATAGAGGGAAATAATGTAGAAACATAGCTAAAGGACTCATTTTTTGGATTGACTTTTCTCCTCAGTATCAAAGATAAGATTAAAGGAGTGTGGTTGAGAGCAATAAGAAGAGGAAGCTCATATTAGAATGACTTAGGGAAGCAAGTCTAGTGCTTTAGGGCACAAGCAGATCATCCATATGACTAGCATTTGAACATATATTTTTACCCAGATAGGCCTGACCCAGTGTGGAAATAAGCCATGTAAACTTTCTTTCAAAGATACTTAAAGACCGTTGCCAGAGGCAGGACATTTCAGCGTTTAGACCCTTGATCTTTTCTGGCTTGTTGAAACCTATGCTCCTATGAATATCTGAAGTTACCGCAGGCTTCTGTTCATGTACTTGCCCTGAAATCCTGTAGAGATTTTTACACTGCAGGTTCATGTTTATTCAGAATGCAATATCAAATCTGATAAAAAGTCAATAATGGCATGCAATTGGATAAGAATGTATACACAATGTTTTTTGTTTGATGTCAAAGTTACTAGTCAATGTATATGGACATCAGAAGATAAAGTACAGAAATAGGCAGAAAGATCAGTTAATTGTACTTTGCTCCCAAGATCTACAGCTTTAAAGTGATAATTAAGGTTAGCTGGCAACTTCTCATATCTGTATCAGCTGTTGTAACTGACAATCATTGCAAATTGGGTATACATCCCGAGGGAACATTTTTTATTAAAGATGTTAAACCTCTTTTTCCCTGTGATTCAGGTGAATTTGACCCAGACATAAAAAGACAAAAATCACTGGGTATTACGATTTACTCTGGACCAAATCATCCAATTCACTCCACTGTCTGAATGAGTCATTGCAATATTATCAAAAGAAAGTTGGGAATGCTTATTACAGTTAAACAAGGACAGACCAATTTCAAAAGAGGCGATGCTGTCAGGAGAAGCATCTATGAGAAGAAAATAGATACAGGGCTGAAATTTAAGGTAACATATTCAAACATCTTTCTTCAGATTTTAATTAAACACCCAGGCTTATCTTTCAAGTGGCACTATGCTTCAAGCACTTGGCTAAAGAGACAGAAGGCTCTGGGACATGTGGAATTTGAAAAGCTCACAGGCAGTCATGTAAGCTTTACAACGGCTGCCCTATTTCACCTGAAGACAGACATGGCTGCCTATGCATATTCATGCATTCTAATTCAATAAGGGATAGCAATTAGTGTCTAGTATGCACAGCTTAAGGATGCTTCCCTTTGTCTCTTGAGTGTATAAGGCTCTTCAGTTAAACAAATGCCACATGTCCATCCTTATTGTAAATGATGAAAACCCCCCCCTTTTAGTTAATCCTAAGGCATCCTACAGATTGATTGCTTTGTAAGTATCCCTCATCTGCTACAGCAGGTAAAAAAATAAATGGCAATATATGGTATAATACTTCCATACTGCGTCATGCCTCCATAAATATATAATGCAGCTAGAGCAGCCTGTGGCTGCCTTTCAAACTAGCGAGAAAGGGTACTGATTTCTTTTGTGTATGTTGGCCAAAAGCCACTTTCTTTCCTGCAATGGGAAAAGTTGGAAAAAGACCACTTTTCTAGTTAGTTCTGCACCTTTCTCATCACAACATGATTTGCTACTTTCCAAACAGTTAGGATGGCTCCCTCAGAATAGCTGCCCTGCAGGGTCCTTTTACCCTTGGCAGCGCAGCTCTTAAAGACGCTGTGCTGCTATTTGTGGCTTCCTACCACAGCTGCACATCAAATACACAAAACAGAAGCCAGGCATGCTTTGGCAGCAGAAATGAAATTATAATACGAGGACTGGAAGAGAAGTGACTTGTTTTTTATTGTTCTGGTAAGAAATTAGTAATCAAATGTACAGAAGAAGGTAATTGCTTGCTCTTTCAAGCGATTGTTCTAGAAAGAAGTGTTTGTTACCAGGAGAACAAGGGTCAAGTTCACTAATTGTAGATTCATGATTAGCAATAGGCTTAATCTAGGAATATTTTAAAGTTGTATCCAGGATCTGTTCATCCAGTTTAGCGTTGCCCACCTATGTCTTTCTCTACCATCACCACCACAAATGACAGAGAGAAAAGGAACTGTGCCAAAACAGAAGTGGGAGTGGTAATGCTTTCGTTCTCAAAAAGTCTAGAGAAATAGCGAGAGGCAGAGATGCCTTTAAGTGCAGTCTGACTTTGCCCCACTCCTATTTCTCTAGAGCAGATGGATTCTGGTTTTAATTAGCTGCATGCACACTTGGGGTCATTTTGAATGCTCTTAGGTATCCTGCTTGATCTCCAGACCTCCAGATGCTGCCCCAGAAGGGCACGGGTTTTTACAGGTCCTATGGCATATCTGCAAACTCTGTCTGAATGTCTCAGGGGAATGCTATGATTGCTTGCATCCAAAGGACACAGATTTCAGATGAGCACTCTTAAAGTTCGCTGAAGTGTCTGCCACTGGATTTGAAGACACTTCTGTCCCAGTGCCTCCACAATGTCCACTGTCACTCAGGCACGTTTCATTTTGCAGTTTTAGCAGTCAGGGAATGTTCAAACTGGTTGCAGGACTAACCTGCCGCCTATCCTTTTTCTGCAGCTGTGCTTCCAAAGGGTCACATACGTAGTTAATGCATGCCTTCATCTCTGCAGGAGATTTCATTCAATTTAGTGTTCAGGTTCCAGCTGGACAATGCACAGTTCACCAGGGAGGGGCAGTTAATAAACCACTGCTTCTGCAGCTCTTTAGCATATTTTGTCCAATTTCTTTTTGCAGTACTTCTTCTCAGTAACCTTGCAGACACTCAGTGTGAAGCTACATCCATTAGTGAGAACGCTTGTCCCTAGCATGCTTTCCTGTAGCGAAAGTGAAAAGTGTGCAGTGAAGGAAGCAGGTATCTAACGGATTTGTGCTCCGCCCTTCATGTACTTGGTGTGTCAGCAGTACATGCATGAAAGAAGCTCAATGAAAGACAGTAACTCTTGCCACACATTGGCTCCGGGTATTACTGCACTGTAGGCATGTCCTCGGTTCCCTTTTCTGTCCTTGCCCTGTCCTACCTTGTTTGCAAAGTATCACAGTATCATAAATAAAGAATCCTTTCTAAAAACTATCCTTCACTTCTCTACATAAACCTCTACTCAACACTCACCTCCAGGACTGATCACCAATGCACAGGAAATCCTACATTTCCTTTACTATAGATTTCAGGCCACAGACCTTGATTAAACACTCATGAGCTTCCACCAAAACCAACCATTTCCTTTTCCTTTTCCACACCAGATGACATGCTCCTGCATTACCTCACATTTTCTGCAAGTGCCTCCAGAGGAAGAAAATGAAGACAAAAAAGCTAAAATAACAGATACAGCTAACATCTCAGTTCAGTAAGGTAGTCATCTGGCAGGACTGTGGGATCAGCAAGAATGGAGTATTTACTGTTTCCCCTTTAAGAAACATAAAAGATGTCACTTCTTCTGGTTTATATAACTGTCTTTCTGAAACAACATTATTTAACTGGAAAATACAGTGGATTTTGTAAGAACTAGAAGACCCTCTTCAGTGATGTAACATCTTCCTAATCTAATCCAGCATGGCCTTCGGTGATTATTATATATTTTCTCACAAATTTATCACAAGAAGCAGAATTTTGGCTCCAGATACACATGGGCAATCTCATGAGATAGTATTTTTTTTTCTTTTTGAGAGGGCTGGTGGGTAGCAAGATAAAGAGAACAAGAGATTATTTCACAGAAGAGCACACTCAATCTGCAGCCTTGAAATTATAAATTCTATCTCCAGCTCTTCTATCAATTCACATTAATGTTTTGGAACCCCTCAGGAAACAAAGTTTCATATCTGCAGGAGTTGGTCTCTTTTTTAGCAGGTGTGTAGCAGGTAACTGATAACTTCCATAGGTCGATTCTGGTAGAGCTGCAAAACTCTCAGTCCAACCAGAGGCAAACCTGGTAGTTTGCGTTTTTGCTACAGTTTCTCAGAAAACACTTACTAGATTAGGTAATTCTGTAAGTTAACACTGATTCATCATAGCTGTGTCACCTTCTATGGCTTAGACCACACAGAGAGGTTTACGACTGCTGCTGCACCAAGGATGGAAGATCTGGTCTTTAGTTCAAATAATAGGGGCTCATATTTTCACTTCCAGAATGAGACTGAGCCCGTGGAGACAAAACAGTCAAGAACTGCCAATGGTGTGAGAAACAACCAGACCAATGCTTCCTCAGCCAGGAATGAACATCTCAGATCTGGATGCATGCCCTTTTTCTTTCATCACATAAATAGCAACAAAATATTTCAGCAAAATACATACTTTGTTGCCCTTTGTGGTTTGGTTTATCAAGAAAAACATCCATTCTCATGTAATGGATATCTGAGTTTTGATGCCATGATGTAAGTCTGACGAGCTCCAGTTCCCACCATCACAAACTCATTGTTGTGTTTCCTTCTTACCTGCAACTACTTCAGGGAAGTTCTCTCTACTGCCTTGTGTGTACTGAAGTGCTGACCACACCAGGGTTCAGATGGTGGTGGTATCCCCCAGAAGGTGTTTCAGTAGTAGAAGTCACTTTTCACTTGTCTTATTACAAACGTTGGACAGTTTGCATCTTTTTAAGTTGTTGGATGTACACTGGATATGTACAGAATGGACCAAAAGCCAGTGGATAAGGATTTGGGAAGCTGTTATGTTATTTTTGATGTCTCATCACTACATTTCAAGGCTTGAGGTTGCCTGTACTGGATACTACAGTCATTCTGATGCTTATAGACAAGGAAATCCAAGGAAAATGCTTATTAAGAAAAAAATAGTTTATTTTTCTTTTCTTTATAAATATATAAAAAGGGATCTGTACAGCCGATACTAAAATAAATTCACTTTGGCCTTGCACAGTAGCTTTGTTCATATAACATGTAATGGAAAAGCTAATTGACATTCTGTCATTTCTGTTTCAATAAACTGAACTCAGTGATGCCGCCCTCTAGAATCCGTGACAGCTGATCTGTTTCCAAAATAAACCAAGGAACTAAATTTGCTTGCAAACAAAGATTACCTCATTCTGGAAGCCATGCTAAGCCTTTTTTTCCCCCTCAACAACTGGTACAAGGAAAAATGTAAAAAAAAAAAAAATAAAATGCTTCCAAACAGTTAAAGATCAAATGGGAGACTATATTTCACAGAAAGCTATATTTCATGGTGGAGAAAAATGAATCATAGGTAGTTTCAAATGTTTTAAAAATAAATTGGCGGCTCTGAATTAAAACAGCATACTGGCAAATAAGACAGGAATTTAGTAAGTAAGACATAATTTTGAATGGTATGATAATATTCCAAGAATAAAAATTGTATTAAAATAAAAATGGGAAACTTTTATATCATCATCCATGTAAGCATCTGAAAGCACATTAAAATAATTAGTAGACGCATGTTTTCATCAGTCTCCTGTAAAAGGAAAAGGATGCCGATCATTATTTCTTGGACAATACAGAATAAAAGGTGCTACAGAGAACTGTGTGGGCACTGTGGGCTCCTGTGCCAGGACTGCCGGGGGCTCCCCGGGTGGGTGATGACAAAGCCTGGCAGCCAGGGCAGCTGGGGGTACCGCGGCAGCCCCAGCCACGGGCATCGAGCACCTCCTTGGGGATGGGGATGAGGCCAGGAAGGGAGGTGGTCCCACAGGTGGGTCCATATCAGTGTGGCCATGGCCAGGCATGGCCTACAACACGATGGGAGCTCAGGTGGGGGCCAAATGGCAAGGGCTCAGTTAAGAGCAGCTCCCGCGGGCAAGGGTTGGCCCTGGCAGTGGCTCCCCTGCCAGCCCAAGTCACGGAAGGAGGGAAGGTGACAGCCTGCCCTGTCCCTGAGCTAGCCTTGAGTCCGGGACCCAAGCCTCTGGGCGGGGGGATGCAGTCACGGACCCAACACGGACAGGAAATCCCTGTGAAGGTTTGAGGATGACACACCAGTAGCTGTTAAGACTAGATGCTTTTGCTACGTAGAGATGCATCAGTGTTGAGCAATACTGGGTTGGACAGGAACCTAGATACTCATCTCCAAAAAAGAAAGAGAGCAATGTGAAAATAAAGATTTTCATTAGACAATAGGTTTCTATCCACATGAGATTTTAATGGGTTGACATAACTGTTAACGCTTCGACTGCAGGATGAGTGTGTGTTCATAACAAAAATTGGGCACATTCAGTGAACCAGCAAATAATACAGAGTCACTAGCATGGCTATTAACCATCTGCACAGATCTTTTAGCGTAATAAAGTTGAACACGGTAATTTAACAGATGGGGATATTACTCAAAAGCACGTTTTATGTTGCATTAAACATCTAAAGCGCATTTCAAATTAAACTGAAGCATTTGCTTACAGCCAAAATGCCTTATTTTTGTTTACAGGTGATCTCCATCGGTTTTATTCTGAAAGGGACATACACCTGCTATTCAGTAAATAGAATAATAACGTGTCTGTATTATTATCTAAGTAGATTTCATTTTCTACTATCTCATTAGAATTTTGTTTTGAATATACTACACTGGTAGTTACTCTCTTTACTCCTTTATTAATATTTTAAAACTATATCATCTTGTTTTCCTCAGAGATACAGGAAGCAGCAAAATGGAACAAACCCATCACTGGGCTGTTCTGTTACTGTATTTATGTCACAGGCTGATGCATTACAAAAACTTTTTGAAAAAAAGAAGAGCAGGAGTTGGTTTTTAAATATGCAGTAGCACAGTGCTTCCATTCTTATCCCCCGAGCAGGTTGTTACCTGCATGCATTATTCCTGTGCAACCTCTTCCGTACATAAAATTTTACATACAGTGTTTATCCTGACAAATAATAATTTAAAACACCCCATTGTTCAGTCCATTCCCTGAACGTTTCTGTTCCGTTCAAATGCCTTCCTCTGTTTTTTCTTCCTGGATGTTCTACCTACAGCTGATCGTCCTCAGGTAAAAAACTGGGCTTAAGTTTCCATTAGTTTATTTGGAGGAAAGAATTGCACAGTGCTGAGCTGGCATAGTGGGAAAAAGAATGTACCTGGAGCAGAAATGAGAGGAAAATAGAGGAGAGACAACTTCCGTTCCCTCAGGGGTTGTACTTCTCCTGCCTTTTCCATTGCCTGCTGAAAATGCAATTCATTTCACTGTCCCACAGTCTTATTACCTTGGTGTTATTTTTATCTGTATCACTGTTCCTTATTATTTGCCTTGTTATAATGCCTAGATACCTCAGCCAAGATCAAGACTGTGCAAATATGGCCTGAATCTGCCAGTAAAATATTGCAAATTGTAATGGGAGAGGCAGGAACAAGAACAGAGAAAGCAAACATTATTGTTTCAGTTTTATGTAGAAAACAAGACAGAGACAGACTAAGGGAGATGTGCCTGCATCTGGGGGTCTAGTGCCAGTTTGAATGTCCCACTGTTCCCAAAAGAGATGGCGGAAGTGACAGCCACAGTCCTGCGGGGGCTGTTGGACACCCGGCTGGGAGTATGGCTAGCTGCCTGCATTTAGGTAACCAGATGCCTGTGTTCGGCTCACTTGAGGTCCCTTGCTCAAGGTTGTTCAAGGAGTGCGAAGCAAAGCTGTGCTTGAACATAAATCCCACGAGCTCCAGTTCGCCATCTTAATCCCAGATGAATTCTTCCTGTTTTCAACTTCTCTTTTTTCTTTCTCCCAACCACCTACACTACTGCTGTTACAAAGCAGAATATCCTTTCCTGCTTTAATTTTTTCTTCTTTCTGCTTCGATCTTTGGTTTTGGCTCCTGGCCCCCTCTCTCGCTCAGCAGAAGGCTGAACGCTACCTCGGTTGGAGGCTGTGTCATATAATGCTCTCCGCCCCTTCTGCTCTTTTGTCGGCATCTCCTCCCACCCCCAGCATGCTGAACAACGCTAATGCGCTCTGAAACATGGGGATCAATAGCCTTCGCAATTTTATTTTAGCTAGTGTGCCAGTAGCTGTTGGTAGACATGCAAACAGGTGATGTATTAAAAAGCTCATGTCTATGAAATACCTACTTGCAATCAGCTCTCTAAATTACGTATGTGTGAAAGAAATTCTTCCAATTTGCATTAGATGTGTTCCTTTTTAAGAGTCATGTTATACATTTATTTTGAGCAAGATTGAGTAGAAAAGAATGACCTTCTTAGCACACTCTATTATTCTCTATAGTCACATCTTTCTTTCTTTTCCTGACATTAAAAAGTCATTCCATTTCTGTGTTGACATTTTTATCTTCTCTTTATATCCTTTCCAAAAGCCGTGTTATTTATTGAATTTTTGCTGACAAACAAAAGGATGAATAAGAAAAATGGCATAAACCCCCACACAGAGCAAATTGCAAGGGCATGCTGTATTCCTCTGATGCAGATGAGCAACTTTTTAGCACTCATTTCTCACTTCACTGCTTTAGTTCCACTGTCTTTTCCTTCTGGTTCTGCTTTAGTTCTGTTTTACCCAGTATTTTGGACTCATCTGCTTGTTCTGACATTTACTGGTTTTTCATTGTTTGTGATTGCGCTTTCTTGCCTTAGAATTAGTTTATTTGATTAACTCTGTCTCCAACTCTGTTTAGTCTCTCCGGCAACCCCTTCAGGTATTACTTTGCTATGAACAAATTATATGTAGAAGAATTTCTTAACTCCACAGCGTCTGCAGTTCATCAAAACGTCACTGTCAATGTGACATTTTTTGGTTTACATTGCCAAATCTGGATGAACCCATGTTACCTACCTACTTAACAACCACCCTGTGAACAAAAGTAATTTTAGGGTTGGTGCATCTAAAGCTGAGCTAAATGGCGAGTGCTGGCTTAGCTAAGGCAGAGCTGTCAGAACACAGATTTTCATGAGATGGGCACTAGCGGACGATGAGAGAAGGTATAATGATACATACCTCTTATTCCACTATAGGAAGACAACCTCTGAATATGCACGTCTCTTAGAGCAATGCTGTAAACCGCAGTGCTGTTCTTTGTCCTTAATGTATCTGTCACATGGCCTCCATAATAGATGCAAGCTGTAGGAGGACCAAAAGGGCTTTAACTGCGCCTTGCCCCAATTAGTTTAAATGCCACTCTCCTGCAATACAGGGCTGCTGCTTTTCTGCAGGTAGCATATCGCCTGAGCAGGTCTCCAGCCAGGCCGAAAGGTAGGACCAGGTGTTCGATGTATACTCGGCAAGCCCCTCCAGGGAGCCTGACAGCTGCGCGCTCGTGGGCCGAGGAGCGCTGGTTTGGTTCTCTGTACTTCTGCGGTCTTCTGATATCCACAGCAAGAAAGCCACCGCTATCAAAACACGGCTGGTGAAGGCAGTGCCCGAGCTCACCCAGGTACACCCTCATCTCGAGACTACACATGAAGCCGCCAGTGAAGATGATGGGCGATTTCATCACACTTCGAATCTAAATGGAAGAGCATATGGCTTTGCAATTGTTTTTTGAGTTTTTTTTTTTTCTTTCTCTTTCCCCGCACAGACAGTTGCTGTCATTTTTCACGAGATGAAATGTGCACTGGTGTTATACTTGATGCTGAAATTCACACATACGTTCCTTTAGCAGCCCCAGCCAAACTTTACAGAATTTCTAACCACTGTGGGGTTTGTTTTTAGGAGATACTTCATCATGATGCTTTTAGCAAGTTTAATTTTGAAAATGAGGTGATGTAATGAATGGGGGGGGGGGGAGGAAAAA
>VZSZ01011434.1:385174-444515 GCA_013398815.1 Ibidorhyncha struthersii | reverse complement strand
CCGGCCCCCGCCGCCGCTCCCCCGGCTGCCCGGCGGCGGGGCGGGGAAGGGGCCGAGCGCTGGTGCCCGCCGCCCGGGGGCGAGGCTCGGCGTCCCCTCGCAGACCTGCCCGCTGGCAGGAATAGCCCTCCTCTGTGGCGGCGGCGAAACGGGTGTAGCGAGGCTCAGCTGCCGTGCGAGGTGGTTGTGACAAACGCCTGGGGCGATTCTGAGGCGGCGCGGANCACTGTACCTCTTCTTGCCATCACGCTCGCTGGCTCTCCCCTCAGGGACTTCAAACAGTCTGAATTTCTCGGGTTTCTATTAAACTTTAAAATGAGAGTGTTAGCTTACAGGTATCGTTGAGAAGACCTCCAAGGATCTTCTTTGTCATTACGTTACTGGGCACAGTAATGGATCAATAACTATCATTTTATAGCTTGTCTTGCAGTTTAGTTAAAATAAATCTTTTCAAGGAAAGAAGAGAATAGCTGATTTATATAACACAGAAATATGTGAACTATCAGGAGAAGTTTTTAGTTACGGTATTTGAGGTCCTGCCTGACAGCTGGCTAGCTGAACAGCACAGGGAGCTGCTCCAAGAGCACGGTTTTCTGTGACGTCACCCATTTCTTTCCTAGTGATGACTGCAAATAACTGTTGGAGAAATGCATCTAACCACTTTTGGTACCGTTTGAGATATTTGAAAGGGCTAATACTACTGTTGTTTGATGCACGGTAGTCTTTCACTTGTTTCACATACATACATATACATGCGCAGACAGCTGGCTTTGTCTCATTAGAAGCACCTGGATGTTTTTAAGACAGTTTAATTTTTGAGTATTTTTATAGCCAAAAATAGATGCTTTTTCATGTATTGAAATTGAGTTCATTGTTACAGACCTGTAAATATTTTGGTATTGAGTATACATGTACATAAAAGATTCCTTTAAAATTAATGTTTTGGTGTTGCCTTTTCAGGGTGAATTGTTAAATCCTTGCCGCTGTGATGGGTCAGTACGATACACGCATCAGCTTTGCCTGTTAAAGTGGATAAGTGAAAGAGGATCATGGACCTGTGAACTCTGCTGTTATAGATACCATGTTATAGCAATTAAAATGAAGAAGCCTTGCCAGGTAATTTGTTTGTTTGTTTGTTTGTTTGTTTTTAAAAAAAATTATGTCTTTCCAGTCATCTTTAAAAACAAAATGGTACTTACTGTTTCTTTCAAGGTTTTTGGAAAATACAGTGGAAGAGCTTATATGCTTTACCAGTTAGCACTTGCATCCACTTGAAGTTTGTTTTTAAGAACAGTTAGAGATTAAAACGTGCAGACATTTGATTCTGTTATGTTCTTCTAGCTTTTGGCTTGCCATAGAAATGGTCTTCAGAGACTGTTAAGTTCTGTAGTTAGGTAAGTCATACTGAGACATGACAAAACTGGGATCTTCCCAATTCACTTTCTAAACTTTGAAGATGTCTTTATAGTTATTAAAGACTCAGTCAAAAGTTAATTTCAGTCATTCTTCAAGCGTGGGGTCCAGAGAAGAGAGCAAAGAAAACTTCCCTTGCCTGCGTGTTCACCTACTGCAAAAATGTAAAAGGAGGTGACTTTTCAGTCTTGGCACAATCCAGACTAGCAGAACCCTATTTAAGTTTTGTCCACCAATAGCTGTTTCAGAAGCTGAAATGTGCAGTAACATTTTTCACAGCTCCCTTTTAACAGCATCACAACATGCAGCTGGAAGTTAGAATATTATAGTGGTAGCACGTTCGGGGAGAGGGGAGGGGAAACTTAAAGCTTTAGCAGATCTGTTAGGGAAGCCTTAATACCACTTTGCATATCAGAATTCTTTAGAGGCTTAAAATTCCATCCTAGAAATTGTATTTCGTACATCTGAGAAACACATTTAGTAAGATAATTGTATCTTTTTTTTTAGTTTTGATCTATGAGCTCAGAGATGATGGAGTTCTCAAAGGCCAGAGCACTCGGGTCATTTTTCTGTGCCCGAGTTTGATTGAAGTTTTATAGGAAAGACATGCTTGGATGGTAATGGCAGTTGTGTGAGCATGATAAGCATTCCTTGAATGTAGGATATCTGGAGTATTTGCTTACAGCTGTTTAGATTAGGTGCAAGTACTTTCAGAGCCAGTTGTGACTTTATATATATATATATATATTTATTTTTTTCTTTCTTTATAAATCCACAAAAGAAACTCTCTTATAAGCCTTCCTGGTTAGAACCTTTATGATGTAAAAAAGTAACGGATTTGTAAAACACTCCAGAAAATGAAGGTGATAGATTCTGTTTCTACATAGACTTTACCTGGCGGTTTGGCATGGGATTCTGTTTGATCCTTTTTGCTTTTTTTAACCTTTTAAAAATCTTCATTTTCTGTATATCCACAGCAATCTCATCCTTGTCCTAGCAAGGGTTATATCATTATCAACAGTGTGCAATGGTAGTCTCTGAAAACAGTTGTTTCATAGCAAGGGCATGAGATAGTGGCCTGCAAAGAGGCTTCTAGTACTATTTGAGATGTCCCAAGGTAGCCAAAATATCTGCACAGGATAGCAGATATGACACAGCTTACGAGAGGCTTTGGAACTGCAGCTGGAGACCAAGTGGGATATTAAAGGACACCGGAAAAGTCATTAGACACCTCTCAGTGGACAACAGAATCAAGCCCCCATTTGAAGAATAGCTATTCAATTTCTCTGGAAAACAGAAGCAGAGAAAAAAGTCTCAACACAGTAGACAACAATGTTTGGCTAAGCTACAAGTGAAGTAGAAAGAAACTGAAGAGCCAAAAGTTAAATGCCATTCTCTTCATGAGTTATGGCACCTTTTTTTGGGAGGGGTGGAACTAGATTCGTGTTTCTCCTTCAATAGCTTAAAACCCCTTATTTTTAACCCCATCTTTCAATTTTTATGTAAACTATTTAAGTCCGCCCTTTTTTATTCTTGACAAAATAGCACACACAAAGATTTCATGGAGTTGCATACTCAAATAATAAGTTAGACATACATTCCTAGGGTCAAACTCCTGACACCCAAAAGGCCACACATCTTTTTGGAGGGACTCAGCGGTACCTTTCTCATTCTCCTACACAGAATGTTCGTCTTGTAGTTACAGAATCTAAAAGGAACTCTCAAAATTGCACTTGTCTGTGTATTTTTATAAGGGTGATCAGTCTTAAAATGCCTTCGCTGCTCTCCCATATTCTTGACTATAATAGTATTGGCCATTTTTAACAGCTGTCTTGGTTTAAGCTTTTGGACAGGTTCTGAATCATTTGCCTGACTACACAAAAGCCCTTTTTAAGGTAACTTTTCGATCAGGTTTGGAAAAAAGCTAGGGCTTAGACCTTTTCAATATAGAAGTAGTTTACAACATCTTCATTGAGGTAGCTAATGTACTTAAAAGTTCCCAGGCAAGTGAGGCTTCTTGCATTACATTAGATACAATACCTGGACAGGAGTAGTTCGCTCTCTCTACAGCTAGTAGTCTGGTCAGTCCATGTTCTCCGAATTGCCTCTACCAGTCTTTTACTTACTAGATCTGCGTAGGCAGTGTCATAAGAGAGAAAGAGGATGCTATTTGCCAAAATAACTTTTTCTCAAGTGATTTGTCTATGCAGATTCACACCAGCTTCTCAGGTTTACTTTTACCTTGGGTATTTATGGAATGTAACAATGCTTAGGGAGTTAAGAAGCAGGAGATTTTTCTCTTTTCTTCCAGGACATTGGAATAGATGCGAATATTCCATTTAATATCTAACATTTTCTATGGTTTCTGTTGCTTCATGGCAGGGAAAGTAATCCCAAAGGGGGGCCTCTTTGGAGGCAATACATTCAAGGAACAAAATTTGCTATGGTAAGTGACTATTCCAATAGAAATTTTTCCAGTGTCACTTTGTATATTTCAGCAACTACTACTTAATTCACTTTTACGAACCCAATTCTGGAAACACTTAGACTTTCAGTGTAAGAATAGATCTTAAAACATAAAAAATAACAAATTAACCAATGGCCTAACAGTGGAAGATGAACACACAAACAAATTGATGGTGTATGATAAAGTGTTTCACAGAGAAATGCAAATTGGGGTTTTTTTTCAGTATCCTTCTCAGGATCATATCAGAAAGACATTTCACCTTGCACTATTCCATTAATGGAAGCACATGTTCACGTTGTTGGACTTGCTCCATACGGTGGGGTGAAATTTGATCCAATAATAAGCAAGGTTATGTTAATAACTAGAAAAAAAAAAGCCAAACTGTAATAAGGGGAGGTGGAACAAATACTGGTTTGGGCAGGGAGTTTTGGAAGGTTTTTGAAACAACTTAAAAAGGAGGGGGAAACTTGAAATGTCTGGCTTGGAAATTAAACCCACTTAAAATTGCATTTCAGATTAAGAAAGAGAAAGAAAGCACAAGCAGAAATATTTTTTATATTGGTTTGTTAAGATGTATAATTTGTACAGATTTCCTTCTTGAAGGAAACATAAACAGAGTCCTTTATTTTTATTGGTGCTATTTGACTATTAAGCTGTTAGCAAATTAGTTTACTAGACTTGCAGTTAAACATGAATGTATACTGAAGAATGTCAATTCTCTTGTAAGATTCAGAAATAATGTTAAAAAGTGGAATATAGTCATGCAAAGCTCGAGAAAATATACTTTGGTACTAAAACCCATCATTTCTATAAAAATGAGCAATAAATATAATTAGAGAATAGCCTTTTCTAGACTGTTACTATAGTCAGTCAAAAAATAGTATTATGTTAGATATTTAATATACGCAGTGCTTCTATTCATTAAAACGCTATATTCTGGTACTTCAGGTGAACTGGACCTATTCCAAAAACGATACACAGTAGATGGGTGTGCTAATTTAAAAGCTTATTGCGTGGCAATTCAGCACCTTTTCTGACATCAGGAAAATCACAAAACAGTTATTTTAAAAAGTAAATTCTTAGTTGTTAGGTCTGATTTCTTAATATAGATGAAAACAATCAAGGTTGTACTTAGTAGTATTTAAGCATTATGTAGTTACTGGGGGTGGAAGGTGGCTCATGAGTTCAGTGGTTTTCAGTGGCCCAAATTATGATTATTAACATTTGAAATATTCAGCATAAAAATCAGTATATTCAACAGTTTTCATGAATTACAACTTCAATTTTTCAAGTCTTGTTAGTGTGAGTAGTCCTCACTCATGTGAGTAACCTCACTGGCATCAATTAGATAAGTATGAGCAAGACTTCGTAGCAGACTGCATGTATGTATATGCATACTATATTAAAAAGTACAAAAGTCAAGTTCTTCAGATACTTCAGTATGGAGGCCAGTGTCCAGAAAAAAATGTGTAGTAAATGTTTAGTAGAAGTTATTGCTGATGACTATGCTCAGCTGGATGAAAGCATTTACTTTTTGTAGGCATAACCAAGAAGGGGAAAGGAGAACGCTCAAATCTCCAATAATTCTTTTTAAACTACACTATGTACTAGCAACGGTCTACTAACGTTGCTGCCGTTACACTGCCTGTAATGAAGATCCAGGAGGATACATTTTGCTATTCACTGTGTTAACACACACAAAGAACAAAAAGTATTGTCCCAATCGTGGACAATTTACAAAGAGGTTTGAACAGGAGATAAAGGACAAGTTTATGGGGATGTATAATACCAGTGGTCTCTGTACACTAACCACTTTTAACTATCATTGAGTTTTTGGCATCTCAA
Organism: Ibidorhyncha struthersii; assembly: GCA_013398815.1. Classification (NCBI taxonomy): domain Eukaryota; kingdom Metazoa; phylum Chordata; class Aves; order Charadriiformes; family Charadriidae; genus Ibidorhyncha; species Ibidorhyncha struthersii. Next base: position 438,790 of record VZSZ01011434.1, on the reverse strand, counting down.
ATGAGTTTTAAGATGCATCTTTAAAAGAAAATAATGAAGCTTTGCAGGCACCCTTTGAATGTGAAGGAAGTATGGAAGGGCTGTTAGACAATAAAATACGTGGCTGAGATAGGTATCATGAACCGAACAGAGATTCGATTCGATGTCTGAGTAGTCATTAAAACGTAATTACTGTGTCATTAAAAGCCTGGGAGGACTTTAAAAATCAAGTCAAGTCTTTATTATTTGATGTGATGGGGAAGAGAGGAACCAGTGTAGTGGAGAAAGAAGGGCAGTAACATGGTCAAAGTACTGGACTAAAAAAAAATTGTATTTGAAGCAGTTTTGTGGTCACTGAGAAAATTACATTTGTCATGAGCTTAAAAGCTACGTTACAGCAATTGAGACATAAGATGAAAGTGATGAGAAACTGAATTTTTATATATGAATAGTTTTAGATATGCTACATAGAAAACACCCACAAGTTTTAGAAATATTGTGAACAGGAAGATCCAAATAGATACTTAGATTTAAGATAATTCCAGGGTTGCAGAAACCTCAAGCCAGGGCAACAAATTATTGGATTGGATGGCAAATCCATACTGCTTGAGGAAGGCTGGGACATGAAAATCCTAGAGATTTTAATGAACTTAAATATATGGTAAGATCCATACAACAGGTGGTAGAAATAGGTTAGTATGTCGTCAGCATAGAAACAGTAGTTGTACTTCTCAACACTCTTTCTTTTCCTGAGCATCTACTTTTGGCCACTTCTAGGGAGAAGTTACTAGATTAGATAGACCTTTTGATTTGATACACTCCCAAGTCATTTCAGTGACATGCACTGGGAGGAAGCTGGTGATTATGGTCAGTTCAACATAGCGTGCTTAATGAGTTTAGAAACAGAAAGATAGCAGAGCTCTTGGAGAGGCCAGTGGTGTCAAAGTTGTAGTTTTTTTCTGTGGTTGAAAAGGCAACATACATTTCCTGTGTACTTTCTGGGAAAGATCTGAAGAGACAAGTCTCTGTATAAGAGACTGAAAAAGAGAACTGGGGTAAGTGAGTGGATCAGGAGGAAGGACAAAATGATGTCACTGGTGCAAAGTAGAGAGATTATAGAAGAGGAGAGGACAGTGAAAATTTCACCACTGACAGAAAGGACAGAATTGCAAACATAGAAGGCAACACAGAGAAAATGCTAAGGGAATAATAATTTTCATCTTGCATTATCTTTTCTTTGTTTTCTTGAAATGCACAGAGAGACTTGGAGATAAAAGGAGTAGAGTGTTGGAAAATAAAGGCAGCAAAAAGGTGTAGAGACAAAAGTTAATTAAACTTGAGAAATACATTTGGTTAGCCATTCAGATGAGAGAACAAATTTGTTATGGAGCAAACGAGCAGGCCACTGGTGCACTACTAGCATCCTAGGAGCAAAATATGTGGCTGTTAGCATACAGAGCTGAAGGAGTACAAGGTGGGTATTACAGTGGAAAGGAGGAACAAAACTGTAGAAGCTTTAGAAGGGTAGAGAGAATTGGTAACTAATGACAGATAAGAGGCAACAGGGGATAGAAGAATCATCAGTATCAGTGAACTGAAACTCACGAAATAATGAAGGATAATACGAGAACAAATGAACTGATTCTATCACAGTGATATCACAGTGATAGTTGGGTAGGGATAAAGAGGAACTAATAATAAAAGACTAGATACAGACCTAGGTAAAAAAGCTAATCAAAGCGATGATGGCCATTTTGTTGACTACGAACACTGAACCATTTTTGTAAGTCCAATGAGCAGAGATGATATTCATGTAAGAGGTCAGAGCAGTCATTGACATGGGAGCTGAAGCCATCAGGAAGGAGCATGGGAGATTATAAAGAGAGTTAAGAATTGAAATTAGATGGATCAAGTAGAAAGGGGCTAAGTGCACCAAACATAGCAGCTTGAAAGAAGGGAAGAAGATTGATTTTGTTTTAGAGAACCCTATGAAAGAGCAGAGAGTGAGGAAGGAGTGCGTGTGTTACATCAGAACTGCCAAAAATTGGAAACCAAAGATTTCAAACCTATGATTCAGTTCAGAAACTTGGATATTCCTAGTCTGGTGAGGATTTTAACATTGTAGGGCAAAAATAAAGCTTTCTCACTGGTTGGAATGGATGAAGATTGAAGTGATGATCTAGAAGGTGTAGTTAATATTTGGGGTTTTGCTACAATGGTTGGAGTGCCACCAGCAAACACCTGCGATCTGCTTTCCTGATTCTCTGTGTGTTCATGCATTGCTAGATGGAACATTCAGTCAAAGTTGGCATCTCAACTGATAGAACTCAGGAAATCTGTTATTCTCGTCAGAGCATCAGCTATCGCATGCAGGGAGCTAGACAAGCCACTCTGGTGCTCACATCTGTCTATTTAAGATAGGAGATTATCAGTAAAAAATAGATTAGGCAAAGAAACGGTGATTATAGCATGGAGAACAATTTTGTACTAACGCATGGATAGTGATTTTAAACTAGTTCTCTTGCATTCACTTAGGCAGTTATGTTGGACTTCTGAAGTGTATACTAAGGTAATCAAGTACCTACACAAAATAAATACAACAGAGCCTGCTTTTAAAAAAGAATAGTATTAAAGGTACATAGGTGCCTGCTCCTCATATGTTACTCTCATTTCCTGTAGCTTATTAAAAAAGCAATTGTTTTCTTATTTCATTTGTGAAATGTGCGAATTGTGCTCAGGGCAGTTTGACTGCTTGAATGGTGTGAAAAGCACAATGTAAACTGTGAACTGTACTTGGAAATAAAGTTTTAATTACAGGTGTCATCCAGATCTAGTGGCAAGATATATATATATATATATATAAATATATATAAAGATTTAAGGGTGTCATTATCTTGGTGTATTAAATAGTGGGTTAACTACTTCAGGAAAAAAAATTGATTCCTTTGAGCCTAAGACTTTTCATGGGGCAAAATGACTAGCATGAGACATGGTGCCATGTTTTTATTCACATTAAATATCTTGAATAAAAGTTATTACTGAAAGTATAATCATAAATACATATTTACAAGAGATTCCATCAGAAAAGTACATCCAAAAGTTAAGGGCAATGTGAATGGGAATCAAGGTTGGTCCATATACATAGTTACCGCAATTTTAAATGCTCAGGATATCTAAGTAAACAATGCAAGGCTTGAAATATAGTGTGGGGCCTGTATTCAGGAACCTTTTGAGCTACTGTTTTTTGACATTTTTTGTCTGTTTGATTGGATATTTTCCCAATATCTTGATCTTTTAGCCTGAAATTGATGAAATTTATTTAGCAATGAAAATTTGTGAGGTTTTCAAATATAAATTGTGTCTTATGTCAAAAATCCTGATTATTCAGGTTTTCATTCCTGTTAACACAGATTAGTGAAAAACATTGCAACCAAGTACTGGTTGTTTCAGCAGGCTTCTATTTCTCAATATGAAAACTTGTTAATAAATGATAGCGTACTGCTTTTATACTTCTTGTCTATGATTCTTAGCTCATGCTTATTTGGCAATGTAAGTAGCCTGCCCTGGGCACCAAATACTCTCATAATCTCCTGGCTTCGTTACCGGTCATGCTGTGTCAGCTGTCAAGTGCCACTGTAGTTTTTTCCAAAACTGAAAATTGTCAAAGCAAGTTGGCTTTATTGAATTCATTTTGAAACTTACTTTTAATGCTGCTTGGTTTTGAATTTGTTCAGTTTGCACTGAAGTCTTCAGTGCTTCATCCACATGACTGGCAGTCATGCTAACTTAGTTCTTTCTTAAATTGTTCAATCGGGGAGACAGCTTTTCAACATATTGCACTTATATTTTTTTTTTATTTTTGTCCCATACATAGATTCAAACTGGATGCTTGGCATTCAGACTGAAGACTCTTTCTTATTGCTTCAGCAATGTGCAAAGGACAGCCCCTGCCTCCTTTTATGTCAGTGGTGCAACAGTGAAAGAACAATTTTACCTCAGTTCTTTTGAAGTACTTGTCTGAGTCAGAGCACTCTCTTTGCATTGTGAGTTTTGCCTGCATGACTCTTTTCCCATAGGGTTCTTTGTTTTTTGTTTTAATTTATTTCATCTTTCCTTTTTATTTTCTTTATTTCTGAATTTCCTTTTTGCTGCTACTTTTGTTTACATTTCAGTGAAGCTGAAGGAGAACGAGTATTCCAGTTTTAGCCACATGCTGTTTCCTTTACCCTTATTATTTTTTTCCCCCTGTATCTTTGCACATTTTTCTGGCAGTGTCTTCCCTCCATGGCAGTATTAAACTTTGCCATTTCTGTGACAAGCATATTCCCAGTGCAGGAATACACTGTATTGATACCCACACAAACGATCTTATTGGACGAAGGCCATTTCCTGAGCTAAGGCTCATTTTTTCTGGTCTTTTATGTCCAAACAACAGATATAATTAAGGAAAATAATTCCTTAGCAGTTTCAGAAAGTCATGAACCTTGCCATCAAGATTAAATACTTGCTAGCTCCATGTGTATTTAGCTGCTCTGCTGACACTGGAAGAAGATTATTCCAAGCACTACAAGGATCTTGAAAAAGGCAAATTCCATAAAACTGGCATGCAGGAAACTGTATCTGGAGAAAATGAGAGTAAACTTCAGTATGCTTTCTCTTCTTTCATGCTAAGGAAGCTCTCTCTGCTCGCTGGCCAAGAACAGACAGAGTCTACTTTTTAATGGAATGCTTTATGTATCTTCCATTGCTATTATCGGAGCAATCTGCAATTCACAATCTACTATAACCTGTGGTCACTCCCAGCACACTGTGTTCCTCCTTGGATGACTAAATTCTGCATCTCAATTTCAGGGCTGTTGTTTCACAGGAGGAAAGCAATGTGATATATTTTACTTGAAGGAATTGGCATAACAGCTGATGTGAGCTCACTGGTTCACATCACAGTAACACAAATAGAGTATAGCAGTCTTACACTCACAGCCTTTTCCTGCAGTTACAACACTGTCGTCCACATAATCTCCTTCTTCAGTGACCGCTAGAATCATTGGAAGCTCCAATCATTTGATGTCATCTTCCAAAAAGGACGCTTTGCCTGTATTTAAATGTATAGTGATGACTTAAAATCCTCCTGAGACTTAATAAAGAGGGTCAATTCCTCCTCAAGCAGCATTTACAGAGTATTATGTATCATCTTATTGCTTTCTGGATGCTTGCACCGGTAATTCGATTAATTACTGATGCCTTCTGATAGCTGTCAAACTTAAGGGAAAGATCTTCATGTCATCCACTACTCAGTATAAAGAGAGGGACCATCAAATGCATCTTGGGGATTTCAAAATCCTCTACTTCAGCCTGTCCTTTCCTTCCTATGGCCTTGGGTAAAAGATCTAGAAAATATGTGACATTTCTGGTTATTCTAGGGAAATGTGTCTACTTCAGAGTTTCTCCACTGACAGTTGATATGGTTACTACATACTTGAATGTGTTTAGAAATTTGTGGAAAAACTGCTGTGCATTCACTGGGAAGAGTTCATGGCTGTGGACATTTTAGAAACCTGTCTTTCCTGTGGGCCTTTCCCTCATGCCTTTGTAGATCTTGCTGATATAATTCCTGTGAACCCAGCCATAGCAATTAGGACCTACAAGATCTAAGGACTGTTTCAGAAGAGAAAGTAGTTTCCGTAGTTTGAAGTGACTCTCAGATAAATTGGTGTTTATAACGTGACACAAGTGAATCTTTGTCTTCATTGTACAACTGTCATGCATAAGGTTGTCATGATAACCTCCAAAAGGTACCTTTCTTCCTTGTTTAGGTTCAGAGGTACAGGCTTCAAGTCTGTTTACTTAAAAAATCCCTTAGCATTTCCACAGTGCCATGTCCTCTGACCCTGAATTAGCATAACTGAATTGTGAATAAGAAGCCATGTCTTTGTCCCAGTGTCACCCCCTCCGTCTTTTTCATTTTTCCCTGACTTTGCTGATGAATTGGCTAGGTTATCTAAGTACTGAAGCGTTGTTGTCTCTGACATACAAATCCCTAAGGATGTGACCCTTGCTTATGACATTAAATTTGTGACTATTTCTCTTGTCCCCTCACTAACTATGCTGACTACTCTTTTTCAAGTATTGTGACAGAAATCAGGAAGATTCTGGGGTGGAGACCTGTTTCAGCAAGAGTTACACTGTCTTGTTTTTTTTCTTCTGATAATCAAGGCCTAATTCCATTCACTTTAGGGGAATCATAGAATCACAGAATCATAGAGTGGTATGGGTTGGAAGGGACCTTAAAGATCATTTAGTTCCAACCCTCCTGCCATGGGCAGGGACACCTCCCAGTAGCCCAGGTTGCTCAAAGCCCCATCCAACCTGTCCTTGAACATTTCCAGGGATGGAGCATCCACACCTTCTCTGGGAAACCTGTTCCAGTGTCTCACCACCCTCAGAGTAAAGAATTTCTTCATAATGTCTGATCCAAATCTACCCTCTTTCAGTTTAAAACTTTGTCCTATCACTACACTCGCTGATAAAGAGTCTGTCCTCATCTTTCCTGTAGACCTCCTTAAGGGGGAAGAGAGTTTTGTAGAATATGTTTTATGATATGAAAAAGAAAATTACTTCAGAAAGTTAAATAACTTTATTTACAAACTCAAATTCATGTGGGAATTTGCGTTGCTCCAAAGGGATGAATAATTTGCATCTCTCATGTTTATTTTCCTTAATAAAGCAAAGCACTTTCTGAAAATTTCTGTATGTGCTGGAAGGCCACGATCCTACTGCTTGGTCTGTCTGTGGCACTCAGCATCTCTGCAGGGTGTTGTGGGTGAAAAGCAGCAGTTGCTTAACTGCCTGCTGGAGATTTCCACGACTGGACTCAGTTAATATGTTGGCTGAGAGCCTGAGCTGCTTCACTTTGGTTGACCATGAGCAGGCATTCAAAAGTGACATTCTAAAAACTGTTCTACTATTGGAAAGTTGCCAAGGCTTGTTTTCATAGTCACAAAAAATACCAACCTTTCTCCTTCAGCACTGAGGCTGCCCACTCATTCCCAGTTCCGGGACTGGAGAAATGATACATTCCTTCCTTCATCTCTCTTCTCCCTTAGAATCCTCTGTTATCCTCTATATAGAATCCTCTAGGCCAATATGGCAGAACTAGTCCTCTTCACTGCAGCATAGCAGAAGCTATCTGGTGTCAGTGTCAGAATACGGGCCATTTTCTTTTTTTTTTCATACATTTTTTTTTAGGATATTAAGCCATAGTCAATATTCTCTACTTCAGAGTTGGGTGTTGGATAAGTTGCTAAGTCAGCCACATCTACTGGGCAAACCTACCCAAAAAAGAATATTAGGTCACAGAATCACAGAATGGTAGGGGTTGGAAGGGGCCTTCAGAGTTCATCTAGTCTAACCCCCACCCGCCAAAGCAGGTTCACCTAGAGCAGGTTGGGCAGGAATGCATCCAGGTGGGTTTTGAATTTCTCCAGAGAAGGAGAGTCCACAACATCTCTGGGCAGCCTGGGCCAGTGCTCTGGCACCCTCAAAGTAAAGAAGTTTTTCCTCATGTTGAGATGGAATTTCCTGTGTTCCATTTTGTGCCTGTTGCCCCTTGTCCTATTGCTGGGCACCACTGAAAAGAGTCTGACCACATCCTCTAAACACCCACCCTTCAGATATTTAAAAGTATTTATGAGATCCTCTCTCAGTCTTCTCTTCACCAGGCTAAACAGACCCAGGTCTCTCAGAGAGGTGCTCCATTCCCTTGATCATCTTTTTAACCCTCCGCTGGACTGGCTCCAGTAGTTCCCTGTCTTTCTTGAAGTGAGAAGCCCAGAACTGGACACAGCATTCCAGATGTGGCCTCACCAGGGCAGAGTAGAGGGGGAGGATGACTTCCCTTGATCTGCTGGCCACACTTTTTTAATGCACCCCAGGATACCATTGGCCTTCTTGGCCACAAGGGCACATTGCTGGCTCATGGTCAACTTGTCCACCAGGACTGCCAGGTCCCTCTCTGCAGAGCTGCTCTCCAGCAGGTCAACCCCTAAGCTGTGCTGATGCGTGGGGTTATTCCTCCCCAGGTGCAGGACTCTACACTTGCTCTTGTTGAACTTCATTAGGTTCCTCTCTGCCCAACACTCTAACCTGTCCAGGTCTTGCTGTATGGCGGCACAGCCTTCTGGTGTGTCAGCCAGTCCTCCCAGTTTTGTGTCATCAGCAAAGTTGCTGAGGGTACACTCTGCCCCCTCATCCAGGTCATTTATGAATATGTCGAACAAGACTGGGCCCAGTACTGACCTCTGGGGAACACCGCTAGTTACAGGCCTCCAGCTGGACTCTGTGCCACTGATCCCAACCCTCTGAGCTCTGCCGTTCAGCCATTTCTCAGTCCACCTCACTATCCACTCATCTAACCCACACTTCCTAAGCTTACCAATGAGGATGTTATGGGAGACAGTGTCAAAAGCCTTGCTGAAGTCAAGGTAGACAACGTCGACTGCTCTCCCTTCATCCACCCAGGCAGTGATGCCATCATAGAAGGCTATCAGATTGGTCAAGCATGATTTCCCCTTGGCGAATCCATGTTGACCACTCACAATAACCTTCTCTTCCTCTGCATGCTTAGAGATGATATCCAGGATGAGCCGTTCCATCACCTTTCCAGGGATTGAGGTGAGGCTGACTGGCCTGTAGTTTCCCGACTCCTCCTTCTTGCCCTTTTTGAAGAATGGCATGACATTAGCTTTCCTCCAGTCCTTCGGCATGTCTCCTGTTCTCCATGACCTTTCAAAGACGATGGAGCGTAGTTTCGCAATAACATCTGCCAGCTCCCTCAACACTTGTGGGTGCATCCCATCAGGGCCCATGGATTTGTGGGTGTCAGGTTTGCCTAAATGATCTCTAACCCGATCCTCCTTGACCAAGGGAAAGTGTTCCTTTCTCCAGGCTCTCTGTCTTACCTCCAGGCTCTTACCTGAGGACTGGCCTTAGCAGTAAAGCCTGAAGCAAAATTCTGTAACTGCCTTCTCTGCATCCTCCGTCACCAGGGCACCTGCCTCATTCAGCAGCGGGGCCACATTTTCCCTAGTCTTTCTTTCAGTACTGATGTACTTAGAATCATAGAATCAATTAGGTTGGAAAAGACCCTTAAGATCATCGAGTCCAACTGTTAACTTAGCACTGCCAAGTCCACCAATAAACCATGTCCCTGAGCACCACATCTACACATCTTCTGAATACCTCCAGGAATGGTGACTCGACCACTTCCCTGGGCAGCCTGTTCCAATGCTTGACAACCCTTTTGGTGAAGAAATTTTTCTTAATATGCAATCTAAACCTCCCTAGGAGCAATGTGAGGAAGCCTGTCTTACTGTTCTTGACACCTCTTGCCAGGTTTAATTCCAAGTGGGCCTTAGCCTTCCTCATTGCATCCCTGCATACAATGACAAGATTCCTAAACTCCTTCCAAGTGGCCAGTCCCTTTTTCCACATTCTGTAAACTTTCTTCTTCTTCCATCTGAGTTTTTCCAGAAGCTGCTTGCCAATCATAAGGTCTTCCCCTTATCATATGTCTGAGCCAGTTATCTCTTTTTGTGCTTTGAGCCATGAGGTCTTCTACTAGCTATTTCACAATGCTGAGACATGTTCCATTAGCTCCATTTGCAATCACGAGTCTTAGATGCTCCATGTTTTCTCAGCTTACAGTCTTGGTGTTTCTCAGAGTCCAGTGAGTGAGTGAGAACTCCATCTGAGATGGAGAAACCGTCCCTGTTTTCTTCATTAGGCATCAGCCTTGTAAGGATAAGATGCTCACAAACTTTGGATATCAAGAAACTTTTTTCTTACTACGAAGGCAGAAACAGGGCCAACTGAAGATCTACTTGCCTGTTTCTGTCCATTCCAGAGAAGTCAAAAGAATAGCAGCAGTCTACGTGCAAAGAATTTTCCAAGTGGGTAACAAGTTGTTTCAGGACTTATATCCTATAGGATCACTAGGGTGTTTTTCCAGGAGTGCCCTAAACTAGTTTTATCGGAGCTCAAGTGTTATTGTTAATATTGTTAAGGAATCCAGAAATAGTGCTGACTGTAGGACAGAGCAATCTGAGAGCTGCTCTTCTGAAAAGAAGACCAATACCTCCTTCACACATAATTAGTAAATGTAAAGAGGGGAATATTGTCTAGAGACAACAAAATGTGACTGTGTTTGTAGACATAAACTTGAAAAGTGACAATTTGCAGAAGAGTAAGTGGTTCTTTGATAAGTGTGTTTTCCATATAGGCAGCATGTACTTGCTTTTCATTCTCTTAGGTGCTTCTTATATTTGACAGAAACTGAGGCTATTTTTATTTTTATGTCTGTATTTGTACTGCAAGAGATGATACATAGGTTATGTGTAAGTCATATAAAGACCATTAAGCCAAGAACAATTTATGGTTTAGGGATTTTCAAACACAATGATACAAATGGATATTACAGTTTTTGATATTACAACCATTGCTTCTTGCAGTACTATGAATGCTGATGCACAATATAACAAATCAGAAAGCGTGGTACTTTCAGTGTTCAAAAGCATTAATTATATTGTGGAATTCAATGTAATTACTCTAAGAGATTTCAGACATATTCATGATATGGTTAGAGAAAAATATAGTTTCTGGTGTACAGTATACTATAAAGGCAACTATTTTCTTTTTTTACAGATAGAGCTATAATATTCAATGATACTTAGTATCTAAATTGCCATTTTCTGTAACGAAGCACTACATGTTACCCGTTTTCAGATCTTAAAAATAGTCTTATAAGTAACTGGATGATCAAAACCATGGCTACCCCAAACTATTAGAAAAAAAATGGTTATTGATTCAAACAACAGTACCTACTAGTTTTCAGTTGTGATTATGCAGCAGTACCTGAAAAAAATAAGGCTATTGACATTTTAAATTTTTCTGTTTATTATTTTTTAATTAATGACTTAATAATTAAAATAATTAGTGTTAATAATTGTAGCATGTGTTACATTAATTCTTATAATTATAAATATATTGCACATATTTTATATAATTTTAATTATTATACATAATATGTAATATATAAAACAATTATAATAAATAAATAAGTTATTTCTTTCATTAGGCCAAATTTTCAAGCAGTATGTTATTTACCATATTCATTTGCACAATCTAACATTTTATAATTATGACTAAATTGTCAAGTGAAGATTTATGGCTAATTTAATTGATTACAGAATCGATCTAATTGATTTGCTAATATAATAAATTACATTTAGATTGATTTTTAGAGCAGGCTCTGCCAGATTTTGAACAAGCCAGAACGCAGGATTGTCTTCTTCATGATTATGTGCTGGCAGGTAATCTTGGTATTGTCCTTGGTATCATCCTGCCTTTTAACCTTCACCCAAGATACACATAATCTTGTTTAGGGATTACACAAGGCAATAACGTTACTTTTGAACTCAGGGTATGTTTCCTTAGTCTTTCTGTTGCCCTCAAAATTTGAATTTTCCTTTGTTTTATATCTTGCAAAGAAGCACATGAAATCAGGGTTGTCTCTTCCCTCATGTTGTGCATCTTCCAGATTTTCACAGGAAAATTCTGATCCCCTTCTGTGAATTAGTTTTTGTTCAGGGCCAAAAAGGCCAGAGGCCAATATTTGTACTCAGTTGTTTTCTGGTGAGGTTGTACTCACCAGAAAACATGCTGTACCAAGGGTACAGAGTTGTTTCGTGCCAGAATTATTGTGAAGTCCTTGATTCTCAGCTGTGAATAATGTTGCTGCACGATGCAAGAGAATCTAGTGACAATAGATGGTGATACACTACTTGATTTCATGTCTTTGGAGTCATAGACTCCTAGAAGCAGATAGCAGAAAGCAGAAAATACTGTGTACTTTAAACAAGATGTTGTTAATTGATGCTTTACAACTTCTTAATTGTGCTTACTTAATTGAATTTGTTAGTACATTTACATTCTTTGGCTCCGTTGTCTAACCATCATTTTGTGTTGTGCCTGGATTGGAAAAACACATTAATACTTAACATTTCCTACCTTTTTTACAGTACTTAAATGCTTTACAAGAGTCCTCTTTAAGTCTGCTTTCATTAAATTGGGAACTTTGAACTTCAAAATTCCAATTATATGGCATTTCTTCTACCTTCTCATCATTTATATGATTCTTTTCCAGGAAAGGCCTTTCCATGGCCTCTTTTTCAGCATCCAGAACCCACTGAAATAGGTCAGTGTCAGAAATAGTTCCTAATGCTTTGTACCATACTAAAATCATCTCCCTACTCATCCCTATGGAGTTGATGTGAATAGAGGAATCAATTTCCTTTGCTTTGTCTTTGGTTCAGTGAACATCTATGTATTGTATGGGAACTAGAAGTGTTCCAATAAATTACTTGGAAGGAGTTCTGCTATTGAATATCCTGACTACCATGTAAACCTGAGTTATTATACTAGTATCTTTAGAGATGGAAGTTTAAAACCTTGCTTTAACTCAGATGAACAATGGGTTTGAGTCAAGGTCTCTCACAAGGGAAGGCACCAACCATTAGGATGTAGAATATTCTCAGATAAACCCCCTGTGTTTCCTCTTGTATGGGTTGTAAAAATTATTTAATGTTTCATAGAGTCCAAAAGACAGAAAAAGAGTAGCCAGCACTTTCAGAAAGTCCAGCTAGTAGATGAAATCAGCTAGTAGATGAAATGTGAGTTTCAGTAAATGAACTGGAATTGATACTTGAATACTTTTAATAAGATAGACAAGAAGACATCAACAGAAACCATCAAGAACAGATGATCCCTCTATATACTGACAGGTGGCCAGGGCATTTTAGTGGAAGAGGCTTGTTCTGCCCTCCATGCTGACCAATTTTTTACACATCTTTGGTGAGTGCATTAATATCATAATAAGCTGCACAATCAGCCTCATGCTCAGTATTTTTTTCATGTAGAAGTATTCAACAGTTTTAGCTAGAATTTACAAATAGTTCCTTTCCCACAGGAGAAGGAAAAAGGAACTCCAGAACCATTTTTCATATCGTCTGTTTGTGTCCAAAGAGAAGTGCAGAGTTGTATAGGCAAAACATTGTTAGCAGTCCTAAGTGACTAGATGGCATGAAAATTGTTAATACCGCCTTCACACAGCTGGTTTATAATCTTGCTGAGACTTAACTTCCTCCGAGTAATCAGAATAAATGCTTTTTTTCACAGTGTTATTCCAGGAATGTGGACCTATCCATAACATGTCAGTCTACGCTTGAGCTAAGTTTCCAGTTTAATTTTGCAGATCATCTTTAAGTTGCAGAGAATGCATCAACCATGGCAGGCTTTCATTTCCTCCATTCATTCATATGTAATTTTCATGTAAAGCTATCAGGAGTACAGCTAGGTTGCAATGAAACTCAGTGTTTCCAATAAAGCTGCAACAGAAATTGAACTGTTCCTACTTCACAGTAGGAGTAGTATTTATTCACAAAGAGCGGTAATTTTCATTCACTGGCTTTCGCCAAATATACACATGTCCATGGAATGTTCAAAATACTGAGAAACTAAGCCACTAAGCTAAACTTGATTAAGAATCTCTTATGAGTTAAAAGCTGACTTGAGGATGATTCACTTTAAACTTAAATTTTTCTCACAGATCCATCTCTACAATACACCATGACTTTTAAGTATTCTGTGATACATATTTTGGGCAGAATTTGATGCTGGTAGATTGACAGGCAATTCTTAATTAAAAGCAGAAATTGAGAATTAGGAAAAAATACTCCTTGCTACAAATAGGACATTTAGCAGGTTTCATGTTTTTGTTTCATATGCTTTTAGGTGTTGAGAATACTGTATTAGTTACTGTGGAGCGATTCCTGGTTCAAATATGCTCATTAGTAAAGGGCCAGCCTTTCTTTTGAGACTGGACAAAATTACAGTCCTTTTTTTAATAGACAGGAGGATTAACACACAAGATTAATATCTTTATTTTAATCAACAGGAGCTGATGTTTCCAGAAACTCTGAATACCTCAAAGTGGAAAAGGTGTTCACTTCCATATACCGTTAAAACTAAATATCCACCTTCTGTCTCTAAGAGAGTGAAACTGGTCACACGGTCCTGCAGTCTTGCCTCATGCCTTTTATTTTTGGGGCAGCAGTAAAAGATAACTACTAATAATTTCTCAGAGAAAAAATAATGTAAGGCTAATACAGTTTTCATCACAGCTCTGCTTGTGGTCTCAAAACTTGATTCTAACATCATTTAAAAAATCATAAGATAGAATGTTAAACTGTTCTCCTTAATAAATAGTAAGATTTTGAAAGGTGAATGTAGTAGAATGTGAAGATTTTGTACATTGCTCAGGATGTCCAGGCTTCTGGGCACTCGGAAATCCAAGATGCATCCACTGTAGGTGTAGATGTTCTACTCAGTCTTGTACCTGCAGTAAGCCAACACATCCAGGAACTGTCAACTAAATGGCTCGTGTGCTGCACGGATGGACAGTATCTCCACAGTAAATGTTCTTTCAGAATGTCCCGAGGAAAATATTGGTACAGCCTTCCAAGCAGACCGAGTAGTTATATACAAGCCAAACTATCTGTATTCATGAGCTCTCTGATACATGAAGAGATAATGGGCATTATGACTACAGGCACTCTATGTATTAATAATTTATCAAAATAAGTAAGCATTAATGGTAAGCTGCAATTTTTGTGGCATTGATTCTTTTTTTAAAAAAACACATAGTAATAGAAACCTATAGCCAAAATGGCATCTCAAATGTTTTTGTGTGTGTGTGTACTCAAACCTGCATTTTCTATCCAGGCTGGTTAATAAGTTAACAACATCACTGCATATTAAATCACGTAGTCAGTGTGTGCTTTCTGCAAAACCTGTTAGAAAACTTAGTTTTCTAATCATCTAGACTACTAGCAAGATAAAGTAAGGGACAGGCATCTCAAAAATGGTTTGTTGGACCTAAATCATTGTACTCTTTTGCTTCTGTAAGAGTTTTATTCACATGTGCATAGATTGCAAATCCTACTATGCATAATGAATGACAGTAGGAAGTAACTTTTTCTTGTCAGAGTTGTCTAATTCTAGCAATCAGAGCAATCTAACAAAAACTTTTTTGGAGTCATATAATTGATATGTCTTCAGGCTAATCATGTTACATTGTAATAGGTCACTGCCAGCTATTTTTAGTTACTGTTATGTGAAATACGCATTCCAGAATGTCTAGAGGGAACGAGAGGCTTCAGTCAGCAGTGTCCATAATAAGCTGTGTTTCTGAGAGAAGAGAGAGGGGTAACCCCTAACAGCTCTTTGGCTTAAGGAATTTTGGTGGATTACAAACTGTGACAGTTGAAACAGGTAGACATTTGGGTAGCCGTAAGGAAATTTCATATGTTCTTTATTAAGGATGTAGGAAAACCTGTAGTTTCATTGCAGACGTTTTTCATGTAACGTATTCTAAGAACAAGCACAGTCTCAGACATTACTTTTTAGATCACTTTTCTGCTGTGTATTTTACAATAATCAGTGGGCTTTTACAAGACACCATTAAAAGCCACGTTAATATCAATTTATCTCAAAGATGACAGATCTTTGAATATTACATCCATCTTTATGTTAGTAAGAACATGCATATAACTGCATTAACTTTATTCTTTAACAATTAGTCCATCAAAGCAATATGTTTCTTTCAACTTCTGGCAGTCTCAACCTCAAAAAAAAAAAAAATAAATTATGTGATATTTATGCTTGACAGAGCCCTTAGAAGAAAACAGGACCAATGTTTCTGGGGTCACCGTTAGAACTATAGAGTACCGTTAATGTACTAGACTCCCAAATGATTCATGAAAGGAAGACCAGTGGTAAATAAAAGATTAAAAAAGCCAAACATAATGAAGTGTCAGTAGAAGTAAAAGTGTAGGAAGTTTTCAAGGGACAGACAGTATCACATTAAAGTCAGAACCATGAATTATATTTTGTTTCTGAAGGCACCATTTTCAAAGGAAGATTTCATCATCATCGTATATTAAAGTAAAATGTGTTCTTTTCATGGGCAACAGGGACAGCATGGTACATCATAAGACTACAGAAATGATGGGAAGGAATATGAAACAGAAACCTATTTCATAGAAATATAAATGAGAATTTTTAAATGAATCTGTCTTTGAAAAATTACTCAGAGTATTATTATAGTTATCTAGACACAAAATATTTACAATTTTATTTCAATTTCTAGTTTTTAAGTAAAAATGGTAGTCTTTCTCATAATATTTTTGGGGTCATGTACTTTACAGGAGCTGACACTAAAAGGCTGTCTAGATTTTTTCTAACTTGGCAAAATACTTAGCTAAAAGAACTGTTAGTTATTATGGAATGTATAGTCAGCAAATGATAAAAGAAAATTAGGAAGTCAGTTTATAATCATGAGCAATTAAGAGTTGTGAGACAAGTTATATGAAGAAAATGAGGAACTTTTATGGAAATATAAATTTAAATTATGACACACCAATAATGAGATCATTCCATTTGGAATGTTAAATAATTCAGTCTGTTAAATTCTAAATGCAATTTCTTAACATTAACTATCACTGAACTATTTTACTACATTATTTTTGAAACCTTTATTTTAAGACATTAATTTGACATAAAATGGTGAAGTGATTATATCAACATGTAACAGGGCATAAAACAGAGTAAATGATTGTGAGAAATCAGGTAAATTTTAACTGGCTTTTGGTACTATGAAAAGAATCTTACACTTAGAAACTAAGTCTTCTGTTCCTGAGTGTCTGTCAGAGTGTGTACTCACATATTAGCTGTGCTCTGGGTAAGACCTCAGGTAGAAGAAAACAGTGTGACCACAACTCCAGTTCCTCTTTAGACGCCTTGTAAAATGCGATGCCACCAAAAAATACTGTCCTACGTAGTTCCTCTTGTTGCCTTGTGGTTAATACTGACCATGGCTAAGTAAAGGACTGAACCCTCCAAACTTATTCACATGTGAATAATGTCATAACTACAGAATACCTTCTTAATTATGTGAAAAATATGTGTCTCAGTAAGAACTGTTTGCTTTTTACAATTTGTACCCAAACTCAGTAAAACTTACGGGGAAGAAATCAAGACATTCATTTCCCAAGAGGCAACCTCAGACTGTTCTGAATCAAAACTGATTGGAGGGGGGCAAGGAGGAGGAAATGTCAGTTGAGGTAAGTTAGCCATCAGGAACATCCACAGTCTTCTTGCCGTTAGCACTAAGGAGAGACATACACAGAAACCAAGGTCCCCAAACTGATCATATGTTAGAGCTTAATACCGATCCATCCTACCCTATCACTCTTACGGTGTTGGATTCTTACGGCAGACTGCCTAGCACTAGGAGGCAAGTTAAGCAGTTTCTCATAAAACTTTCTGGGCCTCTTGAATGCCTTCTATCTTATGCATACAGTCCTTCCTTCTCTGTGTACTGTGGGATCAATTAGCTTAACTTACAAATGACACTAATAGGGAGGTAACTTTCTTAAAATAATTAAATTGCTTGGTTATTGCTGATTTCGTAATGAAGAAGACGGAGGACTACAGTTTCATTTGTAGAAGAAAGGTAGTGAATACCACAAAGGCTAAAGTAGATGAGTAATAGAGGAAAACATCCAACCCCCTTTTGGGGTTCTTGGTTGTTTTGTTGTTTTTTGTTTTGTTTTGTTTTGTTTTATAACTGTTCTTTGATTTTTAAAGGCAAAGGAGTTAGGAACTACAACCTGTGGAATGCTTGAGCATTTTCTTAGTAATTGGGGCACCTCCCCTTCCTGGTTGGTAGCATGCTAATATGCTGAATCTTTGGAATTACTGAATTTATTGAGGTTGAGAGATTAAATTGCTTGCCTTCTTGACAGACAATTCATCTGATCAGGAGAATAGCAAAATAACTAGAATACATTCTTGAGAAGATGCTAGCAAGAGGTGAGGATCATGTCTCTGTTTCTTAGGACTTTTCAAGGTCAAACTTTTCTGGAAAGAGAAAGGTTGGGTAAGCCAACAAAAGCCCTCATGAGATGAAAAAAGGGAGGAAGGAGTGGTTATTCTGGTTGAGAATACGAGACAGGAATAGAAACTGGTTTTCAGACAACACCAGAATAAAGGATAGGCTTGATATCTACACTGCATGCTACATTATTACTTAGCTCAAATATTTGGACTACTTTTCCTTCTCTACAGTGCTATCTTTGCAGAATAATTATGAGTAACCTAAGTTTAAAAAAAAAGAAAATCAAAATAAGCTGAAGTGAGTTTAGGAACTTCTGCATTGCTGAAATTGCACTGTGAAAGATCTGATGTTTATTTCAGTGATATAGCAGTTTTTTCAACTTATTGTCAGCTTCTTCCATGAATCTGACAGTTTAATATTTTGTGACAGTTAAAGCTTTACTGCATGTAAATGTGCTTTGATTTCAGGCGTTCCAAACAAGTTTGTTACAGGTCTGTCTCACACTGATAATGAAAGAAGATAGAAAAAGATACATAACCAATAGCATTTTTGACAGTTTTCTGCCAAGTCACACTATGTGGCTTCAGCTGAGAAATGAAAAATAATTTTGTTGAACATATCCCTATAGAGTCTAAAGAGAGTTCTATGAATTTCAGTCCTGACATTTAAATCCTGTATACAAGTAATAGCTGACTCACACCATTTTGTCATGCATCACTTGTTAATGACCTTCCTTGACCTTATAAAAAAAATTATAAAAAAGGAAATGAGTATTCATACTTGCTTTACCATAAAAAAGATATTATTTAGTATGAATAGCCCCATTCCAAAGCCTGAAGTTCAATGAAATAGCTCATGTGAGTTTTATAAGTTCATTGTAAAAGCATAGTATTTCAAGATAGACATTTTACAAATTGTTACACGGCTATCTTTTTGTACTTTTATATTCAGAAGGCTGCAACAAGAGAAGGCATGCAGCACCAGATGTGCAAATTAGACAGGCAACAGTAGAAAAGTTAATGGAAAAAAAATGAAAGAGAAGAAAGGGCCAGAGGACCTCATTGCACACTCAGGCTCTGCACAGTGGTACTTGATGGGAGGAAGGGAGCATAAGTTGGAACAAAAGAGGATCAGCCTAGATACAACAAAAACATTTTTAAAGAAAAACATTTTTCAACCTGAGGACAGTCAAAAGTGGAACAGGTTGCCCAGAGAGGCTGAACAGTCTCCATGCTTGGAGGTTTTCAAGGTGTTACTGAATAAAGGCTTGAGCAACCTGGTCTGATCTCATCACTGACCCTGTTTTGAGCATGGAGTTGAACTAGAGACCTCCCACAGCCCCTTGCCACCTGAATTATTCTAGCATCCTATGGTCATACAGTACTGGATACCTAACTGCTGGTAAAGGAGAGAAAGCTTTTATAAAGGAACAGTAAAAAGGAAAAAATATTTCAGGATCGGAAAGAGGTAATAGAGCCCTTACTTCAGTAGCTCTTTCTCCACTTATTTCCTGTTGCAACCATATAAGGGGGCAGGTATGTTCAAAGTAAGGAACGGGAAAGAGGGCAGTCTACAAAGCCTGCGTGCTACCTCTGGAATAGGTGATGGGGCTAGACTGGGGAGTCTGCCAAGCTAATTTATACAATTATGGCCAAGAAGACCATATACATCAAGGGTAATCTAGAATGCTTTTCTCCTTATGCTGTGTTTTGCTTTTGTGACTCTGTTTTAACAAAAATTTATTTCTATTCTTATTTTGACAGAATTCAGTAAACATACTCTTTTAAATTTAAATTTTGTCATGCCATAAATACAGCCTTCCCTGGAAAGGCAGACCTAATTGAGGTACACTGAAAAGAAATGTTCATGGTACCTATATTCAGGGCTCCTCCTGAGTCTTCAGGTTGCTTCCATACTAGGCTGCAGATGTCTCTTGGTAATGTTAACACTGGTTAACCCAACTTCTTTGGTATGTCTGGAGATAGCCTGGAACATCTTTGATGAGCAACAGAAAAGTGGAAGATGGCTTCAGACTTGAAGGGGGCGGAATTGAAAGGAAAGTTTTCACTTTCAACTTGTCACACTAACATATTGAAGATTGTCTTCCCAACATTTTTTTAATTCTCTTCATTAGCCTACAAATATGAAAAGCTGAGTTCCATTCCTAAGACTAAATCTTTTTTTGCCTATGTATTCAAAACAGAAATAAAACTATTAACCCTTCTGAAGTCCACAGCTAGATGGTGATGATAGTGATGCTGGAGGGGCTGGGGAAGCAACTATTAGTTTCACTTTAATTAAAAGTGAAATAGGTAAAACCAAAAATATAAAATGCCAGTATCAAGGATATTAGTAAAGATTTATGAAGATATGTATAAATATTAAAATGATTTCTGATTTCAGGAAAAAAGTGGAGTTGAATGTACAATCACAGAAAGTAACATTTTTATCTTATACAACTTTGTTTCTCTTTTAGTGGCAAAGCATTACTATAACACTGGTTGAGAAAGTGCAGATGGTTGCTGTAATCCTAGGATCTCTGTTCTTAGTAGCAAGTGTGACTTGGCTTCTATGGTCAGCCTTCAGCCCTTATGCAGTATGGCAAAGAAAGGACATCCTTTTTCAAATCTGCTATGGAATGTATGGTTTTATGGATCTAGTATGCATAGGTAAGCTCAAAATCTTTAAACAGCACAGACTGTGGTTTAAGACTGTGACTATATCTATTTTTCTAATTGGTCACTCTAACCGATCACTCCAGTTCTTTGCAGATTTATTCTCAGCTGGTACCTTTGGCAAATACTGCTTTTTACAGTGTTACAAATACTGCAAAGAGGAAAGAACCAAACAAACTTTACTCTCAGATTCATCATTCACCCCAAGATCTTAGGGGTGAGAACAAGATCAGTTTCA
Source organism: Ibidorhyncha struthersii (assembly GCA_013398815.1). Lineage (NCBI taxonomy): Eukaryota > Metazoa > Chordata > Aves > Charadriiformes > Charadriidae > Ibidorhyncha > Ibidorhyncha struthersii. Next base: position 417,888 of record VZSZ01011434.1, on the reverse strand, counting down.
ATTTCTTGAAAAATAGACCACTAGCAAAGTTCAGAAAGTTAAATTGATGAAAATAACAAAGACATTATTAAAATAATTAGTAAAATTATGTGCTGTCGAGTATTCTACTGATGCTACTTTGCATTAGATTGTACCAACATGAAGTGCACAAGAAGCCCTTGAGGATGTTGTCAAACTACATATCCAAAATTAAGTTGCACAGACTTATGTAGGTTACTGTGCTGGTAATAGAAAAAAACAGAGAAGACAGGCATGAGTTCTTTGTACATCATAAACGGTTATGAAACACTCTAATAGTGCTAACTATAATAAATTACTATACTATTATAAAGTCTCAAGTCATTTAACTCTAGCTGAAGTCTTATAAAAGAAAATGCAATTTACTGCAGAGCTATTTTGACCAGGTTTGAAATTTCTGAAAATATACTGGACCCCAAAATATTAAGTATAAATCTCTTCAGTATTTGATAAAACAACCTTGAATTGAATGTTAGAATAGCTACAATTATTTGCAGAGAAAATTTAGTAATTGGACTAAACATTAAACCACATTCTTAGAATTGCAATTCCAAGAAAATCCACAAGTCAAATGCTATCTGATGTTTTCTTTGAGATTTCTGAAGGATAAATGTTGATGTTATCCCCATCTGATATCTGGGAATTCAGAAGAACAGTGCTGAATTCTGCTCAATAAGGTGCAAAGAAAAAGAGTGATTCCTAATATCAAGGCTTTTGCTCCAACCATAAAGCCATATTGTCTTTTATTGAAACCATCGCATTACTGTAAGAGTATTTATATTTCAGCTGGATCTGTTTATTTTGTAATTTTTCTAAGAGAAGCCCACTCTGGAATATTTCCGAACACAGGCTTTCTTCTGCAAACCCAAATCTTCTCAAACAGAAAAATGAACAAAGTCTAGGTCTCTAATACTCTGGACAAGTGCTCAGCTTCTAAATGAAAAAAAGGTCTCATCTACATGTCCTCTTACATGCTGATTCCTGAATACTTTTTCTGGCTTAAGACTCAATATTGATGTTTTTGCTTTTGCTTAAAAAAACACTAAGCGAAGACAAAATGTGCTTCACGTATTCTAAACTTTTAATTTATATGGAATTCTGCTTTTTCACAGAGATTACAATTGTAAAAAATTTACTTTGGTATGCATCAACTAGTTGGAATAACCAGCTACTTCAAACTCTCTTCATTTCATTTCTTTTCATTTGTTTGACTGTTAAAACACCTAAACCGAATTAATCTCAAAATCAGTCGAGAATGTCTGTGGGTCATCAGAAATATAAGTGTATTTATCTGTAGAATTAAACTATTGTAAGGCGAGCCTTCAATAGATTGGCACATGCAGTTACGTAGCTGCCTTTCAAGCCAGCCAGGTTCAAGCCACCTCTGGACTGGAGCTACTGAACTAACTGGTACCCCACCCGGCTGTGGAGCTTCTCGCCTAACTGGCACCATGCAGAAGCAAAGTGGACGTGCAGCTGTCTTCACCCAACAGATAAACTGACTTGCCTGTAATTACATAAATGCATATTTTATAGTCCTATTATAAATAATACATTGAAATCTTTATGTAAAACTGACTATAATTAAACATTTGGACACTGTTTTGTAATTACAAAGTTCAGTGCCGATATGACTTAAGAGTTTACTAAACTGTGCCTGGAAATGCAGAAAGCTGTATAAAGGAGGTTTGTTAATTGTAGGATTCTGGTGATCCAGATTCATTCAGCCCACTTATTCTGCATATAATTTCAAGTAATCTGAATTCTGTAGGTCTGTAAGACCAGGAGTTCTTGTAACTCTTGAAAATATTTGTTAATATTCAACTTTATTCAATTGTATCTTTTTCTTTCATCATAAAGTGAGGGATTCCAGATTGATAGTTTTATTTTAAAACATTTGAATAAAGTTCTCTAATAGATGGATGTAATTATTACTCACGAATGATTTAAAAAACCCCAACACTGTCCATTATGCTGATGACTTTCCAAAGGCATTAACATATGATTTTACCATTGCATATTATATATAATCTCTTATATCAAGCTTGTAGTGCTTACAGCCAGACACAGTTCTTACTTAGTATCTGCTCTCATTTGTGTTAGTCATCCATGGCATTCTTAGTTTTTAACAGGATTTACAGTGAGTGAATGAATACCTATACTCCCACTGGAATCTCTCTTTATTTCAATGAAAAATCTATGCAGACATGTGGGTTTTCCTGTGCAGCACATATTTCAAGGCAAGTGCTTGAGTTAGTGGTGGTATGACCAAGACTTCTTCTAACTGCCTTCAGTTATGCCTCCCCATAACTTTGCATAAACAATATGAATATTTTTGGTCATTTGTGAAGTGTAAATATCTGTACATTTTGCAACGTTTTGTTGACATTATTTTTAAAAGCAGTTTGCCTAAAGATACTGACATATTTATATGACATCTTTGAAAATCTGTACATATTAATGTTTTCCCAATGATTGATTCATATACCATACGTAGCATAACACCCACTTTCTTCTCAATTAAATTACATGTAACTTGTATTCTAATTCTTGGTCTTGTTTTACTTTACACCAAAATAAATGTCCCAAAGATTATAGATCACCAATATAGTATGTTCTATTCATTCCAGTGTACATATTCTATTGGCATCCATTGTTCTTCTTGTTCTACTCTAAATTTTTCCAGAACTTACTGGTGTTAGCAAGAGTCACCCTAAAAGTCACTAGTTTGTACATTTCTGCATCTAAGCTGGGCGTAAAGCTGTTCTCTTTGAAACTTGCTAATGGTAGACGTTTTCCTAAGGTAAACCTTGAATGTTTTAATCAAGTAGAACTACTGCCTGTGAACCCCAGAGCTATGGCAGTGGTAGTGCCAGGATCAGACCATCCATATAGGTATTGCCAAAGGGATTGGATTCATCAGCTACTATGAAATGAATGAATAATAGAACCCCCTTATTTAGTCACTGAAGGACAGTACAGCAAGCCTTTGTTGTTCTGCTTTGTAGACCTAGCAATTATTTCTCCTAACAGTGAAGTCGTATAATTTTATAGATTTTCACGGGAATATAATCATAACTACTAGTCATAAATGGTTCTAACATGAACAAAATCTCTCACAAATAATAACAGCTTACTTGCAATCCAAGAAAACCAGTGCAGCTCCTTTAGAGTGTGAAAAGCAATTGTAACCGCACCACTAGAAACATGAGTGGTGCCAGTAGTACTATGGCAAGGAAGAGATAGGAGCCAATGTGAGGTGTGAATAGCCCTCTCAAAGCTGCTTTCTTCCCCACCGAGGAACTTGATGCCTTGCAACATTTGTGTAACTCTTTAGTTTTAAAAGTGTAAAGGATGAAGTTACTTATAGTGAACACATTTAGCTGCACATAATACTTCTCTACTCAGAAAGTATTTTTTTTTCACATTAGATCTAATTTTAAATAGTTTAGAAAGTGTTATATTGCTATTTTTAGAGTGGACATGTTTCACTAATGCTTTGAGCAATTTATTGTATTTTTTTATATCTGTGGGCCCTAGAATAGTATTAAGAGATGACATTTTGTCCGGTAGTAGAGTCTGTTTCTGAAAAGGGTCTTTTATTCCTTGGTAAAAGTTTGTGATGTTTCTGGGAAGACCATTCCTAAATGCTTAGAAGAAAGATTAGTGTGATAAATAAGACTACTTTGGAACCTAATAGCACCAAATCAGAATGTACTAAGACTGGTGGCCTGCTTGTAAAGACATTCAGTATGAAATATTTCAAGTGGTCTTGTGACTCAGGGTAAGAAATCCTTTCAACAGAGTGAAAGAATCTTGTAGTACTTGGCAATAAAGGAAAAGAAATTATGATCTCTCTATAATCCTATTGTCTGATCCCACTACGATCCCTACATATCAGAAATAAGTCCCGACGATAAAGTCTTCTTAGAGCCTTAGGACATTTTGCAAGGTCCATCGTCCCCAAACTCTGTTCCTTGTAGATATTAATTGGACAAAATATCAGAACAGCTAACAGTAGTGAATTCTAACACTTCTGGGTAAACAAGTAATTTTTTTTCCCTAGGACTGTGCAACTATGTCCTCTGTGCTGTTGAAATCATGGTATTTGGAATGTCAGTATTACTCATGGGTTTATCCTTGTTTTCTCTCTCGTGTCCTCATTCATTGCTGTGAAACGCTTAAGGAAAAGGAGATTCTTTGCCATTTTCTTACAGCTTCACTTTAGTGACTAACTACTTATGTTTTGAGCATCAAAACTTCTCTGGAACTGGAAAATCTCCAGCATTTAAACCTTACCCAGATTTCTCCTTGTTTGTGGTCTTGGAACTCTTGGTGCTGAGAGCTTTTTTCCCCCCGCTCCGTGGAAAATATCTTTCAAACAGACAAAAGATCTATTGGAATTCTTTTGCCTCTTTTATATATACCTTTTTCAATCTGTAGTTTTTGTCAGATGGGAAATAAAGATTTTATGGGAGGAATTATGGAAGTGCTCCCTTTCTCCAAATCTGACAACTTTATTTCAAGCCTTGCAATATTTGATCCTTTGTTCATTAGCTCTTTTGGAGCATATATGAATAACAGCTTCCATTTTAAAGAAAAGTCCTGTTCCTTGCTATTGTTGAAAAAACTTTGAAAACATAATTTCAGTAAATCCTGAAAGCTCAGAAAAAGTAAAAAAGAACTCCCTAAAAGAAGGAGTCCTGTGACTTTTTTCTGTCATAATTTTGAGAGGCTACTTCTGACAGTTTAAATGTACCTCATGTACCTCAATGATCCCTTCTAAATTGCTTCCTTATGTTCTTCAGGTTCCAATGGAGTGCAGGCAGGTATCGAAAACCTTTACATTGGGGTAAATAGGTAATCTCAATTTTACTTCATCACAGTCTTGAGGGAAATTGGGCCAAAGAATACTATTATCCAGTGACAAGAAGAGGGAAAATTATGCTTATTTCCCTTATCATTCTGTAGGAAATCCAACAGAAAAAAAAAGGGGGGAGATCTTTGTCACAGCAATAAAACCATGGCTTATTTGTTTTGTAGATTTTGTACATGATCAAACACATTTATTCTTTTTGAGAGAATACAGCCAGTCTTGAAGGTGCATTTATGTATTAACATGGGTGCTAAATTTTTAGGACAGGTGGCTTTCTATATATATCTGAGAAGATGAAGATAGACATCTTGCAATCAAGAAAATTTTCCACTAAAATGCTATGCTGATACAAAATCTATTTAGAATATTTAACATCTAATTAAGTTTATATTGTGTTAGTTTTGCTGTATTGGATGCTTCAAAGAATTCTAGGAGACTTGAAAGCCTTACAGAGATGCTGCATTTGCTATCATATCCTTCTGAAAGCAATCTTGTTGTTTCTCCATCTTTCAGTGTAATGATCTTTAAAAATGTGTTAGAGTAGGCATTGCTATCTGCAAATAATTGCACTTGAATCTGAGGTGTGCTGTTCATATGTTTTTTCATCCTTTCTGCTTATGTCATCTTCCTTTGAATGTCTCCTTTCTGGTATCAGTTAACCACACTAAGAGACCTCAGACACTTAAATCACGATTTTGTCGTGTAGGAACAGTTGATATACAATATCTATACAATAAAGGACTATACTCTCTGACACTGCAGATCATATTGTAGATGTGGCCATGTATAGGAAAATTTTAGGCAAGAAATACACTGGACAAAAGATTTATAAATGTTTTTGGCTAGGCAGATTGCTCTCCTCCCACAGCAGGGAGTCAAAGGAAACATGTGACATTGCTCAGAACCATATAAGTTACCAGTCTGGTTGAGGAACGGAGTAAAAACCTAATAAGAAGGCTGAAGCCCTATGTGTCTCCCCAGTAAATCCATGTTTGAAATACACATAAAGACTGTGTATAAATACATATACATTTATATGTACATATGAAAAGTGAAGAGTTTCATTTAAGTAAATAAATTGCTTGCATGCACACAATAAGCATAAATATTAGGTACATGGAAGCTCATAAGCAGATTGGTCTGTTGAGGACTCCAGATACTCTGTATTTTCTTTGAAGTACCTTTTAAAAGGTTTCTGGGTTTCTCAACTTTTGTCTACTGAATTTTGAAGAGAAAGAAGAAAGCCTGTCATCCTTGCCATGCTCATCATAGTTAATAATAACATTTAATTTCTTCTTGCTCTACTGAAGCAAGACAGGAAAGTCATTATACTTACAGCTGCTTCAGGTTTTCATAAATCTTCTGTGTTCCCAAGTTGAACTAAGTTTAGTTCAACTGCATTGGTTTGTGTCTATACTGAATTCTACAAAACACTTCAACAAATCCAGGACCATCCTGTTCATTAGCAGAAGGTCTAACTTACTTAAAGATCTACTTACACCAGTGCAAATCTCAGTAAATAGTACTTACCATGAACAAGGATAACACTAGCATAAACAGTCAATTTACAAATCTGCCAGTAAGGTTCTTTTATATTGGTTTACTTAAACCTAAATACTTTATTTAGTTAGGCATGCTCAGATTATTCCAGTGCTGGTTATGCTGAGGTTTCATCCAGAACAATTTTATTTCCTTTACATGTTCCCGCCTCCCAGTCTTAAAACACATGAATAACCAGTTATATTACATATGTACTATTTATTTGAATGATCAGAGTTACAAGTAATTTAATAGGGTCTGGCGATTGCCAGATTCATTACAATATGTAACATCTGCCTTTGCTCTCAAAGTGGTATCCAGTGACATTTTGTACAAACTTTTTTCTTTTCTTAATTTCAGGACTGATAGTACATGAAGGTGCATCTGTTTATCGAGTGTTTAAGCGCTGGAGGGCTGTGAATCTACACTGGGATGTGTTAAATTACGATAAAGCCACAGACATAGAAGAGAGCAATCGAGGAGAACCCTCAGCAGGAAGGACATTGTGGTTACCACTGACTGCATTTAGAAACAGAAGTTTAGTTCATCCAACACAGTTAACCTCACCAAGATTTCAGTGTGGCTACGTATTGTTACATCTGTTCAACCGCATGAGACCTCAGGAAGATTTATCAGAAGATAACGGCTCTGGGGAAGTAGTGATGAGAGTGACCTCAGTGTAAAGATTATGCTCACTGTGCTACACAGATGAGGATAATGTGCCCTGACGTTACAGGACTTTGGAATGTAGTTACAATAAATGGTGAAACCATTAACACTTGAAAAAATATATACAATTTTTTTAAAAATTTAATGCTTTTTTATATGATCAGCTAAAACACAAATACATTTTTCTGGAAAAATAAAAAGTCTCTTCCTTTTTATATAGTCTGGTTTATTAGATCTTTTGTCAATTTGTACCTGAGGTGTATACAATAGTTTAACTCTTAGGTCCTTGAATGATGAGGAAACTAATTTTTAAGTAAAAAAAGATATTTAAATATATTTTCTTAAACTCTGGCTTTAATCCACTACTGTTATTTTTCCCACTTTCATGAGGATTAAATTGAACAAACTTCTTCCAAAAAGAAAAAGAATGTTGACACAAGTGAAGTATTCTTCCTTTTCTGTCTTTATTTTGTTGTTTGTAGCTCAGTTCAGGAGTATGAGAGTAAGTAAAGGCTATGTTGTCCCTTGCCTTTAAGCAGAAGTCCAGCGGGTGTTCTACAAAACACGAGGGAAGATGCCAGCTCTCCTTTTAGCTCTCCCACATGGACTTGCAAGATGTCAGACACAAGTATGACACAGGCAGGGGAAGTCTTGCACTTCCTCTCGAATCTCTGAGATCTGCAGGGTGCTGGGGCTGTGCCTGTGCACAGAAATGACATATTACCTTCCAAGCAGTGGTGCTGAATTTAGCAGCCTTTGAGTTACTAGAACCATTCTAACTATAGCACATTGACATCCCATTTTTTTTTTTGAAAAATAAAAAAAATACATGACAAGTTTTGGAATAATAATAAATCCTAATGGAAACTGAAATAGAAATACTGCAGAGCCTTAATTTTGCCAGGTAAAGAATCATCATATTAAAAATGAGCCAATATTCATCTTTATCATGATAGCTAATCAATTCTGGGAAGTTTGCTTCTGTGTTTTTGTCTCATGGCAAAAATTCTAGTACCATGTAATCAAATGGAAATGGAAATAATTTCCAAGTTAATAATTAAGGCTGTTGAAGATCAACATGAAAAAGTAGGGCTCAAATGGCTCTGAGAGCTCTAGCTTACTTTAAACAGTTTGTGGTGGGTTGACATTGTCTGGCTGTCAGATCTTCACCCAGCTGCTCTCTCCCCCTCCTCAACAGGACAAGGGGAGAAAATAAGATGAAAATGCTTGTGGGCTGAGACAAAGACAAGGACATGACTTACCAATTAGTGCCATGAGCGAAAAAGAGATAACATGGGAAAATCAATTTAATTTATTGCCAATTATAATAGAGTTGGATGGTGAGAAACAAAGACAAAACCTAAACCACCTTCCTTCCAACCACCTACCCTACCTTCTCCCCAGACTCTGCTTCACCCCTTCACTCCCAACTCCTCTACCTCCTCCCCGTGAGCAGTGCAGGGGGATGGGGAATGGGGGGCTGCAGTCAGTCCATAACAACTCCTCTCTGCTGCTCTTGCCTTCTCACACTTTTCCCTGCTCCAGCCTGGGCCCTTCCCAGGGGCTGCAGTCCTTCAGGACATGTCCACCTGCTGTGGTGTTTGGGTCCTCCAGGGGCTGCAGTGTGGATATCTGATCCAGCATGGTCCTCCCCACAGGCTGCAGGAGATACCTGCTCCACTGTGGTCTCTCCAGGGGCTATGGGGAAATCCATGCTCCAACGGGATCTCTCCAGGGTCTCAGGGTAATCTCTGCCTGGGACCAGCTGTGTCTGGCACGGGGCAGCCCTGGCTTCTCCTCACAGAGGCCACTTCTGCAGCTCCCACCCCACCTCCCCCACCTGGGCACCTGCACCCAGTACACAGTTAAACATTTTTCTGTTTCAAAATAAGTTGTAACCAATGGCTGAGAAATTTTAGAATTATTTTGTGAAGTAGGTGGAGTGCTGTGGCTGGAAAATGCCCTCTCGGGGATCTGGTGCTGGAATCAGTGCTTGGCTTCCCTTTGCAAGAAGCTCATGTGCTAGGACCAGACACAGGAGGCTTCTGCCTTGGAAAGGAACACAGAAATAATTCAAGCATCGGAGCTAAGAGCTCCCAGCATTCTGTGTCACAGTCTCACAAGCTCACATTTACACTTACTAAATCTACAGATGACTTACTGCTCTTTAAACAATTAATGTGAAAAGCAGTACATGAACAACAAAATGCTATCTCACAAAAAGCCAATTTATCTCCTGCATGGAAAATTACCAACATATGACTGGCAATCTCATTGAGAAACTATGAGAATTCACCTCCAGATTAGCTTTAAACAATTTCCCAAAGGAGGAATTTGTGGAGAAAGGGAAGCCGAGAGAAACTAAGACTGGGGAAGCGTGCTGTATCACTGGGAATTTCTTGATCTTAAATACTACTTAAATAAAGCCTGCTTTCCCAGAAGGACCACAATTCCACATGACCAAGTTGGAATCAGAGTTAGTGTCTCAAAAGCACTTGTAATACAAGGAGAATTAGGCATTTTGTGATGAATACCCTCAAAAGGTTACGTCTCACACCTTTTAGGTACTTGTGATATCTGGGATTTAAACAATATTTCAGGGGGATTTTTACAGGATCCTAAAAACAAAATTGAGAACTATATGAAAACATTTTGGTGTAAAGAAATCTTTTTCATTCACATCCAAATAATTAGGGTGCTGGGAAAAAATGTGTCACTAGAAAAGATCAATAGATGTAATTTAAAAGAGGACAAGATTTCCATGTACAAATATTTGAAAGACACCTGGGTCTAGAACACTTAACAGCTTCTGAGGGGAAAAAAATAGTAGCGAGAGAATTGTATAGGTCAAATATCAGAAAAGCCTTTTTAATAGTAGGATTTGTCATCATTAATCATTTCTATGGCAAGATAATTTTGCATATGTCTGCATTTACGTATTTCTGAATATAAAAAGCAGGATCAGGAAATGATAAAGTGACAGGATTAGTATGGGCAGGGTGCAGTTGTGAAAAAAAAATTAAATCTATGGCTGTATTGTGCTGCAGAACGTTTTCAGTAGCAAGAGTGCTTAGTGCAGGGTATGAATATTTCTTCATTGACCTTGTATTTGGATTTGTGCAGTACTGCAGTGCTGTGATCACCTACATGCAAGATGGATGAATTCCAATCAGAACAGGTGCAGAGAGGGGATATTAGGATGAAAAAGGAGTAGGGAATCTGTTTCACATGAGGAAAATTAGAAAAGTGTGGTTTGTTCTGCTTAACAGAAGTTGAGAGTGAATGTTATTGTTCTCGGTTAATATGTTGCAGAATAAAATTTATTTTAGACAAAGAACAAGCCTAAGAAGGAAAAGAACACAAGGACACAAATAAAACACAAATAAATTTAGGTGGAAGTTCAAGGTAGTTTTAAAATATTCATATAATGAATCACAGACAACAATTCAAGTTGCTCAGGGCTTTAAGCAGTCAGGTCTTAAAATTCTCCAAGGATGGAAATTGTACGTCTCTGAGCAACCAGCTCCAGTTCTTGACTGTCCCCAGAGTGAAAAAGTATTTCCTTCTATCTTAACTCTTCTCTTGTTCCAACTTATGCCTGTTGTCTCTCATCCTCCCATAATGCCCCACTGTGAGGTGGATGGCTTTGTCTTCTTTATAACCCCCTCGCAGGTGCCAGCAGGCTGCTGTTAGGCCTCCCCTGTAGCCATCCCTTCTCCAGGCTGAGCAAGACTTGATCCCTCAGCCTCCCCTCACAGGGCAAGTGCTCTGGCCCTCAGCCAGCTTGGGGGCCTTCTGGATGATCTTGCTCCAGTTACTCCATATCTTTCCTGCACTGGGTTGCCCAGGGTTGCCCAGGCTGGCCGTCCCTGCAGCCAGGGCACACTGCTGGCTCATGCTCATTTTGTGTCTGCAAAGGTCCCTAGGTCCCTTCTTGCAGAGCTGCTCCAAGCCTGGCGTGGACCAGCCTGTGTCCTTGCACTGGTGCTTCCTGACAATGGACAGCACTTGGCACATGTCCTTGATGAATTTCCTGAGGTTCCTACTGGTCTATTCCTCCAGCCTGGCTAGGTACCTCTGAATGGTAGCCCTGACCCAACTGTGTGCCTCTCCAATCTGGCACCATCTGCAAACTTGAGACCAGAACTGTCTGTCACCTCCTCCATGTCACTAGTAAAGATGTTAAATGGGACAGGGCCCAGCACAGACCCTTGCATTACTCCACTTGTTACTGGTCTACAGGCAGTGTAGGTCCTATTAACCACCACATTCTGGACCCAGCTATCCAACCAGCTTTTTTTGCAATCAAATTGTCCAACCGTTCAGACCTCAATATCCTGGCTTTGAAAGCAGACTATTGTGGCAGATGGTGTGCAAAGCCTTGCTGGGATTGAGGTAAATGACATCCACTGCTCTCCCCTCAACCACAAATGCAATCCTTTGAACACAGAAGGCAATCAGGTGGGTCAGGTATGATTCACCTTCAGTAAAATCAGGCTCACTGTTCCCAACAACCTTCCTGTTCCTGCACGTGCCCAGAAATGGGCTCCAGGAGACCTTGCTCCATAATTTCCCCAGGGACCAAAGTGAAGCCAACCAGCCTGTAGGTCCCTAGGTGGTCCTTTGGGCTTTTCTTGAAGATGGGTGTGACATTTGCTGCTCTCTGCAGTTGCCAGGGACTTCCCTGATCTCTACAAGTTCTTGCATATGATCCCTGACTCGGTCTTTACCCACTGATTGTCGTTCTTACCCACCTTGAGCCCTTTTACTGGGCTCACAGTGAGAACTGGGTGATGAAGATGGAGACAAAGGCAGCATTAGGGACACTGGCCTTCTCTGTGTCCAGTGCCACAAAATCACTAAACTCACTAAGCAGAAAGTCCACATTTCCCTGTGGGCTTGCACATCTGGCCTTTTACTGCTCATGTAGAAGCTGTAGCTCTTCATCTTGCCCTTGATGTCACTGACAGTTCAAGCTGAGTTTTGGCTTTCCTAAGCCCACCCCTGCATGCCTGGGATGCCTGGGTGATATTTCTAAAGCTCTGCTTTGAAACCTGGCTCTGCTTCCATCTCCTGTACATGGCTGTTTTGCTGTGGAGCTGTGCCAGAGTTCTTGGCTTAGCCAAAGTGGGATCCTGATATGCCTGCTTGTTTTCCTGGGTATCAGGATGGTCCATTCTCATATCTGGAGGACATGGTCCATCCAGACCTGGCAATTACTTTCATCTCCTTCACCCTTCAGAACTGCTCCCCTATGATCCCAGTTGTCTGCTTCCTGGACAAGCCACAGGCTACTCACTTGGTGCCCCCCATTTGGGCTCTGCAACACTCCTCCCTCCCTCCCTCCACCCAGGATATTCATCTCTTCTTTCTCATGATCACCATGGCCAATGCTACCATGGGTCACCACCTCCCACTCTGGTGTCCCCTTGGAAGGGACAGCAGATTCATCAGTGTGATCCCCTGGGCAGGCCCAATCAGGCCCTGTACACCCTCCAGAAATCTCCGGGACTGTGTGTGTCCCATCGTGCAGCCCTTCCAAGCAGTTGACAGGGAGGTTCATGGCCTCCAGGAGCAGCAGGCTCTGTCTTCCACAGAACTCTTTCTTTGTCCCCTCTCTCACTTGTGGTGACTAACATGTGCCCTGCACGGTGCTGCCCTCCCTGGCCTCCCCTTGGATCTGACACATGAGCTCCCACCAGACCTTTGTCTATCCCACAGGAGTGCTCCATACATCCCAGGTGTTCCTTCAAACTGAGAGCATCCCCTCCTCCGTTTCTTGCCTGCCTGTCTTTCCTGCTTGTCTTTCCTAAGAGTACCACAGTGAATTACTGGAAGATCCTCCCAATAAAAACAGCGACAACAAAACATCCAACTTGTTTCAGAGGGAGTTTGGTGACTTTGTGAAAGTTATTAAGATTTTATTACTAGTGGTGGCAGAAGACTGGGATTCATATCCTTACCCCTCTATGCTCATTTCTATGTGTACAAAATGCATACATCCCCTCTTCTGAAGAATTTAATGTCTCCTCTGAACAACTAAACTTATTTGGGATTCATCAAGCTATGTAAAAAGCATGTATTTAATGGACACCAAAAAATCACTGTTGACCCAACCACAGAACCAGATTATGTGTGGTGAGGTCTTTCCTGAAGTTCCAGTAACAACACTGGAAATCAGACCTCATGTAAAACCTGTATTTCAGTCACCACCCTGGTGGAGAACAAACTGAAGGTTTTGCACCACCACTTCTGGAAAGTCAGTTTTCTCCACTTTTCTTGCATTCATCCCCACTGGCAGTAAAACAGTGGACTATAGGCAGTGTAAGGGTAACTTTGGAGTTCCCCTGTTGGGAAGCAGGAGAAGCAGCAAGAATTCTGCTTGAAATGGCCCATGCATTCATATCAACTTGAAAGCAAGGAGCAATCAGATTCTGCTCATTCAAGGACAGCAGTGTTTGCTGCTTAAACTGAAGATCACTGGCCAAAAACTCTAAGTGTTGAAACACAGTCTTCTAAGGCCCACAAGGACAAAGTCATTTCCAGTCACTGCTGTACATACAAGGTTTTAAAAAGTTTAAAGTAAAAAAAAACCTCCAGTTTTATAACAATTAGATTATTATTAGAGGCATATAGTTTAGGGAGTCAAACTTGGCAGATGTGCCTGGACTGGACACACTCAAGAACCCTTTTGAATATCAATAAGAAAACCAATAGAAAGCCCATTTTTTCTTTAAAAATGTAGAAACAATTATGCAAGATAAACAGTTTCTTGACCACAGAAGGCTAATTTGATGGGAGCTCTACAGAATAGCTCCCTGGATTCTCATTTCTTTCCTTCAGAATTATATATTAAAATTCAACTTATTGTTAAAACAAGTCATGTATTTTTTAAAGCAAACCTTTTCATATATTCTCATCTTGAAACTGTATATCATCAGCATTAGCCTGCTCTGGTGTGTAAATCAAATTTAGCAATTCAAACAGCACTGCAATGAAATAGGCGGCACGCTTACTGAGCTCTGCCAGTCTGATTACCCTCCAGACCAAGCCACAACAGTTTCGCAAGAATTTTCTGACTCCATTCAGAAGGTACCATTGAACCCATCATGACTGCAAAGCAAACTACTGTGAGCTGCTCAGGAGCTACTCAGAAACTTTGAGGAAAGGATATACGTGATTTGGTTGGTGACATTTCATATGAGATGCTTGATAATGTTTGGGGATTTTTTAACTACAGAATATCTTAGATTATTGCATCATTATTCTGTAAATGACATACCCAAGGAATGATTACCAATATTGAAATCTACTTCAAACCTACCTACAGCACCACAGGACAAGACAAGCAGGGGCTACTATACTGAGCAGCATACTTCTCCCTCTGAAACCTTAACAGGTGTTTTAAAGAGAAATGAAGATTTCTAGTGGACTAAATTTGAAAATAGTCTGTTATTATCTGTCAGATCTGTGACTCCAATAGTTATGTACTATGAAACACGAACATTTTCTGATTCTTGAAAAATAAAAACTGTTAGCAGGTTTTCTGAAGAGAAATGAAGAACATTTCATCTTTCTTGTTTGCCTTACATACAAGAATTCATTTTCATGAATCTCATAACAATTTCAAAAGACCCTAGTGAGTTACCAGTTCCTAGAATCACCTCTTAGCTGTTCTGTAAGAAGAGATAAAGCAGTATTCAGAGCTGAGAGAGGACACCAGAGAAACCTTTAAAAATTGGTAATACTTGTATTTCATTTTATTAAAATCTGAAATGAGGTTTCAGATCTCTTTACATTCAGAAATTTGTCAGGCGCATACTGACATTTCTCCTGGATTTAAGAAGAGATATTTATAATGCACTGCAGAGTGCAACCACAGTCTGAATTAAAGGTGATGCATACATTAAAAACAGTCACATAGCAAAAAATAAAAAGGAAACACTAGGAGACGGGCCCCTGAGAAGCATAAACACCTTTCAAAGATCACCCGCAGATAACAGAAAAATAGCAATCAGTAGCATAATTTTCTCACGCTGTGGCCAGTCCGCTATCCTGCAGCCATGTGGAAACCCGTGATCATCACCCTGTTTAACGAGCTCTCACTTGACAGACCAGAACTAGCCTTTCCCCTGGAGTCTCCAGATGTACTAACTCTAGCTGAATTTGACCCTGATGTGTCACCATTTGCTCCCTTGGTTCAGAAGACCTTAGCAGCCGGCTTGAGCAGCTGTCCTCTGGAGGGTAAAAGACATACCAGCTGGTGGAAAATTTGTAAAAGACTCATAAAATGACATTTTCAGCATGAAGCAGCTGGATGGAGCCAACCATAGAACTTGTTTAAACACCAGCCCAAGCACAGTCTCGAACCAGCTCCGCGCTGGCAAGTCCGTCTGAGTGCCAGAATTCAGGATCGGCCATGGGCAGAGATCAAAAATGCCATTGAGGTCACCACAGAAGCAAGAGTTAAGGTGACTAAAAGGGGCTTGGACAGCGGTGGCTTGGTGACCCGAACTTCCACCAGCTTCAACAGTTCCTTCCTGGCCCAAAACCTCGCTTTGTCCTACACATGAGGCTGACAGAGGAACAGCCGAACTTGTGAAAGGAAAAATTGTGCTCAACAGTTAGTCCACAGGTCCCATTTTCTAGGCCTGACCACCGCTAATTCTCGAGGAAAGAGTACTTCTCCCCTCCCTTGTCTGCAACTTTTGCTCTGCCAGTTTTGAAACTGGGGCAAAAAATACAGCCAAAACCAAGGAACTTTGTTTTTTTTTTCTAAAGGATCATATCAAAGTCACCACATGCTCCTCACCCCAATTTTGCTAGAATTCAAAATCCTGAACTGGAGCAGCTAAGCCTTTAACAAGGGGAAAACTGAACCCCACCATAGGAGACAAACTGAATGTGAGCCATGGCCCCTTGCAGCAAGGCTTCACCCAGCGCGGCACTGCCTACCAGCTGCCTGGGAATCCACCCGCTCCTTGGGAATCCTCAGCCGGCTCCATCACTGCTGGGGCTGCCTTTGGCTCTGCGCTCTGCTGCAGGCAGGGGCCTCCGGCGCGTCCTCACCTGCACTCCTGCAGCAGCTCTCAGCCCCTCTTTGCCTTTCTGCTCTGCTTCAGACGACCCTGACAGGTGTCCCCTTCCTTCCCCGGGTTCAGCTCAGCCCGGGGGCTGTGCTCAGGGCTTGGCAAACGGGCAGCTGTCCTCCCTCCAGCCCAGCACAGCCCACACACACCGCACAGCAACCTGAAGATGCAAAGCGGTTTTACCATCGGTCACAAACATACAGACTCCTCCTGCGTAGGTGCACGGGCATATGTGGCTTTGCTTTTTCTAATGCAACCAGTCAAAACGAATAGCAGCCGGAGTCCGGTGCAGGGACAGAAATCCAGTGCCTGCTGCATTTCTCCTGTCAGGGAGCATCCCTGAATATAACTCTTTCACTCTTTCTTATAAAGAAAGCAATTAAATCCAGAAAAGGCCCAAATAATTTTAACGGAACGGGTGTTGTCCCCTCAGATATAGCTTCTCAAACCATGCAGTAGGTCCCTGATCTACTGATCTAACAAGACAAGGAAATCTATCATCATTCACATGCAGACTGGCTCCGTCTGAGTGATGTTTCTTATTAGACTTTGCTGTTTCTTGCCCCATGCAGATTGAACTTGTATTAATGAACTTTCAAAAAGAAACTATATCAGCTTTTACACTCTGAAATGGAAACATTTCTGTACATGGGCAGATATTAGCAATACATTTCAAGCTAGTGCCCCACATTCAGCACACACTGGCATTTGTTTGCTCCCACTAAACGCATCTGGGCTGTCACTCACACCCAGACATTAAGGTAATTTATCCGCATCACAGTTTGCTGCTAATGACAATTTGGCATTTTTCCATGAAACAAGAGTTTCCAAGAGACCTGTTCAACATTTATACTCACATCAAGCATTTACCACCTTCATAGGACATTAATTTGGGTTTTACATACTTAATAAAATACTCATTTACTCCAGTGGAGAACAGTGTCCTTCGTGTTGTTTATTAACTATAACACTTCTAAAAAAATGCAAACACAACCTCATGGTAAGCAACAACTCCTAATCACCAATCCACCCTTTCCAGTCATTCATAAGGACAAGTTGGTTTTACTGCCCTCTTCCCAAATTCTTATGTTTTTTGTGACAGTTTCTAACCCACCACTCAAGAACAGCCCCAGACACACCATGCCTCACACACTGAAAGGCGTTTGCTTTGCATGGTAGGACAGCTTTAAACTCATCATTGAGGTCAAACTAGCACTCAGCTCTTGCGCCTTCACCCTCTTGGTGGAAGAGGTCAGACAGTCTCTTCCCAAACATCACTCAGATGGGCTAAATGCTGTAGCTAAGGAGCTGCATGTCAGCATTTGCCCTTGTTTCCCCAGCTGGCACGGACTCTGCTCATGCCACAGCAACCTCAAAAGCTGAGACACGTCGTGCCCTACGAAAACCATCAGCACCCAGCAGCTGTCCTGTTATGTGCACAGAAAACATGCCCACCTGTCACACAATTCAGCTGAACAGGCCTCTGTCCTTTTGCTAAGTCTCCCCGTTCTGCCTTTCTCGTCTCATCAGTGCATCTTGTTCATCTTGACGCATGGGTGGAAAAGTGCAGTAGCTCCCACTAGAAGGAAAAGGGAAAGTTGCTTGTAACCAGGTAGGTTTCTTGCAGATTGAAGTTGTTGCCTCCCCTGTCCTGGGCTCTTCATCAGATATTGTCCTTCTGCAGCAGCCGGAGCACCACATCCTTTTACTGCAGCACCCTGTGAACTCAAAAACCCGCCTGTAAGGATGATGCTCCTCAGGAGAGGGACTGCATGTAAAGCCCAGTCCTTGGGATATTGCTGGATCTGATTGCACCACCAGCTGGAGCCAGGAATGCCCTGCCAGGAAGGACAAACTGAGCTCCCTGGTAATGGACCGACTGCTTTCTTACCTTCTTAGGGACTCCAAGCCTGAGGATGCCCAAATACTCCCTGGCTCCCTTCACGCACAGACCAGCTCCTCTGCTGCTGGCCTTCCCCCAGTGCCTGGGACCCCCCTCACACCTGGCTGCCCTGCTCTGGGGCTCGGTGACCGGCAAAGCCTCTCTTTTTGGCTGGCTTTCTCCAACAGGAGGGGAAAAAGTTTCACCTCTTCTTGTGCAGCTTTCCAGGAAACACAGGCGGCACTTCCCAAACTCTCACCTGGAAGCGAGTCTATGTGCAGAGAAGGAAAGGCCATGTCTGGGCAGGCAGGGGGACAGCAGGAGGGAGACGAAGTAATCCTGGCAGAAGCCACTTCAGACAAGGCTGCAGTAGATCAGGATTAGTCACGATCAGAAGCAACATTGATCAGCTATTCCCTTTGAAGCTGTTTGCAAAGTGTCACAACCATCTCCTGAGTGCCTGTGCTGGGGGGGGGTCTCAGATGCTGCTTGCCGTTTCCTTCACTTCGGGATGGGAAAGGCAACGGCCAGCGTCCAGCATGGGATGAACCATATGTTCGGTGACAGGTGGGAATACAGGCCTGGCATCTTGTCTAAGCAAGCACTGTATGCACAGCGTCTGTCCCCAACACTGTCCTGCTAACCTCTGTTACGTTTTCTTTCTCCCTCCCGATGCCTTGCTGGCGTGACAGCTTTGAGGGCTCAAAAATGCTGAAGCGTGCGGAGCTGCCAGTCGTCAGAGACAGTTCTGTGTACTCAGCACAGTCATTCCACTAGGATCTTTTGCTGTTTACTGACCATTTCCCTTCTCAAATTCAAGGGAAATTTTATCCTGTGGAGATAATCCTGGCAAAAGCAAAAGGCATTGCTGCATACAGGGTGTTGCTCTCAAATATAGAATTGCTTCCTTTAAAAGACATCCTCCTGCTGTTCAAAATGGAAAACTTGATTTATCTTCCACTCCTTTATTGAAAGGAATATGTGTAAGAAAGCAGGAACAAGCCTCTGCCGGTGACCTGTGGGAGGACGTGAATTCTCCCATTGTTTGAAGCCTCCTGATTGCCAGGAAAAGGGCTGGACGAGGTGGACCCTGATGAACCTAGCAGACAGCCCTGCTTGACACTCAACCTCCTAACCTTGGGCTCAGCTCCCTCCCTACCTGCAATGGGACCTACAGAGGCTCTCCTGAGGCACATGGGTTTGTAGTGCTCCCATCCTTCTCCTCTGGCATCAGAGGGCAAGAAATTAGTTCTCCTGACATTCATGGTAACTCTTCCCATAACTGAGGGAAAGCTTCAGCAGCTTCCCCCACCCCTGGTGGTAATGTTTGCAAGGGCATATGACATTTTGGCACTACCAGCCTCATTCTTATGTCTAAGCTCTGACACTGTTTTATATTGACAGTGCAAACCTCTTAGAATGAAAAACCTCATTACTGATACAGTTCAAATCACATTTAAGACTATTTTTATTGAGATAAAAATACAATATAAAAAAAGAAAAAATTTCTTCCCAGGCAAATGTGGGAGGTGTGGAGAGGCAAGATGGGAGCAGGGCACGAGAAGCCCGTCTACATGAGAGGTGACTTGAAAAAGATGGATCCAAGTGATGGCAGCAGGCAGTTGGTGCCCCATGCTGCAAAAGATGGTGGAAAAATCTGCCTTGTCCCAGCCCTGTGACCTGGGGAAATTTTCTTCCTGACCCTAACGGTAGCGATTGTTTTTACACCAAGCAGGAGAGCAGAAACGGAACAGTCAATTCTGTGGGGCCTCCCGAGGTGGTCCATGCATGCGGCCATCACAGTGGCCTCCTGACGTCCTGGATCATCTGAATCATCACCATGAGGAGGATTGGGAGAACTGGGATCGAGCCAGACAATTCCTGACCATTCACTGTCCTCTGTATACATAGCAGCCAAAAACTTAACAGGGTCTGTTTGAGTAGGCCATAGTAAATGATCCCTACACATGTGGGAACTGGCTGTGGTCTGAGACTGCAGTTTTGATTCTAAGAACCTGTTTTGACATTGCATTTTATACATGACGTTATCTTTTATAAGTCTTTCTTTTTCTCTTTCTAGTGTATTGTTCTTACGTACCTCCTCTTCTAACTTCTCCACTACGACTTGTAAGCAACTTCCTAACAGGCAGCGCAAGCCTGCTTTCCCCATGTCTCTCTTCCACTTATGAGAACATTTCAACTTTTCAGATTCACCCCAGGCTTGGTGGCTGCCTGGTGCGGGGGACAGTGCACCCCCACAGCAAGTCTGCCTGTCGCGGTGTTTGGGTTTGTAGGAGAGTTTCTGGTCCTAGTACTGAATCTTGAGCCTCATCCATGGTGAAGGTAACCCGATTTACTCATAATGAGCTTTGAGAGAGTCTGCTAATTATCTCAGGTGCCTAAATACTGCTGTGGTGTGTAGTTAAGTCCTTACTGTAGTTTTAATATAAGACTAAATGTCTCTGTTCAGCCACCATAGAAGGGTCGAGAGCCACCTTGGTTGCTGTCAGGGAGGTCCCTGCACACACTGAAAGCTGCTCCAACCGCATCACTTACCAACAGCAACAGAGCAAAGCTTATCCATAATTCCCACCGCAAACTCCAGGGTGCTATTCCTCTCCCTCCCTCACATGTAGGGCTGAATGAAATAAATACTCTCAAAGTCTCTCTGGCAGATTGAGCACAATGGAAAACCCAGTAAAGGACGAGACACCCAGCAGCTCCGTCATTAGTTGACTCCTCCGTGCCATAGGAGGCTGGGAATCAATTCCTTCTTTTGCTGAGAAGTGTTGAATATGCTGCAAAGCTTTCCATTTTTGCCCTGGGGACAGCAAGGCTGTGAAAAACGTGTGCGCAACTAGTGCGGCCATCTGAGTGTTCAGCCACAAAAAGCCCCCAATGTCATGACAAATCTTTTGAATAACTATTTATTGAAAAACTAGTTCAGATATTTAAGGAATTGTTTTCTATAGATTCTCCAATTCATTGCTGGCTTAACACTGTATAAAACGCTTGTCTACTTTTGAGTATGTTCTCAGCAAGGAAATGAAGCTTTGTTAGGTCTTCTATTATAAAAAGATTTTTCCATGGGAAACAGATGCAAGCTACCAAATCACATCCATTTACACACAGGAAAATTGATTTTGAAGTGAGGTTTTCCGAGAACTACCAGACTACAAAACTGATTTACTGTGTGGCCCGAGGCCTCCAATCTGTAGTATGTATTAAAATACAGAGCTACCTGAATAATGCAGGATTTTTCATATCAGCAGAATATCCATTTTTTTGAGTAGGGTATAAGGCAGGACAAATATGTGAGCTTGCAAACTTGTAAGATTCCTTTTATATTTACATTTTGTACTTCTGTATTGATTTTTTTCTTTTTTTCCCCTTTCCTATTTTCATTGTTTCTTCTTCATGTATGATAAAATTAATCCTCTGGAAGACAGGGTGATTCATCTTCAGGTCCAGTTGTAACATAGTTTTTTGTTGTCTGATGATCTCTTTACCTGCATTTTGTTTGCAAGTGAGAAACATGTACTAACTGCATGGTGAGTAATACTCCCTACATATCTTTCTAGATAAGAATATCACCCAGAAGAACCACATTATTGATTCCAGGTATTTATAGATATTGTTATAAAGATTCTCAGATTTCAGCACCACAGAGCTGGAAGCAACTTCTAAAAGTAGAACCTGAGCGAAAAAATACACACAATTTAAAATAGATACTTGGGATGAGCAGCACACACAGTTTTAGAAAATATATTTTATGGTGGAGTGAAATATTAATATTTAAGCCTACTAGAGGGTATCTTCTTGAATACTTCAGTACATATAAAACTGGGGCAGTTTTTAGAGGCACTATCCCTATTTCATTGTTGCATTCATTTATAACTAACAACTTCAAAATGAACAACGGTTCTTTTTGCCACATGTACAATTTTCACCATGTTCCATAATAGAGCTTATCCGGTACTTTCTGGATAATGATGCAGGAAAGCATGTGACAACTCTTAAGTCCTTAGTGTACCTGATGCTATGTTCTGGCCACACAAAAATCTGCCTCAGTTACAAGAGGCTTGTTAAGGTCTCTCTGCTTGGTTGTTCTCACCAGAATTCAGAAACTTCCTTCACTCTAAATCTGAATCAGCTGAAAGAAAACAGAAAATTTTCAGGGGGTAGATTTTTATCAGTGCCAGTCTTTCCTTGAAAAAATACAAGAATTCCTTCTTTGGTTTTCATTCTGTTTGGTTATGATTTTTTTAGGACATACTTCCATTCGTATTTGAAAGCAATTTGATGCCCATCATCTGACGGCTCTTCTTTAAAAAAAAAAAAAAAATCATTCCATCCTTAACTTTCAAGTAAGGTTGGTATTTGCATATTTACAAAAAAACCTCAAGCATGTTGCAAGTGTGAATCATTAACTGATTGAAGAAATCACAAATAAAACCCAGAGTCTCCTCAGTTCAGTTGGTAAGTGGCCAAGGTAGTACAGGACAAACAACGTTACTGATGGAAAGGGATACTGGCAAACAGGGTCCCAGGTTTTCATCCCAGTTTTGCTCATGAATTTTTACTTACTTTCCTTCTCTCTGTCTGAGTCCCCCTCACCCTTCATAGAGTCAGATTAGATTTTAGATTCTTAAATTTTTTTATTTTAATATACAGCTTCCTCGCTGTGCACACAGCATATCATAAGGAGCCTCTGCTCTCCAGCAGGGCCTTTTAAAGCCTACTTAAATGGAACATAATGTAATGTAACAGCACCCTCACTCTAAATCTCCAGGATAATATTAAACTTGTACTGAATATGAATCCAGTATTTGATGCTGGCTTGAATTCAATTAATTTGACAAGTAAAGTATAGAAAAACATGCAGATTCAGGAACACAGACCTACTGTTTCCAGGAAAAGATTTACAGAAACACACGGGAATATTGAAACTCTGGTTCTACTGCAGGCATTCAAACACCATCCTTGTGATTGAGGGGAAAATTTGTAGGGGTATGTGTGTGTGTATCAAAGCCGCCAGCCAGGCAGCCCACCACCAGTCAGCCCCCAGTGCCCACCAGAGCTCGTCCAGGCACGGTGTGAGAGCGTACAACCTGTGTGAAAGTGTATGACCTCTCTCCTACGTCCCTTGGAAATGAAGGCAATAGAAATGGCAGTGCAAAACCAAACAAGCCAGGTGCTTGAGCAGAATAGGATGAGGTGAGGATGGAGCTTTGGCTAGAATCACAAGTTTCTAGACTGCTAGAGTCAACCCAAAACTTATACTCATCTTGGTATGGTTTTAGGTTTTACAATATTTCTGTACTATATAAACTGTGGCTGTATACAAAGTTCTAAAAAGAAAATATAAAGCCAGTGATTAAGATTTTGAGGCCGGACTTGGTAAGGAGAAAACCCCCAACATTTTTATAGATCCCTCCTTTATAAAAGAACAGACATATTTCTGAAAAAATGGTCATCCAGATTGTACAAAGAAATTTAAGACCCTGTAGCATTTTAGCTTTTGCCAGCCTGGGCCTCTCTGCTTACATGAAGTCTCTTTCAAACTGAGCTGCCATTTGCTCTTTCAGATTTTTGTTTTTTCCTTTTGTCCTGTTCAACTCAAATTCTCAAGTGGTTTCACAATGACGAAACAGTTCCGCTCAGCCAAAGTGGAGGAAAGCCAAAACACCCAGATAAAGAGATTTTCAGATGAGCTGGGGGAAATTCATTATGCTGAAGGTACATCATTATTTTCAGTAGCATTTGGTAAAGTGGAACAGGCAGTAGGTGATTATTAATCATAGACACATTAGCACTTTGGCTCTTCTGTGCAACCTTTCCTCCTCTGCTTTGGTATGTTGTTTCTCTACAGTCACGCTGGCTCTGGGCTATTAGTCTTAGAGTTACGCCGTGCGTACTATCTCACCATCAGCAGTGATGGAGACGTTTCCTCTCCAAAACTAAAGCTGAGGTTGCTGCTGTTGTACAAAAGCAAGTAATAATGCTATTTTAACCCAGAGCACTGAGAATGATACAACCCACAGAAGTGTGCTAAGATCAAATATTTTTTTCCATTTGTATAAAAGAGAAGCCATTCTCACTTACAATCTAACCTTTCCTTGGTCTCACCTGCAAGTTAAATAAATTAGCCTGGATGGTATCTGGATAACTATACCTATTTGTGAGCAGTCACTTATTTGGCCTCTTCTGCAGTATGAGGTCCACAGATTAATGCCAGTGAATTGAATAGTGCGTTTAAAGGAGAAATTAGAGAAAAAGTGAGAAATATTACAGAGGAAAGGTTGGATTTTTCTGGAGAGCCTTTATTAAATCACAGTATATTTAAATGCAAGCTTTATTTAAAGAGGACCAAGTAGTACAGAAATCTACCTCTAGAAACCTGAGCTCAGAGCCAGACTCTGACTCTGACCATGAAAAAAGAAGAACAGAAGCATCTCACACAAGTTCCCACGTGCACACTGCAAATCCACCAGTAATGGTTGGCTATTGTTTTTGAAGGAAGCTAAAGGATTAACATACCTGAATCCAGAAGATCATAATGGTGGCATGTACCAAAAAGGATCAAAAAAAGTGACTTTTAGCAGTAATGAGCAGGGTACAACTCTGGTTTATTTAACCCAGAAAATACTCCCGTCTGGCTTACCTGGTAAAAACCATGTCAGCCATCTCTAAGTGTCAGAGAGAGCATCAGCTGTCCCTCTTGCAATGAGCTCAAGTCTTAACAACTTTTACCAAGCAACAATTGTAAAAATCCAGCCGCCTATATACCCGCTACTTTGGGACATTTTTGAAATACTTGTGCTACATCAACTATACTATATTTTTTAGGCTGTTTCAACCTACTTACATTAATTCTTTAGAAATCAAAATTATTAAACCTAAACTGTAATTGCTGTTCTGGCATTGAACGTCTATTCTTCTTTCATGCACAGTGCTCAGAGACTGATTTGTCCGTACAGAGCTTGAGTTTTAGCAGAGGAAGAGAGAAACTAGTAGACAGCAAGAGACAACAATGTCCTCAGAGTAGATGTGCTGCTGCCTTCCTCCCCTGCCCACGTGAACCAGCTGTTATAAACAGACATTTGAATTCTAGGTAGTGTAAATAGGAGTTTTGCTACAGGTGATAGAGGAATGGGTAATTTTCCACAAAGGAGCTCCCTTCAATGGTCTTATTTCTAAATTGAGGCTTAGGCTTTGCAGTCTGCAAGCAGATTGGGTTACTTGATGACCAACGGGTTCCTCATGAAATCCGGAGTGGGCTCCCAGTGCACACGCACGCACCTGGTTTTCCCTGAAATCTGAAAAAAAGTCTAACTTCAATAAACCACAATATTCCCCAGTCATTTTGGCCGAAAAGAAGAATTAGGTCACTAGTGGCAGTGACAAAAATCATAGGAGTGACATAACGAAGCAGCACCAGGTGAGATGGTCCACAAAGTAGAAGAAAGCGTATGCGTGCCGAGCTGCTGCCTAATACAGGGGCTGGAACCTGACATCATGGATTGAGACTTTCTCAAATCACAGCAGGATTGTCTCAGTCAAGACACAGGATTTATTCCAACACCAAAAAACAGAGGAGGGTATTTGGGGTTTTTGCCTGTTTTTCAAATGACACTTCTGGATGACAGTTATGCCTGCTCTCTCTGTTGTAAGAGAGCAATGATAAGTAGTGATGAAAAGACCTGTAAGAAAATCAGCTCCCCCCCTGCTCCCCTGCATCCCAGCTTCCTCTTGAGCATTTCAGTAGCAGGAAAAGTGATATCCAATTTGTCCGATAAGTGTTTGCTCCTCTAGACCCAGATGGAATTGAAGATTGGGTGCATAAGCAGTTCCACTATCTCGTTTGCATACAATTTGTTCTTAAAAAATAACCCCAAATTTGATTCGATTCTGCTGTTGTGCAATGCTCTGTTTGACTTAGGTTAATCAAGCCAGTACCATTAGTTGCGCAGGAAGGAGTTTTTTTCTGCCCAGAATATGCAGGACTGGGAGATTTGGGCCTTATATCTTCTTGGGATGATTGGTTAGAAATGTAAAATCCCAAAGGCAGTTTGCACTTGTCAGCTGTGATGGAATTGAGCTTGACAGCTGGCCAGCCTAATGGCAAATGTGCTAATCACGATAAAAGCAGAGCAATTAATCAGAGCACGGCAAGGACATGGTGTTAACAAGTGCTGAAAGCAAGCGAAGGAAACCTTCCCGCATTACAATACGTACTTTTCTTCCCTAGGGAGCTTTTGTGTTACCTGTTATGGAAATATTTACTTCGGTAACACGAGGGGGGAAATGGTGCAGTGACGCTGCTAATGGTTATAGCCTTGATGTTTTACAAGGTAAGCAAGCAGTTATCTATACAGAGGGACGGCAGTAAGAGTATTTCCTACCTCTTCTGTGATGAGTCTCATAAGAAAACTTAAACCAGAAAAGAATACACAGTATAATTCAGAAACTGACCTACTACAGCAAGGAAAGACCTTTTCCTATTAAAGTCAGAGGGAATTGCATATGGCTGATAATTAGGAGACACCTTTGGTCAGCTGTAATAATCCACAGAGTTAAAAGGATTGCTGTTAAAGCACAAGAGCTTCCAGCTCTTTACACGAGGTAAAAAGCTACCACTTTTATGCCTCAACCATGGCTACTTACCAGATTTTTATTTTAATTTTTGGGTAGAAATACACTGTTTATTTAAAGGAAGAAAAATCCTTTTGAAACGAAGGCCTGGGAACTCAGTTCAATATCCACTTCCTGGGCAAGTCACCAGTACATTCAGAGAAGTATCTGGGTGGAAATGCAACACGTGCTGCAGCCCTTCCTGCACACCCTGAAGCCGAATGCTGGCTCAGACCCTTGGTGGACAGGAGGGATCCTGCTCCCTGACCGACCAGCGGCTGGCAGGAGGCCATGCGTAGCATCACCAGACCAGCCGGCGAAGAGCTGAGTGACGAAGAGGAGCAGAAAAGGGAGAGGGGCAAGGGCAGGGACAGGGAGTCCACCTGGGCTTTTAATGGGTGGCTCTACTCAGCTGGCACAGCCCTACGTAGGAATGAGTGTGTTTTGAAAACTGAACACCCTGATGGTATTCAGTTGTGGC
Organism: Ibidorhyncha struthersii; assembly: GCA_013398815.1. Taxonomy (NCBI): domain Eukaryota; kingdom Metazoa; phylum Chordata; class Aves; order Charadriiformes; family Charadriidae; genus Ibidorhyncha; species Ibidorhyncha struthersii. Next base: position 390,700 of record VZSZ01011434.1, on the reverse strand, counting down.
AGCTCTGGATTTTGCTGCCTGTGAGTATAAGGACATTAACTTGCTTGAGAGGTTTGTTGCTTTTCTGCACAAAAAGTACACAGACTGAGACAGAGCAAATTTACAGCAGTGTTTCATGTTTCGTCCAGACTCACTGGACTTCGGGCTCATGCTAAGTCATTTGCCAAGCTATAGAACGATTCTCATGTGAAGAGATCACTGATATGGATTCATAGCCTCTAAGGCTCAAAGGAATCATTTTCACAAGCCAGGTGCATATGCTGCAAAGCCCAGACTGCAAAATGCATGTCCACGTGTGGGGACCCTGAACAAAACCTCCTCTCTCTTTTATTAACAAGCAACTGAGCTTGGACCTGCTACAGAAAAAAAAAAAACCCAACGTTAAGTCCCACTGAGACCGTCCGGCATGGTAAGGCATGGGAGCCTTCACTAGCCGATGACAGAAATAGCAGATAGCTGTGGAGTAGAGGTCTCTGCCCTCAGAAATGAAACAGCATCGTTTTCATAACAGCAGACGAGACCCCAGTATCGGGGAGCCACGTTCCTCCCTTGCTGAACAGAGGAACTGCACTTAGCTGTATCTAAACTCAGAAGATGACAGCTCGCAGACAAATTACATGAAGTAATAAAAAAAGTAGTAGGGAACAGCCTGCTGGATTGTCATGAACAAGAGCTGTGGGAAAACGTTCTCCCTGCTAGGCATTTCCAGGAGCATCAGCATCCGCTGCGTTCCCACTGTAAAACTCTCTAGGAACGCCAGCTGCCGCCGCCACCGAGTGACAGTGAACAGACTCAGCCACGGCAAGGGGACATGTACAGAAGACGTGTTCCTTCTGACAGGTACAACGCCAAATGCCCACGCTTTGCATGTATAGCAACAGAAAATTAAAAAATAAAGACGGTGGGAATGCAGATGGAGAGGGAGCAGCGTGCACACACATGCACAGAGCCACTTACAGGAGCATTCCCAGTTTGTTCTCAGACAAGAAAAGCTCAGGCAACCTGTACTGGCACTGGTTCCAGGCAAGCCCTAAAGGTGTAGTAAATTAACATCAGAGAAAACAGATCCTTACCCACCAGTATCTCCACTTCAGCAGCACAGGGCTTGCGTTGCTCTCTACTGGAAAATTAAGGGAGAGTTAATTTATTCTGTGTGGGTTTTGCAGGCGATGCCTTGCAGCAAGACAGCAACTCACACAGCATTTGGAGGAGGAGAAACCCGGAGGCTTTTCTCCCCTTCTTCTTACAGGAAGGTACCATCTCCTCGGCGGGGATGGCGGTCCTTTTCCCGCAGATGGAGCCCTTGCTCAAGCCAGCGGCAGCGCAGCCGCCATGAGCCCCGGGGCGGGGGCGGGTGGTGGTGGTGGTGGTGGGATCCGGTCTGCTCCCAGTCTGCTGCAGGGGCGGGGTTCAGCTGCTCCTTCTCTCCGTCCTATCAGATTGTGACTTTTAAAATTTTTTATCCCCCCCCCCGTTCCGGGAGATTTATATGAAATGAACTGGTTTTATTAGCAAATTCCAGGAGAAGCCAGGATGGTGGGGAAGCGTGGAGAGGGACTGGCAGCTCGCTGCTGGCCTGACAGGGGCTCAGGATCATGGGGGGGATTGAAAAGATATTAAAAGTAAATAAGAGTTGTCAAGTAACTGTGGGTTGGCGGTTTTTTTTGCCAGGAAAATTCCTATTCCGCAGGAACCTGTAAAACCTGACAGCGTTTTGATCCCATTTCGTACTGGTGCTGTGATTAGCAGTCGACCTTTCCATAAGATGCATTTATGGATCATTCTGTGCCTGCACAGGTGAGGTGCGTGTTAGTTTGCCGTCCGTACGAGAGGAACAGTGAGTGGTTGAGCACGGCAAGGCATGTCTCCTGGAAAGAGCCAACACACATCTGCAAATGCCATTTTTCTCCTAAACACTGCAGGTTTCAAATTTTGTTTTATCCTGAACTAGGAGAAAACAATTTTAAAAGTGTTTGCGGAGTAGAGCTATACATCCAAATGAATCATGCTAAACCCAGTAAAATGATACATGTTGATGAACTCCAAATGTTTTATTTGGAAGCTGCTATCATTTCATTGAATTGTTTTTAAGTGTTTTTGTTTGAACAGTGAACGGAGACATTTTTGGAGGGAGGCTGGTCAGGTTGGTCAGGAGGCAGGTCAGACTTGGAAGGACGGAAATGTAACACAAGTTTTATCCAACCCAAAATGAAAAGCTCAGCATTTAAAAGAAAGTTTTGAAATTGTTTTGAAAATATTTTTGTTCTGTGTCAGTGAAACTGATCTCATTTCACAATTCATGGGGAATTAAATAGTTTCATCTAAAAAAAATTTTTTTTCAAGAACAAAACCAGCAATATTTTTGATCCCGAAGCGCCACATTTCTTGGCTGCCAGTGCAGCAGAGAACTAGATTATAATACTGAGACAGATGTTATCAATAATAGCAGGCCAAGAAATAACTACATGTCTCAGTATGAGAGAGTCCTCTGTATTTTGAATCCGGTCAGGCTATGAGGAAACGCAACAGCATTCCAGGAAAAGCAAGAGCTGTGACATTAACTAATGTCACTGCTCAGAATATACGATGAAGAAAAATCCATGTACTGAATATACTGCTTTCACACTGGGTGAGCAATGAAGTCCGAGTCCCACAATTGTGAAACTTTGTGTGACACTACAAAAATATTTAGTTATTTATGATACAGTTTGGAACTGTTCTTCATCAGCTTGGAACTGAACCTCCCAGGTTCTCACCTGGATCTGGTCTTGAGGGAATCTGACAAAACCCATGTATGCTTTTTCTTGAGAAATGAAGAATTCAAATGAACCGCTGCATGCCAACATACCTTCAGCAGAAGATATCCAGACTGCAAGGATCTGCTCAAGGACCACTGTCTCCAGAGAGCAGGTCTTTGGAAGAGGTCTCCCTTGCTCTCAGAGGCGCTGTCTTTCTCAGCAAGAGGCAGGCAGCAGAAGGCCCTCAGACCAACTTTACAAGATGAAAGAAATATAGAATCTAAGTTTCAAAATTCACATGAACTCTTACGAGCTACTCAACCAGAACACTTCTTATTTCTATTATATGTGCTATTTGGCACTTGCATAATTGGGTATTTTAAATATAAGGTATCTTGTCATGGGTGACGTGATATTTCCTTGTGGTGTAAACATCCCAATATGAGAATGGACTGTTATAGGAGCCATAACTTTTAATCTAACACTGTTGTGACAATTTGTGGCTTTATTTAGGGTAATTTCTACTACTTAAGTGGAATAGAAACTTGAACACCTTGTTCATTAAGAGAATTTAACCTTATTAGAAAGGATGAACAAGGAGAGATGGGACATTTTCTTTGCAGAATAAACCCATTAACACCGCCTTCTTACAAAATGAACCAGGATAATCTTTCTGCATGTTCCAAGGATAGGAAAGACATCCCTACCTTTTTATTTAAATAGGCACTGTTGCTTAGCAACGAGAGCTGATACTGCCTTCAATGAGTATCACAAACACTGCCATTCAGCACAAACTTTTATCATTTCCACATGAATCGTTCACCTTGGGTAACGATCCAGGATGACTGTTTTACAGGAGAACATTCACACGCAAAACAAAAGTAAATTCATTTCATGCTGTCATCAGCCGCCAAATTTTTCCACACAAACCAGCCTTTACTTCCAAAGGATCTATCAACTGTTGTAGCTACCGAAAAAAAAAACCCAACCCAAAACATTTGGGGGATAGCTTTCAGCATTTAATAATCTGAAATCATGGAAAGCAAGGGTCTAGCTCCTCTTTTATACCTGCAGTTAATGGTTTATTGTGAAATCTTCCTAGTTTGGCCTTCTGAGGGAAAAGTAAAAAAAAAATGAAGGATTTCTGAGAGACCTTCAGGGCATCTGCTAGGTGGAGAGAAAATATGCTGATTTTAAATCAAGACAAAGCAGGTAGGGTGTGAAAGCCACTGCAGAAACAGGCAAGATGGGGGTGGGACCCAAAGCAAAAATACCTGGGGAACAAACAGACAGAACAAATAGACTATTTAATAGCAAATTATTTAGTGCTGAAAGACGGGCAGCAATGTGAATCGTCATAAGCTTGTAGAACACGCCGCAGGAAAATAAACCCAGGACAACACTCACGACACCTTAAAGCATCCAGGCGTGCTGCAAGCAGAGGTTGTGCGGCCACTGGCAGCAGACATCCCTCACTGGCAGCAGACACCCCTCAGTGCTGCTGCCAAAACTCAGCTGGGCTCCAGGTCTTCATCCCTCCCTGCCTCTGCCCTCCGCTCACACCTGAGATGTGTGGAGGGGGAAAGGGAGGAAGAAGAGGACACTGAGCCCTCCTGGAATTTGCCATGCTGAGGTCCCCAGTTAGGGGCTGAATTTGGACTCTCTCGCCCTGGGCTCCCATGTCCAAAGACAGAAGTCAGACAAGCCCTGCAAGGTCTTGCTCAACACCCCGATCCCTGGAAGGGTCCTCGACATGGCTCACCAAGCTGTGCATCATCCCCTCTGTAGGGCCGCAGAGGAGCCCCAGGGGGACCACAAATTGCAACCAGCTCCACGTTTCTTCCTGTGACCCCCCGGGCTCGACACGAGGTGCTGTTTCTTCAGCAGCTAAACAGCAGAATCAAAAGCAGAGCAGGGCTGTATCCTCGCAGCTATTTTAGGTGTTAGGATGTCCTCTGCGATTCTGAGACTGTGACCCATCATCCCTTCCCCTTCTGCCAGGGATGGGGGCAGTGCTGCTGAAGGTCTCTAAGTCCCTCTCTGGGATTTGAAGGAAGAAGTTCTCTCAACCTGCACACTTTTACAACCCAGGCAGTAAAAGCTAAGATGTCTGACTTTTTTTTGGTTTTGTTTTTGTTTTTTTTTAACATCGGAAACATTTTGGTTTTGAAAAGGAAGCCCAAACGGTCCTTTCTCCAAGAATAAGTATTTGCCAAAAAATTGCGGCAGCCAGCATTTGAAAATGATCATAGCCTCACATGACAGTCATTTCTATACTCGCCTGCATAGTCAATCATTTGTGGTTTATTTTTGGTGTGTTTGTGGCCCAGTGAAAAGCCTGTCTGACCTTAACCACAAACATCTTCCCTATAACTTTCAGAAGCATGTCTGCCTAAGTAAGGACAGCTCAAGGCATTTGAGGTGCCTGATGGCATCTGCCTGGCCTCCCTTTGCAGATGCAAAAGGGCATGAGCCTTCCTCAGGGATTGTCTCATCCCTGCCAGGCTTCTGCAGATGTCTCAGATACCCTTGTGCGTCTCTAACGGCATCCAATACCTGTGCTTCAACAACTAAATTGAGGTTTTGATCTAACAGTTTCCCCGAAACTCTGGCTCTAATAGGGATAAAAGTAGGCCTGCAAACGTGCCAGGAATTCACCAATGTGTGGATTCCTTCACAGTGACTGGTCTCCCTGCAAACTGCTGCTCTGTACTGCTATGATTTTCCCCAATATGCGTTTACATTTATATTAAGCTGTAAAGGTATTACAGGAAGAACGCCTTACAAA
>VZSZ01011434.1:232928-385151 GCA_013398815.1 Ibidorhyncha struthersii | reverse complement strand
AAGAAAAGAAAAGAAAAAGGCAGGCTGAGATTATGCAGCAAGGAGTAGCTATGGATGACTCTAGGGAAGACCCAGAATATATTTAAACATCAGCAGTGTTGTTTCTACCTTTATCCCTGCACTGTGCACTAAAGGGCAAATTCATCAAAGCTCTTAAACACATGAAGTATTTCAGCACTGGAGGCAAATTCTATGGAGAAAATTAAGTGAAGTCCAGGAGCATTTCAAGTAGTGTCTCGGTACTCTTAAGGTCAGCACAGTGATTCTGTATGCATCTTTTTTTTTTTTCCTCCTTTTTTTTGGTTTAACATAGGTGACTTCAGACATGCGTGGAGCAAGGACTTGTCCCTCTCATAGTGCCATAGTTCCCTCCTCCCTCTTTGCTTCCAGGCATTGCTGATGCTCTGTGCCCTACGGAACAGCACTCCAAACAACCAAACATGTCTGCTGGCCTTAGAAAGGAATGATAAAAAAAAGACATGATTCCCCATCTTCTTAGCTCTATTTTTAACTTAGGTTGATAATGGTCTTGCTTTTCCTATTTTTCTCCAAGTTTCCCTGAAAACAATATTCAAGAAAGAGTTAAGTTCTCCAACACTCAAGTCCTGGTCCAGTCATTCATTTAAGTGAGAGCATTTGGGGTATTTGTCTGAAAACCTGGGTGTACTTTGACATCCAGCCGTGAAGAGAATGGACTCATTTTTTCCAATCTTGGCAAGACGAGCACTCTTAAATCAAAACAACTTAGTCATATTATGAAAGCTGAGACCCCTGCGAGTTTATATTCCTCGCTGTGTTTGGGTATTTGTGTGGGCGCAGGGCCAGATGTAGGCGAAGGGTTTGCAGAAGCAGAGAAGGGACTTTGCATTGCCGATTTGGACAGCATTTCTGCCTCCTCCAGTCCGGCCTGGGAATCACACCCCCATGAACTGCCGCTTAGTGACTGTACGGTTTGTACCAAGTCTATGTTCACTCGTCATGCTCAGTCTTCAAGGCATTTAAAGGAGGTGAAATCTTGATGTCAGGCATCAGAGCCAGTTGTTCGAATACTGCTGAATACCTGACTGAGCCGTGAACTGCCTTATACAGCCTCTTGCGTCTGAAATTAGCAGAACAACTGGCAGGCCCTTTTAAAAATGAATAAAGGGAAGCAGGGATGCTTAAACATCTTTGGCTGAGCAGAGGCTACAGGCAAATTCTGGTCTTGATTACAAAGATGCAGCACAGCTGTCTTAAAGAAATAATAGGTTTCTTGATTTCCCCAAATCTCCCTGTAGATGAGGGTGGTGAGAGACACCTGAAAAAGCAGTGTGTCTCCATGGCCAGTTTCTTGACTTGCAGGAGTTTGAGAGAGCACAAAATGCTCTGCTTCCTCCTGTCCTTCTTCTAAATACAGAGGTGCTTTTTGCTGCCGGCCTGCAGCAATAGGGTCTAAATATGCAGGGTACTAAGCCTCCAGCAAAATTTCAAGTGCCTACTCCCATGAAAGTCAATAGATGAGGATTTTAGCTCCCAACAAGATTGGGTTTTGCACCCTGGAGCACAAGGATTTTTTAAAAAAGGGTGCCAAAGCCCATTTAATTTGGAGGACCTTGAGCAACTCTGACTAACGTCATTGAAAGGAAGAAGTGAGCGTGTGCTCTGTGTCAGGGATCGGCTGAGACAAATATCAAAATATGAAAACAGCTGCTGACAAAAGGTCCGTCTGACAGTAGCCAAAACCCAGATGCCTAGAGAGAAGCACAAGAATAGAGCAAATGTGTTTTCCCAGCATGGCCTGCCAGCCTCCAACGCTTTGTGCCTCAGGCATTTCCCGAGCCAGAGGTTGCCTGTTGTATTTTAATAGCCGCACACAGACTTCTCCTCCACAAACTTTTTAACCGATGTGAACATTTAGGATCTACAACACTCTGTGGCAAGAGTCCAAGGCTTTAACACGAGGCAAACAAAGAATGACTTTAATTTGCTATGGATCCATTACCTGCTGGCTTCACTTGATGCCCTTTTTAAAAAATCTGTTTTACCTAGTAATCATGGCAAACGTTCAGTCCCTTCATCCCTTACACCATCCATGATTCAGTGACATTTGTCATACTTGTCATATCCCACCTGAGTTATCTTTTTTCCTGATGAAGCATCCCAGCCTGCACTGTGATGCCAGACACAGGACCCGTCCTCAGACCTTTTCTGGTGCCCTCAGCACCCCTCTCTGACATGTCCCCCCCAAGTATTTGTTGATCCCATGAGAGGATTCCTTGTAGAAAAGCTGTGTTGATTCTTCCCTACTGCCACATTTATCCATGCGCTCAATATATGTAATCTTTATGATTGCTTTCAATTTACCCTTGAGCTTCACAGGACTATATTTGACTCCTGCGGGAGAAATTATCTTCTAAGCAAGAGATTACACATTACCATTTGCAGTTCAGCTTTCAGCCCCAAATTCCTTTACTCTCTTTATTGGGCATTTTGTTGCAATTTTCCCTTGCTTTTTCTTATTTTTCTGGCAGGGGAAGGTAAGGCTGCTTCATCATGCTCTCAAATTCAACATGCCAGAGGTTTATGAACTCCAAAGTTCAGGCTGCAAGGCCCTCTTGTGCCTTCATCAACTTGCCTTACAAAAAAGTAAACCAATGTTCAGAAATCAGACACCCCTCTGATCTGAAGATGAGCCAGTCTCCGTGTTTCTGAATGAGATTTCCCCTACACAGGATAAATACCAAGCAACTCTAAAAGACTGTGGCTTAAAAAAAAAAAAAAAAACAAACGAACAGCCCCCCTCCTTCTCTTTTTACAAAAATAAGCTGGGGAGCCTGGAGTCTCTTAACATATGCCTGTGCTGCATCTTCAACAACCTCTCCTCAGCTCCTCAGGACACGGTCACCTCTGTCTGGTCGTGGCTCCCTTTGCTGCTTCTGAGCAGTCCCTGCGCAGCATAAACTCTCTGGAGAAGGTCAGGCCCATCCGGCTGCCAGGAGAGCCCCTGCTGCAAAATGCACATTTCTAGAAGGAGCCCCTGACCCTTTTTGCTCCCCTCTCTCTCCTTGGCTTACGACAGGGCTCCCACAGCCCCTGCAGTCTGGACACCTCACCCGGCCACACCACACCAAGCAGACTTTCCACCCGTTTGCAACTCCAGTGTCTCACAAGTGGCATTTAAATCAAAGTGACCCAAGCTGCTGAACACCTACCATGAGGCCCGGCATGCCCCAGGGCAGCCCAGAGCCCCCTCCCAACCGGCCACAGCTTCCCTCCCTTTCAGACCCGGCACCACAGGGAAGGATGGCATTTCTTCTCCCCTGTCACTGATGAGATGTTGATGGGCTCACGGCTTCAAGACTTCAGCTCCCCCTGCACACACAACCATGGCAAATGCCATGATGCCACAGCAGCAAGAAGGTACTGTGGCAAAACCCTTCACAGGTTTTCCAGTGCATCCCAGGTCGTTTCAGGCAGCTGTATTTCCAGGATGTTCCTCTCTGTCCAGACAGATGAAGTGCCTCTCTGCTCCTTCTCCTTCCCCACCTGCGCAGCTCTGCCATTGCCATTGTACGCCAGGCTCTTCCTTGCTTGCCTGAGCTTTCCCTTCCTCCTGGGCTCTGGAAGATGCAGTGGGTCCCAACACAGCGGCAACCCCGCTTCCCTGCCAGGGTGAAAGGGGACTTTTTGTGGTGAGCATATCTCAAGGAAAGGGAAAGGGAGAGGCAGCCATGTTTCAGAGGGAACATGGGCAGGGATTCAAGCTTCAGCAGCAAGAGAAGCTGTCAGCCGGAGTGGGGAGGTGGCGGTGGCAGAGGTGATGTCTCCTGGCCAGATCTGGCTGAGGGAGGCCCCTTGGGATGGCTGCCTAGTGTGTCAGTCAGCGAGGGAGAGGGGGCAGGACAGGAGTTCGTGGGAGATTAAAAAGCAAAACACCAAAACTTACGAGTCACCTGGGGGACAGACACAGAGAGAAAAAGTTTGGGTCATTTCTCTGCTGTGCAGGTACAGGAATACAACACCAGAGAGAAAAAACCCCAGCCCAGTGCTGCCCCAGCAGTGTCACTGAGTGCTGACCTGCCACATGTGTTATGGAAACTCACCAGCCACTCAGCCTTATACCAGCAATCAGTGAAAGCCATTGTGACTCACGATAGATGTATACCTGATTTCCTACTATGCTACTTTAACAAAGAGGATTTTAATGATCTGTGTGGATCCCCCCCCCCAGCTGATTCATCTTATAGTTCTACATATCGCTATAAGAACAAGCTTCGGAAAGCATCATATTTACTGATGTTCATGCATGGACTTCCCACCTCCACTGAGAAACGTGAGCAGTATTTGGCCACTGTGTGGTCACCGACTTGCAGTCAATCTCCTTGGTCCATCATCACCAGGATGGCCTGCCAAGTAAACAGCCTCACTCATCCCATTAGTACCGAGCTGTTCATCATGTGTGTTACCCATGACGACACAGGCAGAATACCTCAGACTCCCACAGGAGCTTGGGTAACCCTCTGAGGGCAGAAGAGAAAAGGAAAGAACACTATGGAGAAAAAGTCCCATCTCTGCTACCTTCACCAAAGCAGGTGGCGAAGCAGTGTTTGCTCCTGTAATTGATGCCAAATAAAACAGAAGATGCTTCATGCAGTTAAGGAACGAATCGCTGCAAAAGTGCTGCTGTGAATGGGTATTTTCAGAACCCCAGCAGCCAGTCGCACATGAGATCTGAGCTCTGACAACTGTTTTGTGTCACACACGTCTGTTAGGCAATTCTATTTCCATGCTGAAATGCAGGTAGCCACTCTGCAGTGTCATGTCACAAAACACACATCAACAACCGTAATCCAACATGAGATACGTGACCATAGAGTAATCTAATACGGTGTAATTCGAGTCCAGACATAAGTCCTACTCTTCAAAGTATTTTCACAGCACACAAGACACCAGGAAGAGATAACTAGAGCAAAATTTGGGTTTCAGAAAAATATAATTTGTTACTAATAAATATATAGAAACATTTTTTCAGTTGTCTTGATAAAGGCTTATGATACATCCTTTATAATTGATCAATTGATAAAGATGTGAAAACACTTGATAGGGCAAATTATAAACAATAAATTAACTACACTTATTTTTTATAGCTGGAAATTCAGTTTTTCTAAAGCTCTGATGTCTATCTGTTGAGGCAATTATGTGAATGGAGTGTACTCAAGAAGTAACGGAAACTTCTCAAGAATGGCCATTTACTTGATTTAAAAAAAATATTTTAGGAGCCATCAAAGAGACAATGCAACATGAAACTGTTAAAAATATTCATTCCTTTTGGCACAAATCCCTCTTTGCATTCTCTCTCATCTTTTTAAGATGACTTTTTCCATGTCTACCATTTATGTGAACTTGAGGCTACAGCATGCAATGTTTCTTTAAAAAACAAAGGAAAACTGATCTATTCTAACCCAAAGAACACAGTATCTTTAGTGCTAGAAGGAATGGTTAAGATTTCTGTTCTGCATTAAAAGTATCAAGGTCATTTATAAAAGTTTAAGTTCTTTTATTTTTTAAAAAGATCCCTCCTTCTGGTCCCTCTGGTTGTCTTTCTGGTGCCTGTTTAGTAACTTTTATATTTATAATGGCTTAAATTGACATGTCTATGGCCAACTGGATTGTTGCACTCATATTTTTTTTAAATTTGTATTAGCAGAGCCTACTTGGAAAAGACTTCCATTAACTAGTTTAAATCTCAGACGCGCCTCTATGATCGTCCAGAGGACAAGGGGAAAATGACCTCACGTTTCTGTCCAGTTTTCACAGAAGACAAAAACAGAGGAAAAACCTGCTCTGAAGCATACAGCTGTACAGCAGGGGTGCATGAAAATAAACGTCCCTCAGCTATTTTATGGAGAAAACTGATTTAATCTGTTTAATAGCATGCAGTAATGCTGTTGAGTTAAGTGTATTTTTTGTTAAGCTAAGTTTGAATTCTGATGTCTGCTGCCTGGCAGTAACTTGAACCTATTATTATTATGCCCTTTCACAGCCATCAAAAGGGCACAAATTTGGCTCCACGCTGATGCCTGCACCTCAGCAAAGCCGAGCGGCTGGTGTGGCTAAAATACAATGCCAAAGGAAGAACAGATGTTACAAACCTGCCTTGCTGCCTTCTCCTCAGTAGACTACCTCGCGCCAAGGTGGAAAGGCAGGAAAAAGACACTGAGGCTGACAGACTCTGAGGCCTCAGTATACATTTGCTGGGAAAGGCAAAGGATGTGCCTGTAAAGCTTTTCTGGCTTCTTAAAATGTAAAAAAAAAGTTAGATATTGGATGCATTAAATGCAAAATTACTATTTCATTTTTAAAAGGCTGTTTCAGATTTGAGATGTCCTCACAGAAACAGTTTGTCAGCCTTTCCCAGAGCCTTCCCTGGGGGCGGGGGGGAGTTGTACTCTATTTACGTCATATTCAGGCCATTTTCTTCATGTTTCTGCTCCTGCCCCAAACTTCATTTTTCAGTACTTACATTTTCTCTGGCCCGACTCCCCCTGTTCAACAAGCTATACAAACCCACCTCTCCTAACCCCAACTCCAGATTTTTTGCTGTAAATCATTCAGTTTCTTTTCTTCTCATCCCAATCCCAGCTCCCCTTGCCCAGGAAACTTCCTTCACCCTTCTTTTTGTCCCAGTTTTCAAAACCCCATCTTTCAACCCTGCCCTGACTTTCCAGGCAGCTTCCATATAATTCAGGTCATTTCCTCCTTCACACTGCCAGAGTGATAAACGCCTCTTAGCTTTGCCAAATCTCAGCCTCGCCAGACTACAAGCTCCAAAAGATCTGAGCGTGCCCCTTTTCTCCCTGGTCATGGAGTTGGAGATGTTCAAAGACACGTCATGTAGCTAAATTTGGGTGAATTTTAACTGGGAGATCTGTAAGACGCATCCTTGTCCCAAAGCTGACCTCCTGGCAAGGCTCACCCTTTCACTCTGAAGGCCTTAGAGGAGATGGAAAGCAATGAACCGTTTTCAAAGGAAAGGTCACCAGGAGTTTAACATGAGCGAAATGACATTTCCTCCTAGCTTTATTTACAGAACCAGATGAACCATTTCAACTAACATTTTCAAAGCCCAGCATGGGAAGTTTCAGCACGAATAGCTAAACTGACAAAATTATAAAAATCCGAGGGCAGGTTACTTTCCTGGGGAATGCTGGGGGAAGAGGAGCCGTGCACCAACTCTGTCAGAGAATTTTTCCCCTTTAAACTAACACTGGCAGCTGTGGGGCAGCAAGTCTGCAGTCCAAATGGTCACTGTATTTCTTTTTAATGAGAGTTTGGACTTGTTTCAAGTCTAGTGCTAAAATTAGGTCTTTTACTAGCTTTTTGATTTTCCAGTTCAAAGGCTAGAAGTTTTCAGAAACCACGTAAGCCACTACTGAAGGTTACAGTCTGGACCACGGTTCTGAGTCCAAGACATCCAACAGAAGCTGTTTTGCATTTTGTAGGAAGCCAGATGAGTGTAGCTCAAAAAGGCAAAAAGTGTTGCACTGCACATCAATCTCGTGCTGCTAACGGGGGAAATACAGTTCCACTTTTTACAACAGCCGAGTGAAATACCTAGATACAGAGATTTGGCTATAATCACAGCGCATGGTCGTTTAGACGCGCCTTTTCTAAGAGACCTTTCTCTACAGGACACAAGTTGTTCCAAAGCATAAACAACATGCCGACCTGACTGATGTGATTCATAGCTGCTTTCTTTGATGAGATCACCACATGATATTGCAGAGCAGAAGAAGCCTCAGCGCCTGAGCCCGAATTTTATGGTTCAAGAATCAACAATGTTTTCACTCGGGAAATTTATAGCCTTTGCCAACCCCAAAATGGAACGAAGACACATCACTCACATGCTGCAACCTTTCCAGCAAATTCAGGTCCACATGCACTATTTCAGTTTTCTTTTCTGGTTGTGTCATTTTGCAAGCAGACACAGGAAAAAAGTTAAAAGTCAAAACAGGCAAGGTGTATCAATAAGTTAAATTCAAATTTTCTTGAAATAGGTAGCAGTTTCAGAGTGCCAACTCAGATCACATAAGACTATATACTTAAAAATGTTTGGCTTAGAAAAATTACCTTTATTTCTTTTCCACTGGTACCCCCCAGAGTAGTTTTTTTAGAGTATTTAGAAAGAAATGCTGCACTAGTAAGTGCTCTTTCAGTCATTCCATTTTACTTTTCACATCAAGTATGTTAACTCGCCTTTAAACCAAGGCAGAGGCCCTCCTGAACTTTTTATACATGTGCTTTTCATATACTGTTTTTTCTTTTACTTACACTTCCAGTTACTGATTATATTTGAGGGTCAAAAAGAACCACATGAGTAAAATAAAATTTTAGAGAGACAGATAGACAAGGTCATAAACTATAACAAATATTCTTTTTCCTTTTTTAATATAGTCATCCACCTACCTGGTGTGCTGATGTACTCGCTCACCTACCTACCTTTCAAGAAAAGGTTTACAGGTATTTAAACTTTTATTTTTCACAAGAAGTTAATCAATTAGTGGAAATGACAATGAACGCTTATCAGTTACCAATATACTGCTTTATTTCTTGGTAGCAAATTAAGGCTTTATAGTGAGATTTGTACAGTACAGGCCAATTTAAACATCAGAAACCTTAAAAACCATGTAGCACTATTCACTCAATTTAGCATAGCCAGAAAAGTAGCCTTTTTTTTTTTTTAATAAACAGTTAAATGTTACTAATGAGGCCTAATATTTCATGAGTGCAAATGGCTCAAAATCCCACCATCCTCAGGAATGGGCTTAACATTTAATTATCCTCAGGGCCATTTTGAGATAAAGGATAAACAGAGAATATAGCTGGCTTCTGATAAAATATACTGTCTACTTGCTGGAGAAGAATCTCTAATTTTAAAATTACAGAAAGGAAAACCAAAGTGATATTAACTGGCCAAAGGATGGTATCACCCCCTATTAGTCACTGACTGGTAATAGTAGCAGTGACAAATTCATTTTCCGTGGCCCTCTTTGCTTTAGTAAAATTTGATTTATAATTCAGAGCTGATGACATCCTGTATGTTAAGAAACTCAAAACTGGAGGAACATACATAAGTTACAGGACTTTTTGCAGCAGTAGGACAAGTTCCCTCTGCAGGGACATACCCAAACCATTGCTTTTTTATAATTTGAGAGAGCATTGCTACAAGTATTTCCTCAGCAGTTATGTATTTTTCTCGAGCATATGGATTTTCACTTCATATCAATGATTTTATTAGTGTTGTCTGGAGATGATGGAACTACTGCTTATGAAAACCAGACACGGTGCTTCCCTTCTTATGTTCTCTACTGAGACATTTATAGTGTTTGAGCTGAACGTATGAATTCACCTGTCAAGTCAGGCGCAGGGGGCCTGCCTGAAAATATCATCACCCCTAACGTGTCTGGCTTTCAGATCTGAGCATTACATGCGAAAATGCAGAGAAACGGCTGCCAGAAAACCATGAAGAGAGTAAAGATGGAACGACCACACGCTCTGGGAAAGGAGACAATGAGATGGGGGAACCACCAAACCACTCTTGCTCTTGCATGACCAAGAGCAGCCATGAGAGTACAAGGGGATCCCAATGTCACAGGACAACGCTGGCATTTTAATTCCTTGTTGAACAGCAGCTGTTTCTCCAGTCTAAGGGAACACACACAGACAAGGTTTCACAAAATCTACCTCTAATGTGAATAGCGCTCTAAGCCCCTCTGTCCCCAGGGGTGTTATCTAACATCAGGCTAACGTCTTTGAAGTCTCAAGGTCAGCCATGACCTTTGAACTGGAAGGCCACAGAAAAGGGTTGGGTTTCTATGCGTATTAAGGCACATACTGAATTTACCTCAACACATGTGCCTGGTTTGCTCAGGGGGTGTCAACTGCAGTGGTGCCACGGCTGCTGAAGAGATACAGTGAAGGAACAAAGACAGAATTTCTGGTGACAGCAGTGTAGCACAGCAATTTGTGCCGTGCAAGTTGCTCCACAATGCCCCAGAGAGTCCCTGGTGTACTACAGTGCTATGTCAGCTTGGTGCAGAACTACAGCATCTTCTCAAGCTGATTTGTTGGCTTTTCCCTTTGCCAGGCCACCAATATTTCATCTGTTTTCTTTCACTCAGGTGAACATCAGACCCAGAAGTCCCTATCTGCTACCAGAGAGTGGTACTACACATGCAGGAGAGGGCAGATTTAGAAATGAAGGCAAGTAGTGATGATGCATGAGTGACCTGGAGGTGGGCTTTCCAGGAGAATTCATGCATGGGCACAACCTCCAGATTCACTCAGCAGAGTGCTCGGCAATGGCCAGCAGGTCTTGTTCTGCGTCAGTCAAGTACATGTAAGAATATTACCCAGTATTTCCTGAGGGATTACAATGGATGACTACCAAAGAGAAGCTACTTGGAGACACGGGGATGCTTTATCAGCCATATTGGAAGACGTTGGGGAACACAGACACATATTGCATAGTCAGCTTCATGAGCACAGCTGGAATTCAGATGTATTTGACACAGCTTAGTAGCATTTCCAAAGGAGGGATTATGTGCTATTTCCTTTGGAGGTAGCTACTGTAGCCTGGGACAAGATCACGGCTGTTATGGAAATGGCATCCCACTGGGGATGCTGAGCATTCATTGCTTTTGCATTAAGGCAGCCTCTCCACGGAGACCCACCGCACCTTAAAAAGTGNCCCAACATCCAAGAAAAGCTGACTCCCGTGAGCTATAGAAAAGACAGCATTACTGAATATGGGAGCGTGTGTTTATACGTCAGTGTTTTTAATACTGCATTGTAACGACAGGTGGGGGGGTCCTTTCAGAAGAAGGCAGGGTTGGTGTGCTCTATAATACAGCGCTTGCAATGTCGTTTAACAAATCGCAGAGCATCCACAGAGACCTCACAGTCCTGCACATTCAACATCTGCAGGTCAAAACAGTTGGCAGCGACAATCTGCAGGCCCTGCCCAGTGATGCTCTCACATGATTTCAGGCTCAGGCGCTTCAGGTTGAAGCAGTTGAGGGCTAGAAACTCCAGGCCGGTGTCTGAGACCAGAGGGCACTTGCCAATATCTAGCGATTTGAGTTTTGTGCAATTTTTGGCGAGGTACTCCACACCGTGGTCCGTGATGCCCTCGCAGCCCCGCGCGTTGAGGTAGCGCAGCTTGCTGCAGTATTTGGCAATGTAACGGATGCCCACATCTGTGATCCGGCCGCAGTGAGCGATGCTAAGGTATCGGAGGCGCGACTCCAGCTTGGCAATCTCCCGCATGCCGAAGTCACTGACAAACCGACAGTCGCTCACGCTCAGTTCCTTAATGGACGTGCAGTAAATCATCAGGTAGCGGAGACCCTCGTCGGTGATGCGGACACAGCGGCGCAGGTACAGGTGGGTCAGCTGAGTGCAGTGAGCGGCGATGGTGTGCAGTCCTTCATCCTCCAGGACGAAGCAGTCTGTCATGTCCAAGTAGCGAATGGAGATTTGTTTCCCGTGTAAGGGAGACAGCTTGATGGAGGCTTCGCGAGTCAAACTGATGCATGTTACTTTGGAGCAGCCTAAGTGGAAAAACACAGCACATTTAAGCAAGCAGTAAAAACAAATCACAGAGCAAGACCAGAAAGGTGGGCATGAAATTGCGTGCTGGATGTGAAGACATCTTCACATTGCAAGAGCAGAATCCTCCTAACTAGCCTGGATTTGCTGTGATGTGTCCCTACACCAGAGGAAATAACAAACTCCACTGGAGTCCGCAAGGTTACTTTGGGATTTTGAGCACCAGCAAAATGACAGACCAATTTTGCCCATATCCCAAATGTAAAATGATGGCTTGAGGTCTATCTAGGGACAGTCTGTGATCTGTTACTGCCATATAAACCTGGTGACAATTTGAGAAAATGGCACTACATGCCAACCCACACAGCTTTTTGATCAGAGGCAGTCTCATTGCTGACCGGCTGAGTTTGTAAACCAACATCAGAGTCTCTTTCACCATCCAACCCCATCATAAAAAAGACAAACCCTCCCAAAACCATTTGAGGAACAGATGTGAATCCAGCCCCAAGCCTGCAGTGTGGGACAGATGCAAAACTATGGCAAGACTATGTGCTTGAAGAAGGGTGGAGACTCGGGTAACCTAAGGAGAATGAGGAGAGTCAGCAGGAGCCAACAGACTGGTAAGGGCATGGGAGGACATGGACAGATGCAGAAAAGGACTGTTTCAAATGTGAAAGCCTGGCCATGAATGGAGGTAACTAGGCTAGAGGAGAAACACCAGACCTTGCAAGGAAAGATAAAGAGCTAGTTTAAAGGGAAAAACATGCTCACACACTTCCCCCGTTTTTAACCTCCACCCTGTGCATGGTGATGAATGAAAGCTTTTTTTTGGAAAGTGCTGTTTCTGCTGCACTGCAAACTGGCAGTCTTGGGCTCCTGGAGGGAAATTCTTATCTGCGCCAAGTTCAGCTGGGCATGTTGCATTAGCATAGCTAGAAACAGCTGCAAGGAAGAAGGGAGGGTCTACTTGTCAGTGATCAAGGCCCAGCAGTTTTAGCTGTCTACTGAGACAAATTCTGCAGCTTATGCCTAAAGATAGCCCCTCAGGTAGGAGTAAAAGGACCTTTTTGTACTGCTGAACCACTGGCCAGGAGAGATGAAGTGACCCAGGAAAAGCCAGAAAATTTAGGATGATGACCTTACAGCTCTGTGTATCAGAAATGCTGCACCAATCCTGTAACCTGGAAGTAACGAGCACCACAATGTATGGAGACCACCTCAGAAACTTGAATGACCCAAACCCATACCACTTGATACAACAGGTTCTCATTCAGAGGCTTAGTGGAAGGTATGAATATGCTTTGGTTCTTAAAAACAAAAAGGAAAAAAAAATCCCTTGAGGTAATCCGGTGGGTTTATACAAATGCTGTAAGAAGCATGGGGTATGGACTTGAAACAGTTTGCCACCTGAATTTAGATTTCTACATTCATCATTTGAATGTGCAGCTGGATTTTTAATTTAGGCTTCAAATTTATTTGAACAGATGCAAATTTTACCTCAGGCCTCACACAAAGAAACGGGCAAATTGTCCACACATTATGCAGAAGTTCTGGGACCTTGAAGTAAAGCACTTTGTTCAACGAACAACACCTTCTTAAAACTGAATGCTGCTATTTCCTCTTCGGCCTGCGTTGCAGATCCAGCTATGTTATGGTGCAATCTTTGGAAATATGTTTGCCTTCAAATAAATACTGCATACACGTTCAATAATGCAAAGTGATTTTTCTAAAGGGAAGCAGTACAATACTAATGGTGTAAAAATTTCACCTCTAATATGTTCTTTGGAGTAGGTGAAACCAGATGCACCATAGAAGTCCCCATCCTTGAGCTGGGTTTCCACAGAAGCAGCTGACACCTGTGCAGAGTTCTGCTAGACCCGACGTAGCTCTCGCTGTTGCGTTTGCCTGGGCAAGTTGCTGGATTAAGGAGTCAGTCTGGAAATTTTACATGCTGACCTAAATTCATTTTAAAAATCTGGCTAAGTGAAAATGAAGGGTTGATGAGGCTGAGGAAAATGTTCTGTCTGCTGAGGATTCACGAAGGGAGAATGCTTTAAGGACCACAATTAGAAAGTGAATGGGTCAGAAGTCTCACAGCAGGGTTGTAATCTTTGTACATCAGTGTGCGATTGCTGTTTTGACAAGAATCCTCTGTCTAGTTACTTTGGCTACATTGTAAAATATTTAATGGGAAGGGTATTCAAAACGGTTTCACCAGAAAAAGAGTCCGTGTTGATGCAGAACTGCCTGATTTTTAGGCAAAATGACAGGTTCCTGGGCCTGTAACAATTTTTCTGTCCTAAATAATAAAAAATGTAAATAAAAAGCTCTTGTAGCAGGATTTTCCATAAAGTAAATATAACTGATTTTTAAAAGGGAGGAGAAACTTCCAAACAGATTTAAAAAAAAACAAACCAAAGTTGGCTAGCATGTTAGATAATAACTTGCAGTCAAGCTCAACGAACTTCTAGAGATATCTAAGATCTGCCCACAAAGTGGATGCTGAGAGTGACAGAACTTACATTGTGGAAAACTCCAAAAGTTAATATGAATTTCTGTTTTAGACATTAAAGATTTTGCTATGTTATTGCTGCCAAGTAACCATCCAAGAGGGAGAAGGATTCAACTAGATGTACAACTGTGAACTGGGTTTTAATTAGCTAGCTATAAGTATAGCATTATCCTCCAGCACACGTACCCAACTTTTCTTGCTCAGTATAAAACCAAACCAGTGAACCACTTCAGTCCTGTGAATTGCTTGAGTGTGTAGGTGCAATCCTTGTCCTTCTAACTACTCCTTAGACTTGATTACAGAAAAGATCTTCTCATGTGAGACCTTCTCAATTTAGCCCAGAATTTGTCCAAGGACCTAGAGTGCAGCCTCATTGCAGACAAGACCAGGGAGAGCCTGTACAGCAACCAAAATTGCTGTTTGAAATCTTATTCCTGGAATTCTTTTCATAAGACACTCAGATATGAAAATAAGTTGTGTCTTTGTTTTTTTTTTCTTTCTGGCCTCCCCTGTCTTACCTTCTTTTTAAAGGTAGCCAAAGGGTAGAAAGAGAGTGAGCTGCATAAGTACTCATGGCACAGTCTGAGCCAGGGCTCAGCAAGGGCTTTCAGCACTTGTCATCGTACCACAATGCAGACTGGCAAAAATCTCTGCCCCTGCCCTTTGAAGAGGAAGACTTACAGCTACAGATGTATGGACTGCTTTTCCTGTTTAGTTTGTAAGCCCAGGAGTCACCCTTTCTGACTGAGAAACTGGAGAAAAGAGAGAAAGCATGACAGCAAGTATAGGAAACATCCACAGAGATGAAACAAGGTGATGCTTTAAGAAACAATTTGAATCTGCCCAACAGCATCACCATTTGTTCAACCAAGGCTTTCTCTTGCTGCAGTCCTTGAGGTGTTGTCCACTGAACCAATTATACTTTCTTTTGCCCTAAATCTGTTTCCTCTCTTCACAGAATACTTGCTGGAACTACCTTTTCCTGGTGCCTTAAGACGCCCCTTCCCTGCCAGTTCTGCAATTTGTTACTAAGCGGAGATGCCTCTTTGGTAAGACTGCAAGAGAAGCTGTTCTTCTCTGAAGACCGATGTGTTTACAGATGGGGTGTCCTGCCCTTCCAGCAAGGAAGACATGAATGGGATATAACTGGCAGGATTAAACTAGTTCCTGTGGATAACAGTTTTTTTTTAAAGGATGAGGTCTGCATTACACAAGCAGCAACCTCTATAGGAGCCAAATCATGTGAGGTGAATGCAATCCTTGGCACACCTACTGTGAAGATGGATCAGACTCAGTCTTCATTTGAGGACTTTGCTGTGCTGCATTCACTATTGTGTGTTTTGCTACAACTGGGGCCACTTCTAGCCCTAGCAGATACCATTCAATTTGCTTAGATGGATTCATTTCCCCTCCTTCTGCACATGCCACCAAGTACAGTGTTGAGTGTGAAATACATGAACAATAAAGTTACTCAGAGATGATCATTACATATCCTGACAAACTGTGCAGCAACCCTTCAAAAAAAGAGGGTCTGACAAAAAAGAAGTAAAACCCATTTTAATATATTTTATTTCAGCCAGACAGAAGGAGGGTAAAATGGAATCCTGCTTCTGAAACATTCTCCAAAATTACCCACGTCAGAACGAAAAAAGTGTGCTCAAAACAAGACCCGAGAAATCAATTATCCTCAGCCCATATGCCACACATGCAGCAAAAGCTGTGTCTGAACCCAAACATCCTGACTTCTGTGAATGTTCAAAACCAGGATTTTTCCATTGCCCACTCCAAAAAGGAAGGATAACTTGGAAAAATATGAGACTAAAATTACTTTCCCGTCCCACTGATGAGACGAAATTAAAGGAGGACAGGTAGTTTACTCACCCCCTACACACTTTAGACCAAACTGATGAACTCTTAGGGACAGACACCGGCTTCTAGGTCTGAAAGTAACAGGCTTGGGAAAACCACAAATGAAGACAGACCCCAAAAGAACGTATTTCAAGACCTGGTATCATGTCATATCCCCTGCTTTTGAAAAAGCCATCTTCGGTCTATATCTTATCTATCGATAGAAGCTGTAGACCAAAGCATTTTCAGCCACCTACAAGGAAAGTCCCCAAGTACACTCGGTGTGTCAGCTAACAAACTCGTGTGCCAAGGCAGTTCACGCTCAACTCAGCAATTCTACTTCTCCTGCCTCTCCAGGCTCAGGATACTCCAGCCACTCAACTATTCACACCACCCTAGAGGATGTAGTAGAAAAACATAAATACGCCTGGGATACAGCCAGCCTTCAAAGTGGTATGTAGCTCTAGGTCTAAATCACACAGACACATACATTTTCTCCTGGTGTTGGAGATGCTTCAACCTGAATGTGTGGTTAGCAACGCAGAGCTCATGTCAGTATGTACTGACAATAAGTAATTCATGCACGAGGTCATTGCAAAAAGACTCCATGGGACAGGACTCCCGTGGAGTCCTGTGGAGAATCCTTATCAGCTGACGGTTTCAGACAGTGATCACAAGCAGTGAATAACTCTGATTTGTTATTATTTGTTTTGATGCCATCCATGACATTCTGCCATACTAGGAAATATGAGGTGAAAGTTTGGATAAAACAGTTAAAAAAAAAAAAAAAAAGGCAGGGAAAAGAAAGCAAATCAGTGTACACCAGGTAGGCAGCCCTGGAAAAATCAGTTTGTCTAGGTACCAATGACTCAACAGAATGCTTCCAATCCCCGCTTTGTCCTGCTTGTTGCGTAGCCATCAGGACCTCTGCAATGGCAAACCTGGCCCAGCTGATGAATATCAACATTAGACTAATAACAAGGTGAGATCACAAAATAAGTATTGAACATCAAATTTACTTCAGCGTTGTACTTGGCTGCACCCTTTTAATGAAGTGCCAACCCGTTTGCAGAGAGGAAATGCTGTGTGGCTGATCTCGGGAAAAAACATCTTGTTTCTCCAGAGCAGGTGTAAGAAAAATTGTCTAAACCGATTTTGCTGATCCAAGCAGCTGCAGTGATACAGTGTAACTGGGTGAAATGAAAAGCAGAAAGCCACTAAGCAAATATCTCCAGTATTAAAAAAAAAAAAGTCCAAGCTAGCTAAGTCTGGTTAAAATAGCAATGGAAACAAGGGGACCTTGAAGCATAGCTGGGGATGACATTTATACCCAGACAAAAGCCTAACACTGATTATGAGCTCCTGCTCAAGTCACTCATAAGATTACAGATACATACATTTTTTTTATATATATAACACCTACTTTTATATATATATAAAAAAGATAAAACAGATTTTGCTCTAGTAAGTAGCCTTCACTATATGATATAACATTGACTGCAATGTGGGCCCTTGTAAGGATTCTTTATGCAAAAATCTCTAAACAGTCCTTGTACTATTTGAATGGGCCACCTCTGCTAGCTTGTCTCCATCGGAGGAGGCCTGACTGCTCCAGGGGTACTGCTGGAATTTAGGGCACTGAGATTCTAGCAGTGCCTGTCTCACCAGTATCGTGTTAGGAGACTGGCATTCCTACTTCAAAAGACAACACAGAAGGGGAAATCACCTCCACCCCTGGAGGGAACGTAGCCATGGGTAAGGCCATGTTGGAGCAGTTTTACTTCTGAAGGGACTGTGGCTGTGGGTAAGGCCACACTGGAGCAGGTATACCTCTGTAGTCATTGTGACCCGTGGATAAGGCCATGCTGGAACAGATGCACCTCAAAGCAACTGTGGCTATGGATAAGTCTCTGCCACAACAGGTGTACCACTGGTGAGACTGTGGCTCATAGATAAGGCTCCATTTGCAGCAGGTACACACTGAAGGGACTGCAGTCTGTGAATAAGTCCAAGCCAGAGCAGGCACAAGGAGAGGAGTTCTTTGCAATGTCAAACCCTATGGTTGGGTCCAAAGGGACCAGGGATGGAGATTGTAATGGAAATACCTTTTAAGTTGTTGTAATGCTGGATTTGAGTTTAATGTTATAGGAATTACTATAGCAGGAACCCCTTGAACCAATGGAGGACAAGCCTTACAAGAAGCAGTGCAAGAACAGCAGTGACCTGACCTGAGCTGGCTTTGGTGGCCAGTAACTCCATGCCACACACCACCTCACCTGTCTTGGGTGGCTGCCATAACAGATGGAACCCAAAGTCATGGGCTAAATTTTACAGGGCTGATCCATAGACTAAGGGAATGATATCAGCGTGATATATCAACAGATGGGAAAGTGGGTTGATGGTTAATGAGGATGTATTGGATAGTGTGGGACTTGAGCATGACATAAATGGTATGGAATAAGGGGTGGAGCATGTGCTGGTTTTGGCCGGGTCACGGTTAATTTTCTTCATAGTAGCTAGTATGGGGCTAAGTTTTGGACTTGTGCTGAAAACAATGTTGATAATACAGGGCTATTTGCATTATTGCTGAGCAGTGCTTACACAGCGTCAAGGCCTTTTCTGCTTCTCATGCTGCCCCATCAGTGAGTAGGTTGGGGTTGCAGAAGAAGTTGGGAGGGGACACAGCTTGGACAGCTGACCCCAACTGACCAAAGAAATACTACATACCATACAGCATCATGCTCAGCAATAAAAAAGCTGGGAGAAGAAGGAGGAAGGGGGGATGTTCAGAATTATGGCATTTGTCTTCCCAAATAACGATTACGTGTGATGGAGCCCTGCTTTCCTGGAGACGGCTGAACATCTGCCTGCTGATGGGAAATAGTGAATTAATTCCTTGGTTTGCTTTGCTTGCACGTGTGTCTTTTACTTTACCTATTAAACTGTCTTTACCTCAACCCATGAGTTTTCTCATTTTTACTCTTCTGATTCTCTCCCCTGTTGTGGGGGAGTGAGTGAGCAGCTGTGTGGTGCTTTGTTGCCAGCTGGGGTTAAACCACGACAGGGGCCAGTGGTTTGACAAGCATGAAGCTTCTAGACTCAGAGGCACCCATATTTAGATATTTTCTGTTACCTGACACATCCAGGTGTTCCAGGTTTGGGCACAGCGACACGACATCAAAGACCGCCTCATTGGAGATGTTGTAACAGCCAGACACCTCCAGCCTCCTAAGTTCTGGACAGCACTGGGCAATGGTGTAGAGTCCTCTGTCTGTGAGCCGCCTGCAGCCACTAACAATTACCGTCTCCAACATGAGACATACGTTGGGTGTATCCTGACAAAGCCTCCGGGTCAGCACTTTAAGAGCCCTGTCTACATTGATTGTCTCGCCCGTCAGGCGAATAGTCCTCCAAAGGCGGGGGTCCCAGGCAAGGTTATACCAGCGGCGGCACACACGGGCACAGCGGCACAGCTGGTTGGTGGGAAGGAAGGAGAATATCTGGATCATGGAGTGGTCGGGAAGCCGGTCTATGTTGGCCTGTTCCTTCTGGTGCTTGGATGCCAGCCGGATGAGAGGATGAGTGAGACGGGTTGGAGGCGGCGAGTGGACCATGGCAACAGTTTCCCCAGTGACTGAGGATGAAGACGTTGACGACCCTCTGCCATTCTGGAAACCAGGGGAATTTGGTGGAAATATTAATGCTGGACTGGGTGTGCTGAGCGTCCGCATGCTCAGGTCGGAGTCTGGAAGACAAAACACACAATTTCAGTAAGCAGTGGGTGGACGCAGAGCTCCTGGGGCAATGCTGCACCCTGATAAGCTGTTTGTTAATGGAGCATGATGGGCTTCAGGGTTTGAGGGGGTTAAGCCGTGATTTTTACCAGTGACAGTGAGGAAACACATATTCTAAAACCTATCTTAGATTATACTCTGGAAACACTGTTCATCTTAGTGTTGGGTTTGTGACAGAGATGCAGTCCTAGGTGTGCTGTCAAAGCTATGCCTCCAAAGGAGGGGCTGTGGGTCCGAGCCCTGTAATGAAGAGGAGACGGCAGTGGAAGTCCAAGGATTTTAATTCTTTATACTCTTGACTGAACATGGCAAGAAATGAGTACACTTGAGTCAGAGGCTTTTTTGACAGAAAGTAACTGCCAATAACCTGCGCAGCTGTGAGCTGTTAGGGAGGAATACTGTGGTCCTTTGCCTCTCAACTCCTTCAGCTGTTAAGTGGGAGGGCAAAGAAGAGCTCACAAGGCAAACACTGCTTCATTCACCAGACGTCGACGGATGGGAAAAGCACAACCCTATACACTTATTTTCATTGTATCATTAAAAAAGTTCATTTTTCTTTCATGCAAACTGGGACTTAACAGTTTAACCAAGAGCCCAAAGACTAGTTCTTGAAGGGGGGTTGACTGCGCCTTTTCATGCGTGTGCAGAAAGCAGTCCTTTCCAATGGACTAAAGTGAACTTCTGTTGGATTTGGAAAAACAGGCCCAGAAAAGTAAGCGGTGAAGCATCCCTGGAAACTTGTTACAGAGCTGTTGCACAACACTTACACAATCTTTTTGCTAGTGTTAATTGTCACACTAGAAACAATCAACCCCCCCACCCCAAAACAATTTGCTACTTCTTTTACCTTCTTTATTTCACTTTACTGGTAAAAAGCAGGCACAGAAATAAAGGGCCTCTGCTACTAAGAAAGGTTGCCTTTGCTGTAAGATCATTTCAACTGTTTTCCCTCTGTGCTGACATTGCTGCCTATGAGTCATTTCCACTCCTGCTCCCAGCTCTCCAAGCAAAGCAAGTAAAAGACTGGAAGGCAACTAGGACATAATTTTGGTAGTCAAGCAAATGCTATGAGCAATACGTTTGGAGACCCTGACATATTTCAGCAGTACGCTACAGAAGATGCAACCAATGTATGAGAGATGAATGCTACTGCTGAGCACACTCCTTCCATCCCTGACCTCTCAGTACTGATCTCAACAGAAATCCTCTATAAATGAGAGCGTGATCAAAAGATGAATACAGGAACCACAATTTAGTACCCAGTAGAATAACAAATATGACAAATGGAGTAACAACAGTGGTTTTACAGCACCAAGCTTTCCTCCACATCACATCTTCTGCTATCACTTCAGTGTTCATACACTTCAGGGAAGCGTGCAAAGCCATCTCCTTAAGTAACACCGACTCTACAGCTCTGTGACTGTGACAGCAGAGATACAGACTAAGCAGGGTACAGTCAGAAATGCATTCAACAAACCTGCCCAAATCTGGGTTTTGGCATAGTTTTTAAATTAAGTAAATTTTAGATTAATTTGGTTAGTGTATTACACATGAATTTCCCATCAAGCTTTTACTTAGCCCAGCACAGACATGCTCTGATCTCACTAGCTACAACAGTAGCAACCTGCATTTTCACAGCATGTCTCCAAGGGAGAGAGGCACAACTATTTAGCTGATGAACGCAAGACACAAAGTCCAGCAGCTTGCCCAGGATCAAGTTCAGCTGTAGAAAGATCAAAATCATCGCCTCACACTGTGAAGGAAAAACCTACACCACCCAGCTCCTTCCCTCTTCCTCTTCGCTATCTTGTTCTACTTAGACAGAAACTCAGTATTTCAGCAAGTGACAAGAAAAATATATTCTTCAAGGCTTCTAAGTCTATGCTATTGCTACGTGGACCTAACCCAGGGATTTGTGTATTTTGGGGCAAGAACCGTATCTTAATGCAGAGTGGGTTTTGCAGACACTCTGCTCCCCTATGAGACCTCCTAATACCCCCCTGGCAGCTACTGCAAATAATTGCATTGAGAAGTGTTATTTGGAAAACGTCTGGTATACTCCAGTATTTTAAAAATGAGATTTACAGCTGGAGAGAAACAAACCAACATGCCAGCAGCAGCCAGGCTCCTGCAGACAAGCACTGACTCCACAGACTGCTTAGGCAACAGTCCCCTAGATTAATTTTTGCAAGGACTTGCCATATGTTTGACCTCGCTCACATTACCACCAAAACCAATGACAATGCCTGAAGTTAAACATGTGCAGAAGATGTGGCAGACTTGAACCCTTTACTTTTTGCTCTTTTCTTGAGATTTTAAGAGGATGCTTCTAATATAAGGGAACACACATTTTTTTCAAGTGCTGGGTGTTTCTTCCATTACTACATGTATTTGGCATTGTGAATTCCTCCCCTTTCCTTTTACATTTTCATTTGCTTTGGGCTTTTTGTTTGGTTGTTTGTTGTTTGTTTTTTTACACAAACCAGCATAAAAAAGGAAAACAAAATGAAGTAAATAAAACCCACAGAAAAAACACTTGTCTCTACACCACAGAATAGATAGAACTGAAATCAAAAGCAAAAAGTTTCATTTCTTAACATCTGCTATAAACAATTTTTAGTACTGTGTGAATGCTTACCTCCTGTAAGACAGTCTCCCAGCATATTTTCAAAACATAGATTTTTAGTCAGTTATTGTTGAAAACACCTAAAAATCTCTGCAGGGTTACATCCTTCCCTACTCTCCATTCCTATTTAAGTATAAAAAAGTGCTTAATACTCCATGATTCTGTCCCCCGCCCTCCCCTGGTGACCAAAGCACCAAGCTAATATGGCTAATCTCCACTCCTTTTGGATCCAAAATGGCATTCCTCCATCACTCCTGGGCACACTGTGAATAATCGATACCTTAGACACTCTGTGTGCGTAATGAATTACCAAAATGTGGTTTTTAACTTAGACCTAGAGCTAAAAAAGGTTTGACCTTCTGCTTTACGGGTGTGCTCCGTGCTTCGTGCTCTCTTAATTCTCTCATTGGTATAGCAGTGCCAGATGTGCATCCTGTATTTCCTTTACCTTCCATCCCGAAGGTACGTCATGTGAAACTTGCTCCCTCCACCTTCAGGGCACGGACTTCCAGACAGACACATACACACACATGCACCCCATCTCCCCACCCCAAAGTATTTTGGGAAAAGACTGTAGTGTTGTCGTTATGTTTAAACAAGAGAGTCGAGAGAGCATTGCTGGTCTGCTAAGCCCATAATGCAATATGCTCCCAGACAGGAATTTTGCTGGTAGCTCAGCCGAGCTCTGTACAGAGGTATTCCTGCTTACTGTTCGTTGTACACCCCTAAGGGGGAAAGAAAAAAAATAGCAGGTAAGTCCAGGAGCTTTTTGCCAGTAAAAACTTGGAAAGCTTTTTGCTAGCATTTTAAGCTTCAGCAAAACACTTGGTCTACTGTACATTTTCCAGACTTTTCAAGTATTGTTGGGAGGGGCTTCCTGTGGCACTATCTGAAACTCTAAGGGCTTCCTTCAAATTTTGTTCTTCATCATTTACTGAGTGCTACATAACAGTCTGAGTCAGTCTGAGATAGGGAAACTTAATGACAGCGTGACATTAATAAATGCAACCCTGCAAGTGCAAATGAAGTTACTGATTGCAGTTCTTAGCACATATCTTTCCACACACATGCCCTATACAAGCATTTCTTTTCCCCCCAAACCCAATTGTTTACAAGCCTGAAATGCAGCTTTACATTTTGGTGATCTTAGAAAGTAAAAACCAAATTACAAAGCAGCTCTGTGCTTCCCTCCCTACAACCT
This sequence comes from Ibidorhyncha struthersii, assembly GCA_013398815.1. Classification (NCBI taxonomy): domain Eukaryota; kingdom Metazoa; phylum Chordata; class Aves; order Charadriiformes; family Charadriidae; genus Ibidorhyncha; species Ibidorhyncha struthersii. The sequence goes on along the minus strand of VZSZ01011434.1, from coordinate 361,581 downwards.
CTTTTGCCCCTCTCCCTCCCTCGTTACCAATCTTCTGTGCAAGATGCTTTTTATTAAAGCTTTGCTCGGGCTCTGAAAATTGTTTGTTGATGTAAGAGAATATTTCTTAACAATCTTTAAAGAAATCTCAAAAGATGCGTGCCAGAAACAGAACTATAAAAGCTGACACAGAGGGAGAAAATGCACTGGAGGGAATTTTCTTATTCCATTAGGAATCTGGTTTATTTCAAAGGACAGCCTCCTCCCCCCCAGTTTGTCTCCCAATTAATACATACATCTGGGGGAAAAGAGACTTTAAATATATATGATTTAAATCAAGATCTAGTCTCTGTTCCTTCTGGCATTGACAACAATATGCAGTCTCCAATTTCAGAACCAGAGAGAAACCAATGTTGTATTTTCGTTAGTCCACCAGTGCACTCTAACACGGGACACTTGATGTCCAGATCCCAGCGAGGAGTTTTTAAGACTGAACCATCTTCCATGCTTAAAGCGTGACTCCATTCAACTGCACCTGCTCCTATGGTATTGCGGGTGTGCCTTTTTTAAACTGAATCCTATACCGAGCTCTTCAAGTTAACAAAATTAAAATTAAAATTTTGGTAAATATCAATCAAACTTCAGATTCTTATCTGACAACTAAACAGGATCCTTTGTGTTGATCTGCTGTCACCACTGAGGTTTTTAGCAAAGATAAGGCAAGAATTAAACCAAACTATGTTCAGGCTCTGAAAAGTCAGTATAGCTGAGAAAAATAAAAAGCAATTGGCATTTTTTGTCAAAACATCAGGGGCAAAATAACGTGTACAAGAAGCATTTACACATAGTACAGGAACATCACTTACTTAGCATCTCTTCATCAATAACAGTGTTGCATAGATACTACATATTTTACTAAGTGCAATGTGGGTATAGACTTCACATTTTTACCACGATACCATCAACTTCGCGCGTGCCAAGAAAGCACTCCTTCTACAGAGACTGTGGAAAGTGGGAGCTTGATGGTTGTAGCAGCTACAGTCTATGGTGCAAAGAGGAACAGAGGCGGCTGCCAGGCTTCTACAGGGGGAACATTGCAGGTTGATTCAAGAAGAGACTTGTGAATTTGACAGACAGATGTCAAATATGTCTCTGTGCCCTTAGAGGAGATAAGGAAAAGGAGTTACCTAGGACAGCAGGCTGCAACAGGGCTATTTGCTTTCTAAGGCCTGGGCACAGACAAAGTCCCAGAAAAAGTGGTACCTACAAAAGAGCATCTTCCACATCACAAACATCTTCAGCATTTCTCTCAGGCAGTTACCCTGCTGACCTTGGTTCCCCCCATCTCCAGGAGGCTGGGAGGAATCAGAGAGCCCGTGATAACGAAGAGGCAGCTGGAACAAAACTCACTGTGCAAACTTGTGTGGGGCTGCAGCAGTCAAGTCTGCAAGAGGGAAAGGGTTGCTCGGCGGAGATACCTACGTGATTTCGTAGCCTTTTACAACCAAGAACGTACAGAATGAGAAGCAGAGTTGGATGAGCTCTCTTGTCTCTCTCCAAGTACAGCAAGTACACTTAAACCATCTCCGATGTGCATGTCTGCCCTGTTCTTAATTTCCAGGGACAGCTATTACTCAGCTCCCTGAGATGCCTGTTCCAGTGTTGTCACCATATCAAGTTTCTAAGTTATTCCTCTTACCCAACTCATACCAGAAGCTGTTTCTTGCCCCTCTCCTAGTGATTGTGATGAACGAGAGGTCTCCAATCTTCAAAGATTGAGAGGGTCTCCAATCTTCCTGCAAGGATTTCTCACATACATTTGCTCAAACTTCAGTCCTTTCTTCCTAGTCACCTTACTAATATCCAGTTTCTCCTAGTTTCTCCTTTAGATTTTATCCAATCTGCATGTATTTCCCTTAAAGCACAATGCTCCAAACTGAGCACCGCACAGTATTGCACCGCACCAGCAGCAGCTAAAGTAGACTCCTTCTCACCTATATTTTATGGAAACCATATTGTCAACCTTCCAGATTTCAACAGTCTCAGAAGGATGATGCATTCAGTATGTGATTCGACATATTGCCAGATTCCCATGTGCCATACAGCTGCCTGGCCATTTATTTTCTTCATCCATGTTTATATAATCTATTCATCTTCCCCACACCTGTCTACTTAGAGAGTAATATGTTTTCCCTCTCCTTAATCTTCTATTTTTTCAAGACCATTTTGAGTACTACCAACCTTCTCAAATTGTCCTCATTTTCAGCTTTCCAAATGTACTGCAGGTCCAGCGTCATAAATTTTAGCCCATTCCTCTGTATATTAGTAGTTTTGTGTCTCAATTCAATTCAAACAGACGGCTTCGGCAGAGAGATGGAAAAATTCAGCAACCTAGTAACGAATACTGTAGGGTATAGTGGGGCAGATACCTAAAGGGTCCTTCTTGAAACATCATCACAGTTGACAAATACCCAGTGATAACTATGCAATACACTATACCCTTCAGTGGCCATCTTATGATGATTTCATTTAGTCCGTATTTCACCAGCTTGTTTCCAACACAGACATGCAAAAGTCTAAATAAACCTAAGATAGGTTACAGCTACTGTTTCCCTCTCACCAGACAATTTCTTACCAACACAGAAAATTAGAATGGAAACTTAAGAAGAGTAAGGTCAAGGGAACAAAAATGCTTCTGCAAGGATGAAGACATTTCTTATCCTGTGAGATCTTGTAGGTTGTTCAACATTCTTTTTGAGAACGAAGACCTGCGACAAAGCTCAATTTTTCAGTCTAAGAGTGAGCAGCCTCAGAGCTCATGAAGTAATTGCACCCACATGCTCCTGGAAGGAACAGTTCCACAGAACTTAAAATAACTTTTTATAGTTTTTTACATAGAATGTAAAAAGAAACTGTACCTATTGTACAAGACTGAAGGCTTTGTTACAAGACCATGTGGAAGAGGGATATATTAACTTAAATTTAAAGCCATTTCATAGTAGTTTCTGTGTGACATTTTACACCTTGGATTATACTGGTGTAACTTCCCTGTGATGTTGAGCTCCAGTTTTCTTCAGTCTATAAACTCTGCCACATACATTTGGAGACCTGATCTTGCATTCCTGGCATAGTCACACTAGATGCTTAAAGTCAAATAGCACAGCAAGTGAAGTAATCGTTATAGTTTTATTAAGCAAATAATTCTTCCTTACAATGTATTTGTCAAAAGCTGGAACTAATTTTCCCCCTACTGACTTTGTCCCCTGCCACTTGGCAAGAATTAATTTTATCACCATGTTTTTGAACAGAGCTAAAAATATGAAGACTGAAGGGAAAAAAGAAAAGAGTAATCAACCTATTAATTTATGAAGTCAGAGCATCTTAATTTTGCCTTCAGTACCTTCAGATGATACTAGCACATCAGTTCTGAGAAAAGGGTTTGCCAGTGCATCGTTGCTGGGAAATTACATAGAGATAGATGGGACGGTGCATTTTTACAATGTTCAGTAAATATCTAACCCCCAAATGAATCCCATACATGCTTAAGTACAAGCTCTTCTTAAACCACTTCAGGTCAGACGCTCTCCCAACTCCTTGTGGTATGCCAGGGAGCTCCTCCAGCTGAGCTAGTTCATGTCTGCGTTAGCAGCCCAGAAAGAGGAGATCTCTGGAGCAAAACTGTTACTGCTGAGAACCTGACATCCACAGGCCTGGGAAATGGGTGTTAGCTTTTGAACAACATCTAATTTCATCCTCAAACCAGAATGGTCACTAGGGGTTGCCTCTGGTGCTTTAGGTTTCCTGCAAGAACATATTTTTTGCTTTATTTTCACCTGAAAGTAATTGGGTTCACACACCTTGTGGTGGCAACTAAAGCATGATAAGCAGGCAATAAGGGGAGAGTCATTTCAAAAGTGAGCTTCAGACCTCAACAAAAATGCTAGTGCAGATGGCCAGTGAAGAACCCCCTGTTCACCTCCTCCAAGCCCCGAGTTACCACCTCCCAACCTAACCCGTACCATGTCGAGGAGAGGCATCCTGTGCCCTGCTGTGTTCTCAGGACTGGATTATCAACGGACCGGACACATTGCATTTCATTGTCCCCTGTTTTCGGGATTACCACACATATGGGGATCCAGTCTTTTGCTGTTCAATGCATTGCTTTCAAATGTGCAAACCAAGTGTGGTTAAAATGAAAATAAGCATTTACAAGATGCTTATATATAAGCATCTTCTACATACGTCTATATAAAGGTTTAAGATAAATAAGAGAAAAAAAAGATAGCAAGATTGCTTAACTTCAAAGCCATACTAAAAAGCCGGCCATCCTCTGTCTCTCTCTGCCTGACAAACTGTTAGAAAGTCTTAATTAACTCAGGAACTCCATCCTGATGAATACAAAACACCTTCTCCATTCAGCCAGAGAACGACTTTGTTCTGTGAAACAGTCTTACAACTATGTTCTGCGAAACAGGCTTACAACTATGTTCTGCCTTTTCTTTGAGTTACTCTGACTTACTCCAAGGTCAAAATTTTGTCAGCTAAACCACTTTCCTGCCTGACGAGGCAACATTTACATTTCCATGTTCCACTTTTTTATGTATTGATCTTCACTTTTCACGTAAAATCTACTTTACGTAAATATGAGTACTGGCTCTCAAGTTACGCATACATGGCCAGAACCAGTTGCTTAGAGTGACACTGAGCTGAGGCAAACAGATCCTACTCTGTCTTTGAATGATATGCTGACATGAAGTTTGTGTTGATGCAAATGTATCTTTGCAATTTATATAGAAAACTGGAACAAATGCCTAATGGCTCTCAACTTCAAAATGCAGAAATCCAGTTAGCTGCTCCAGTCAGGTGTAGCTGTTCCACTATTTCACCTGTCAAAAATGGAAGAATTTGGAATAAAAGATGTATCAGTTTACATAATTATAGAACTTCAAGATAAGTTGCTGGACATCAATTTATGGGAGCGAAACATTTTCAAAATCCCAAGTTCTCCACATGGATCAAAACAAAAAGGACCTGCAGAACCCTGAAATGTAGTTCTGGTAGATGTGTGTTGCTCTAAATGGAAAATAATACACAAAGCAGAGGAATGCTTGCCTCTAGGGAAAGCTGACAATATAATCACTTTGTTGTGTAATCAAGATGACTTGCATCCAGTTGGTAGCAAACTCTACAGCAGACAAATAATTTCCAGCATATTTACAAAAAGTGAATTACTTGTGTAAAAGAACATTGTTTTTCATAATCAAATACCAGCATTTTTTAAAGTGCACAACTCTCAGAAATGACTGACTTTCAAATTAACAAGACATCCAGGATTTGACCTTCAAAACTGGAGAAATAAATGGTAAGCAATAGGCGAAATGGAAGAGGGAACAAACAGTAGCAAGAAATTTAAAGCCACAAAGTTGTGCTCCTCTCCTAACACAAGTTTAGATGGTAAAGAATCATTAACTCAATAAAAGAGTCCAAATATCCTTCCTAAAATAAATTCAAGCTTTGTAAACATAGGCTTTGCTGGTAATCTGGGAAGAGACAACCCTCCAAATTATGGGGCAGAGCTGTACACAGCACAAGAAGGGGGCTCTACGTTAAAAAAATAAAACACACCCAAAACCAAATGACAAAGTCAAGCCATCCCAGCTCAGCTTGGTTCAGCCCAGTCCTAATGGATTGTCCTGTGAGACACCTGCAAGTGCCCACCTGGTATCCCAGCTGAGGAGTTGTATGCCAAAGCAGATGACGAAATCCTCTACCAGCCAACTTACCAGTAAGGGAGTGATAGTAAAACAACAAATGCTACCAACAGAAAAGAGAACAGGACCATTTTCTGTAAAAACTGCTCAATTTGTTACCATGTCATTGCTCGCTCCAGGGTGAGCGAGGTGAGCTCTTTTCAGTCCTGTAGAAGAATTACCCCAAGGGCAGTGAGAGTTCTCCAGGCTTTCCAAATCAGCAGAAGTGTTTATTCCCAGACTAATGCTTTTGCAGACTAGGAGGGACTCCACCAAGAGCCACCAACTGCAGAAAACCAGAACTGTGCAAAGCATAACTGAAGGCCGACGTGCAACACCTGCTCCCAGTCAGCTCAGATCCATTTACCGTTCAGTTTCCAAAGTTTTTTTTCTTTTCCAGAAATGAGATTCCTTCAAAGCACCTGCTAGCATCCTGGCAAGGGTTCCCTTGTTTTGCAGGCAAATACCTCATTTCTAGGGTTGCATCCCTCCTCCCTTTTGACACGTAGCCAAACTGATAAAGTAAAGCTGGTCTCCAGGGCTTTTTGTAGGAATGGTAGAAAACTTCACTTAATCCACAGTTTTACATTTCTTACAAATTCACAATGCTACGGCTACACTCACCAACAAAGGAATAAATTCAGCAAAGGGCTGGCCAAAGACAGCTCCCCAGCGAGTTGTGTTTGGGACCTGGGTGAGAGGAACCCTCTGGAGGGGATCAAAGAAAAGAAACGTAGGTCTCCAAAGCAGAAATGCTGGACACCAGCACAATCTAACTTATCCAACACCTCTCTAACAAAGATACATAAACCGAGGATTTTTCATAATAAACGCTTCACGTTATAAGAGCCCTGGAGTGACAGTCAGTAGTCCTCTTCTGTTACAAACACACACAATATTCATACAATGATGCACTGAGTGAGCGCATAGTGCTTATTCAGAACCACAAGGATTAAAATTTTGTTTATGGGAAATTCAGGAGTTAAGCTGGGAAAGAGACATGGCCACTGGCAGCTTTCTTCTATGAGAAAATGTAACTGGCTCAAGCCCAAGTGCACTACGTTACGTGGATTCCTGACCACCAGTGTGAAGCAGTCCCAGACTGTGTCAAAACAGATGGTACTTACAACTGGAAAAGAAGTGCATTAGCCATCTTCTAAAATCCAGACCTGCCGTCTGAGGTCCCACTTGCTATGTCTGTGACTTGTGGTGTATAAATTGCAGATTGCTATTTATACGCAATAGCATATGGTACTCTGACATTTGAGGAGTATCAGATGTACATACATGCAAGTAAATCAAGGATTCAGCGCTCTATATTTATGGCAACTTCAATAACTTCCCAGTCTACTGAAAGCCATGATAAATAATTGCCTCATTGTGCATAAAATATTAACTGACTGTAATTATTCCTTTTCAAGTCATTGTGATTTCAGTTTACTGAAATGAGATAAACAAAACTATTCATCGATTCTTTTTATGTCATTTTGATTTCATTAAATCAAAATCAATATGCAGTAAAAGAAAATGTGATGTTTATATCTACACAATCGCTGAAAGAGTTATTATTCAAAGCAAGAACTCTGGCATTATCTAAATCCTTCAGCCTCTTATTTTTCATTTTAACCTAAGCTAACTACATTAAACACCATCACTGATTTCTAGCTGTATATGCAATTTCACATTTATCCTCAGATTTAGTATCACCAGCTTATGGTGATATCTTCGGGAGTAGAGTTAAAAACAGGACAGCAGCTGCAGCAGCATTTGGAATCAAGAAATATTTGGCATCTTGACAAAAGAGAAAGGCGCTTTTCTTTACATAGCCCAAGAAAAAAGTGAACCTGACAGGACAATCTCATCAATATATATAAATACCTGATGGGAGGGTGTACAGGAGACCAAGCTAGGTTCTTTTCAGTGGTGCCCGGTGACAGGACCAGAGGCAAGGGGTACAAACTGAAACACAGGAGGATCCCTCTGAACATGATCAAGAAACACTTCTTACTGTGAGGGACTGAGCACTGGCACAGGTGTGCCAGAGAGGTTGTGGAGTCTCTCTCCTTGGAGATATTCAGAAGCCGCCTGGACATGGTCCATGTAAACTGGCTCTAGGTGGCCCTGCTTGAGCAGGTTGACCTTCCAGAGGTCCCCACAAACCTCAAACATTCTGTGATTCTATGAAATAACTCTAATACATCTCCTACAAAGAGCACATGAAGTTTAAGCCCCGCTTTCAAACAGGCACTGTATGAACCTTTACACTATGGTTCCAGGCATCTTCAATTCTGATTTCCTGTCATGGGGGTCTTGCAGAGTTTGTTTTTTTCATTACAACTCAAGCTCCATCTCAACTGATGCCTGATCCTCCTGTTCAAAACACACCTTTTGTGACTGAGACAATAAATGATCACCCTCATCATTAAATGTTAAAGCTTGAGCAGGCAAATACTGTCAGATGGTAACACGGCCATTAGTGAGAAATGCCTTAAGGCATAATTGTTCTGCAGCGTTTGCCCCCAGTTCAGAGAATTCCCTGAATCTCAGCACTGGTTCTTGTTACCCATAGAAAGGATGGGCACTTTTGCCAGAATTCACTGAAAAACTAGTCTACCTTAAAACTTCCAGTAGTACCCTCATCACATGCGACAGATAATATCAAGTTTACCTGAACACAGAGTTAGTGATCTATGGGTAAAAAACATCCTCTTAAGCTATTACATAGGCATTGTCTCCCATAACTTCCTTATCGATAAACTGGTGAAGTACAGACTAGATAAATGGACAGTGGGGTGGACCAAAAGCTGACTGAACTGCTGGGCTCAAAGGGTTGTCATCAGTGACACAAAGTCCAGCTCGAAGCCAGTCACCACTGGTGTGCTGGGGCTAACACCATTTAACCTCTTCATTAATGACCTGGATAATGGGACAGAGTGCACCCTGAGCAACTTTGCAGATGACACAGAACTGGGAGGAGTGGCTGATATGCCAGAGGGTCATGCTGCCGTCCAGAGGGACCTTCACAGGCTGGACAAAAACGGACTGACAGGAACATCACAAAGTTCATCAAAGCAAAATGAAAAGTCCTGTACCTGGAGAAGAATAACACTATATAGCGGCACAGCCTGGGGGCCAATGAGCTGGAAAGCAGCTTGGCAGAAAAGGTGGACACCAAGTTAAACGTGTCAGCAATGTGTCCTCACTGTAAAGAAGGCCAAGAGCATTCTAAGCTGTATGAGGAGTAATGTTGTCAGCAGGTTGAAGGAGGTGATGCTTCCCCTCTGCTCAGCACTGGTGAGGCCACACCTGGAGTGCTGTGTTCAATTCTGGGCTCCCCAGTACAAGAGGGACATTGACATACTGTAGAGAAATGCCACAGAGATGACTGAGGGCTTGGAGCATCTGACATATGAGGAGAGGCTGAGACAGCTGGAGTTGGTTACCCTGGAGAAGAGAAGACTCAGGGGAATCTTATCAACATGTATAAATACCTGAGGGGAGGCTGGAAAGAATATGGAGCCAGGCTCTTCTCAGGGGTATCATCCAGTAAATAGACAAGAGACGGCAGGTTCAATTTGAAATACAGGAATTTCCCATTTAAACAAAATTTTTCACGGTAAGAGTGGTCAAGCATGTGAGCAGGTTTCCTAGGGAGGTGCGGAGTCTCCATCCTGGAAGACAGCGTCCTGAGCAACGTGCTGTATTGGGCCCTGCTTTGAGCTGGAGGTTGGACAATCTCCAGAGGTCCCTTCTAAACTCAACTATTCTGTGATTACCAATTCAACTTAACTCATCCAGCCTCTTCTCTTTGAAGCCTTGCATAGAAGAACAAATGATGCCTAATTAAAGCAAATCAAACCCTCATGCAAATGTCATAATAAATGTGTTAATTCACAAACTCTGAGTGAAGAGTTTAAGTAGTCTTGACCTGTGTTGCTGAAGATCAAAAAGGATACGCTAATATGTACCATCACCTCTAATGTACGTAGACAGAAGACAGAGGTGGACAGATGGAAAGGTTACTGTACTTGAGAAGGTATGTAAGAAGGAGCAGTAGCAAACTTTGAGACTATGAGAAAACATTGTAGTTGAGGGTTAAAAATTATCATACAGTGCACAATTAGGTCAAGGCATAGGCTGCTGAGAGGGTAAGTGGGGATTGACATCTAGAGTTTTCTAGGAAGCAGTGAGATCAAAAAAAAGAAAAACAACACCCCCCCCGCCCCAACAATAGAAGAATTCATCTATGAAGAAAATTCTTCATTAAGCTGCTGTTTAGACAAGATGACCCAAGAACTTTCACACCCTTTATCATCAGCCAGCCCCAGTTTGTCTGCCATTCATGCCTTTCTAAAACAGAGAAGTAAAACTCTTACTGAAAGAATTTGTCAGAGTGCATGAAAAACGGACAGAATAACAGTGAGTAATCGATACTTATTTTCATCAGCAAAGCTGTGCCACTCTTCTGTCAGGTTGGCACAAATACAGAGTTTGTGCTGAGAAGCAATGCCCTTGCTACAACTCTTTCAAGGTTGTTTCAGTACACACTTCTACAGATTTTGTACGCCTGATTCATAAAATGCATATCATTCTTCATTTTGGGAGAAAAGAGAATGAGCTTCGATTCAATGTACATGATCCACAGAAGCATATTAAAGCCTGCTCATGTGGGCTGATAAGACTGTTGTGCTTCAATGAAAATTCCTCAAGATGCTCTCTTTTTTTCCTATAATACAATGAATATACTGAAGATGCTTTTAACTTTTAACTTGAGTTTGAAAGACAGCATTCGCTGCCCTCAGTTCTGGGACTCCTGAGCAGCATACTCCATTGCTAGTCTTCCTATTTGATGCAGAAAAAGTAGAAGTAACATGTGTTCTCCTTCTCTGCAGAGTTGAGGCGATAGACTTCTTGGTGGGATGCGCTATTTTAGGCTTGTGCACAAAGACTACTTGAACTACTAAATTGGCACCAAAGTCCTAGTGAATTCACACTCAGACTACCTTCAGTTCAACTGACACTCTTCTTTGCAAGAACAACTTAGACTGATTGACACAAAGCACAGGTAAAAGCTATGCTCTATTAAGCTGCAGAGAGAGCAAAGCAGTGTCCAACTGGTGTACTACTATTATATTTAAGCAGCAGAGTGATGACAAGGTTGCATTTACAGCTTGCGAGATGTAAATTAAGGTATATGTAATGAGCCTTGGGCTCTAGAAAGGGCATTTAACACTGTGCTAACACTTCCATTACGTACTGAAGTTTCAGGTGGACAAATTGTAGTAATGACTTCATCTTCTTCTTAATTGCACAAGACTGCAAGCAAAAGACTAACACAAAAAAGAAATTTGCAAAAATGTATTTCTAGCATTTTTCAGTATAATTTGGAAACATGGAGCACAGCCAATAAAGACAGATCACAAAGTCACATTTTAAAACTTCTAATGAGGAGGTAAAAAGAATTTATATTAGGAAACATTTTAGAGACCCTCAGTGACCTCACATTTTCCAGCTCACTGGATTTGCAAGCAAAGAGGCTGATGCTGCAGTATCTGGATGCCGAGTTCTTCCTGGGATGTGCGGAGTACCAGAGACTACTGTAAGCTCAGAACAGTCAGCATCTCACAGGATCACAACTCCCCTCACCCCATGCTAAATTTGAAACACTGCTGGGTTGGTTCACTCTCTCTGTTCTATTTGTGGCAAAGGGACTTTCCTAACATTAGCAATTTCCTGAAAAGTATTCCCTTCTGAGCTACTCATGCTGGATTCATGACTATTTATAGCATGTAGCATGTATAGTAACATGACACTGCGAAAGTGTCAGTATGAGAAATCTCAATTAAGAAGTGAGATGAGATTGCAAACACTTGGCCCCTAAGCTACTATACTAGTGCAGTTATAGTGACATTTACTTGTTCCTTCATTTTAATTCCATTTGCAGAACATGTGAGCCATTGCAAGGCAGTGATAATATTGATATTACACACAATTCAGTAAAAAACTTTTGTAGACCTGAGGGTGGTTCAAGAACTAGTACAAAATGTTGAAACTTTCACTATTTAATATTTTGTCCAGTCTGGAAGACAGTGAAATCTGTTGCCAATTCCTGATGACCCTTCAGTTTGTGAGAATAGGTGTCTGCATCACAAGGCGTCCCTCTTGTTCAGTTTGGATTGACTGTTTTGACATGGGACATGGAAGGAAACAGAGGTGACAAAAGCATTGCTCCTTCTGAAGCAGGACATTTTTAATGACAGGAGTGCATGTGGCAGCTTGTGTCTTACAGAGGTCTCTCTACTACTAGAACATTGAAATTCTTCCATTTGAATTTCAGGAGTTAAATTCTTCCTAGGAGCATCTCCATACCACATGAAATGGGTCTTTTGTTCACTTACTGCTGAAATAAGATGTCTGTACATCAACCTGGAGTTGGAAAACAAGCTGTCTCTCCACCAAGCTTCCTCACACGTGGCTTTTGCAGTATTTGAATTCTGCCACTACAGAATCAGGCTGTGATTCAACTGCATAAAACCCTAGCATGAAAGTAGCTCATACCTTAGAGAAAGGTGTCTGTTCCCAGAATCTGCGTGAGCAAAACACAAGGTTGATAGACAGACTGCACAGTTCACATGGAGCGTTACCCCTTATTGAACAAAACCTGGTTTTGACCATCTTAACATTTTAAGGAAAACACCTCATAAGTCTTTGAGTTTACTGAAATGAGATAACAAACACATACCTTGCTGAAGTATTTGACTCACGAGGCTTTTATTTTGCATGGCCTCTGTTGATTTAGAAACCTCTATTTCATAACCTCTGGAAGAAGAGAAGCCTATATTCCCAAATGGTCTGTTAGTTATAAAACAGCCAGAAACCTTTTGAAAACCACACAACAAGAAAAGGCTTCAGAGAGGCGTGCAGTGCCTCCACCCACCAGGGCTGGTCATTAGGCATGGACATCAGTTTTTCCTTCCTCTGAAACAAAGGTGGGATGCCTGCCTTGGGATGGTTCCTGCACACACCAGCCAAGTGGTCACTTCTCTTCATTACTTTTTATATCTACAGCACTCACCAGTGATGCTACTGAATCTTCCTTACTGAGTATATTGAGTTTCATGCAAGCGTAGCCGTATCTGAGGAACAATTCAGGCAGAATAAGTTATTTTAGCTGAGACTACAGCTGGCAGAGCCCTCTCCTTTGGCCAATCGCTTCAGTCCTTGTAACACAACAAAGCTTCATCTGCCTTCAGTACATTGCAGCAACCTCACCAGGCTTTCTGTGAACAGCTATTTGATCCTTGAAGGGAATTTAGGGTGTTTTGGGATCATCTTTTTTTTTTTTTTCTTAATAAAAACTCAAAAATGTCAAGAACACAAAGCAATCTCATCACACTTGAACTGCATTTAACAGCCTTGCTGTACACAAATGTATGGATGGAGGGTGTGCTTCTAGGCTCTGCCCGTGCAGCATGAGATTACTGCTGATAGCAGAATGGGATCTAGGAACACCAGATGGTCGCGTGGCCCAACGTTGGCAAATGGTCTGGGTAACACCACTTTTTAAGACAGGAATGTGAGTGAACCATTTGTAGTGTGCAGGTGTGAAAAAAATACATAAAACCGGAGGGTGTTTCCCCAGACTGATCATATTTAAAAGGGAAGAAAGTCTTCACCCTCCAACCAGTCACCTTAAAGAGGAAGAAGATCATCAGCCAGATAGGACAGCCTCCCAGTCAGACACCGTGAGCTGCCTGCTTTCAGGCAGGCTTGCTGCAGGCAGAGACCCACACCTCACGGGGTGCACATGAGCTCGTGGGTGACGCCTCACCAGCTGACAGGAGCAGCACGGGGCCCCACGAGGGGAGAGCACCCACATCTCCTGCAGGACTGTAACCCGCATGTGCCGGTAGAGTGCGTGTGTGTACTTGTGAAAGAGAGACTAGAACTTTGGGGGATTAGTTAAAGCTGTTTGTCTGTAGGTGTTCATTAACATTTATTCAGTGTTGTGATTTATCTGTGACATTACTGATCCCAAATGTGCAGTTCATTGACTACTGATTAATTTCATGTAATTATTAAACTGCTTTGATCCTAATTTTAGTTTAAACTATGTGAACTGAATAGTACTCCACTGCAGCACATGGCTGTGATTCATCACTCACTGCTGTGTGTTTCTGTTATATTCTTAAGGATGAGATAACTGACTTGTAGCAGGTGTCGACAAGAGTTTCAAAATAAAGCTAGGGATTAAAGAGTGTTGTTTAATCAGCTGCAACAAGCCATCGCTTAGAAAAGCTGTGGACAAACTCCAAAAGCAACCTAGATCCCGCCATGGATTTGTGGAGCACCGGTAGCGCTGCATAGTGGAGCAACAGGGAGATGCTGAACACCTGCACTGAGGGATCATATTGTGCCTTGGCGAGGACTGCAGCTGCTTCAGACTCTGGTTCTCCAGCAGGGAATCACAACCTTGGTATAATCTAATCATCTCTCCATACGTATATGTGTCTTATTTCCATATATAGCTATATTTGGTTATATCTATAGGCAGATTACTATAATTACAGATGGCCAGAAATGAAACAGAGGGTCTGAATTTTCTTACAAAGTATGGAAAATCCTGGAAACCACAGAAGTGCTATGACTGAATGAAAAGCTTACCTTTCATTTATACAAGTGTGTGCCAGGGAAAACTTAATAATATACACCTAATATCATTAGGAAACCAAATTAAAGACAATTAGATAAATTATTTAAACCACTTTTTTCTGGGAAAAGATGCCAAATTCCTATGAGACTATTCCAATCACACAATTAAAGCAGGATTTTACCCTATTAACTCAATGTCTTTTCTTATATTTTGCCTTAAAATAGTTAAGATCAGGAACTGACATGCTACAATAGACTTGTTTCTTTGCAGAATTATATATGTATGAAAAAAAAGAACTAGAAGCATGCCAGTAATGGCTATTTTTAAACTGAGTTAAATTTAGCTTATTATGCTAAAATTAATTAAAAATTGATTTGTTAAGCCACAAAATGTTTTTCTGACAAGTATTTGATGTACCTTTACAATAAGGGGCACTTACACAGGTTTCATCTGCTATGTTTAAAACAGAGACACTTTCTGACAGCACTGCTCAGAAAACAGACAAATACGAGCTGTAAACCTTTAAGAGATTCCAAGATACTGAAATATTGTAACTATAAATTTACACCACAAGGAAAACAGCTTCCAGTGTGTGTTCAGTTCATTCTTGTAACTCAGCCAGACATTGGCCCTTCTCACTTTCCTGGGAGTAATGCTACTTAGAGTTGTAGTAAGCTATGAGAGGCACAACTACACTATAGCCTTTTCCAGGCTCCTACCCATGTTTTATCTGTATTCTCCCTTATTAAACACGTTTCCCCTTTCAGCAGAATGGCCCAAGCACAGACAGTGAAACCTGAGAATGTTTTTGCATTTTATCTGGTCCTCAGGTGAGCTCCGGTGCAGCCAGCAGGGTGATGCAGCCTGGGGATGCACTAATGCAGCACCAGAACTCCCAACTGTGGGAAATGTGGAGCGCAGCCAAGAGCCGGGGGCAGCTGCAGCTGTGGGAGACATGCTGCAGAACCAGGACACATTCCCAAATTATGGGAAGCACAGTGGTTTCAGAGGATACCACGTGCACTGAGCTGGCTTCGGTATGACAATGTAAAAGCGCTGCCATTTCACTCACTTCCCGTTTGTGCGCTCTCTGTTGAAACCCACAACTCCACTGCATAATATGATGTCAAAAATGTTGTACAGATAATGATGAGTGGAGCCAGAGGATGAAGCCAGACGTTTATTCTTATGTTTTAACCAATATAAACTGGATTAGGAAATTCAGTTTATACTTAATTGTATATTTTAAAATAAGCCATTGCGACTATTGCACTAACCTACGAGGAATTCCAATGCTGTTGGATGCCTTGGCAACCTTGATGTAAGTTCATATTCTGCTTCTTTCAAAAGGCTGTATCCAAAAGAAACACTATATCAAATAGATTGTTAAGACTTTCCCCAGAATGTGCTTTGACATCTAGGCAAATTTTCCAAGTCAGGGTGGTTGAGAAGCTTAATCTACTGCCCTGACACCGCTGCATCTGACAGATTTACCACTTGGAGAAAATAAGTTGCCTGTCTTCTTTTGACAGCTGAACAGGACATATTGGCCGCTTGGCTTCTTGCTGCCCATCGGTACACTTGCATTGACACTCTCCAGCTTCAGCATGCAGCCAGCCATGGCACACAGCAGGGCTGAGTTGCCTCCTCTGCAGCTGGCACCTACCTGTTCCTGGGAACACCGAAGGAAGGAAGGAGCCCCAGGGCACCTTGACACACCTGCGCTCTCAAAGCAGCTGACAGGCACCTAAATTACATCAATCACCTGTGAGCATACCATAGTATTAACTGCCCCCTGCATTCCCCACCACAGCCTTGGCAGCTTACTTCTATCACACCTAATTAGTCACCAATAATCATTTAGCAGCCTGAGAAGCAGCTCTCAGACGGCAAGCACAGAAGAAGTCTGTTTCCTTGTAATTGCACATTTCGGTACTGGAGCATTAAAGGCAAGTGAGGTTCACAGAGCTGCAGAAAGATTTCTTTCCTCACAGGAATATCATATGTTGGCATCACCACATGGTGCCACAAACCTGACTGTGTTAGACATCCCATTAAGATGATGCAGAATATAACATGCTGGAAACCATGGTAATCAGTGCATCTAATAGTTGTGCTCACCCTATCATGCATCTTTCTCTGTCCTGAGAGGTAGTAGAGGTCCCTCTACTACTCTTAGCATTCAGATACGGCTGCTGAAATGCAATCTGTTGTTTCCCAGCACTAGTAGTAAAAACCATGCAGCCAGAGCTAGGTGTAACTTGTCCAGCATCACAGGCAGTAGTTGCAGCAGACAAAATCTGAATATGCAGGTAGAAAGTGTCCTAGTTTAAAGAAAAAAAAAAAAAAAGGAAAAAGCAAGAGCAAACAGATTTCAGATGCTTGGGAAAGAAGCTAATGCATAATACCACACATACGTCTCAAATACCTCAAGTTTGAGATGCTAGCAGACTTGAAATACAACTTGCTGGACACACCAGTGTACTACGCAGTTTGGAATCACCAACGTGTTGCAAGAAACTCTGAAAAACCTGGCATCCCTAAGGTTCATTATTTGAAATAGTTTCAGTTTTCAGTTCAGGTTTTGTTTACCTGTATGACAGGACATATCCAAGCTGAGACATGCTATAAGAACTCTGCTAGTAAATCAATAATCACAACAAAGTCTGTTCAAGAGGAAGACTGTTTAACATTCACTCATTAACTGTTTTGAAATCTAATGAAGAAAGACTTGATGTCACCTTAAAAAAAAAAAAGAGAAATCGAAACAGGTAAATTAACCAGCCTCCCTTAAAACGCGCAGTCACCTACTGCCAGAGCTCTGTAGTAAGGGTGAAGTTAAAGCTTTTACCGCTGGTTTCTACCATCTGCCCAATACATGACACATTTTAGTTTTCTATATAGTGTACTGTAAACACATACTAGATTTAAGCTTTGTATATGAGCCTTCCACCTGCAAACTCCAAAAGATCACATTGCACACCAGAACAGAGATTTGCCATCCACAGGACGGTTTGTTTGGGCCTCTAACTGCTCTCACTCCCGCGACTCTCTGCAGAGAATCTCCCAGAGCTTGCTCCTTTGTGCCGCTATCAGCACACACAGCACAGCGCTGCGAGCGAGTAAACTTGGCGGAGGCTCACAAAATACACAACAATCAAGGGCCTTGTTGAGTTGGACCTTTTATTGAACACAACTCTGGCCCTTGTCTCCCCTCTCTGTTTATAAGGCTTACCAAGTATATAAACTATTGCTCTTAAATTATGAGGACCCACATTTATGAGAGCAATTATCCTTTGTTTGTTTAGAAAGGCTATTTGTCTTTCTCCTGCCTTTCAAATGCCTCCCTGCCTCCTTCGCCCAAACCAAAGCAAAATGTTTGGATTTTTATTTGAGGGTGGGCTCCATGTGAAGTTCACTTAATGAGAGGAAATCTCTGCTAGAACCATTGGATGGGGAGAGGGGGGGAGGAGGGGGAGGAAGAGATCAAGCCTTGCTCCAGTTCAAATGAAAGCCAGGCAAGGGAATTGTTTGGAGGAATAGATAAAGTTTTTGCTTTAATACCTCTATAAAATTCTTTATAAAGTTGGGCTGGTTTTGCTTTAAAAAAAATTTAAAAATCATAGTACACATCAATTAATAAGTACATCACTGTGCACTAGGACAAGGTAGGGTCTGAACATTTGACTGGCCCTTATGTAGTCTGTTCAGATGAGATGGAAAGTAAATACTCACTGCTGAGGGTTTAAAAAGACCATGCTATCCCTAGAGAATAGATTAAACTATAACTTCCAAAGAATAAAATATATCTTTGTAACACTGCTCTATGCAGAGTTGATACTACCAGCATAAAACACATTTGAGGTCTGCAAGCGAGCGCACTTGGCTCTCTGACTGTGCTTCCCAGCAAGTTGTCAAGTAGTGAGCATGGATGGATTTCCTTTAATGGTTTCAGAAAAAAAGATCCTACATGTCAGCTCTGTCATTCCTGTAACTCCATCGAGACTTTAAGACCTGAACAACCCCGTGGCCCGCAGCCAACAGGCTATTTACCCTAAGGACGGCTGTTCTTCCTTCCTCTCCAGAATTTGCATCACGCGCCCCCTGCTACACAAGGCAACACCCAGACTGAGCCTTTGAAATCATCTACTTAATGAAAAAGAAAGCCTAGTTGCCTGGAAAGCCACAGCAGCAGTAGAGAAAGGAAACAGAAAGGTGATGTAGCTCCCCCATTCCTCAGCCACACACCTCCTCACTGTCAGTAACGGTTGAAACTGCTTTAATATGAGATGTCCCGGGTAGGGGAAACCCTCCATCATACTTTCAAGTGTGAAATTCCACAGAGGTCCTTCTGAGAGAGGATGGAACAGATCTAGAGTGGCTGTTCTTCATCTTGGGGGGCGGGGGAAGATTTTTAAAACAAGTGCTGCAAACTGCCAAGATAGGGGAACACAGGGCTGACAGATGCAAGGAAAGCCGCTCGGTGGGCAGAGTCATTGCACAACCACCAGCCGCTGGAGCACGGAACAGAAACACAGCATGGAAAAAGCCTTCCAGGAAAGTGGCATTTGTTTTGTTCAACAAAGCCTGATGAGAAGATACTTCAGAAGTGAAACGCATTCTCTAAATTAGGGAGTTCTTAATTATATGACAGGGAAAACTCATGCCTTTGAGTAAAGATCAGTGGTGGTTTTGCCCTCCATGTAGGAGTCACCCAACACCTAGGTGACTTTTATTCACTGAAATTCAGTATTTCAGTGCAGAAAGAAGAAAGAACAAGTCACTTGCAGGCTGAAAGTATATCCTGCTCTTTATAAGCCAAAGTCAGTGACACTTCCTAATACAGTTTCTACGTCCAAATATGATTAGCAGAGATCTTGTAATGGGACTTCATGACACTTGTCAAGTTATAAAAGGAGCCTATCTTTCATGCTGCAGGATGCATTACGCTCTCAACAAGGTACCTCTGAAACAAAATCACAAGTTCCCCTTTTTGTAGAACCTGCCTTCAAGGCTAAATGCATACAGTAATCTTTTGGTAGAAATATGAAGTATTAATCATGAAAAGCATAAAGATGAGATCATACAAGAGCTAAATGTCATTCTACTTTCCAGAAGCAGTCTTTTTACTCCCCAATCCTTTTTTTTTTTTTTTTTTTTTTTTTTTTAAAACATCAACAAATGTCTTTATGGAGTAACTTTACGCCATGTCCTAAATATGAATTTTATAGAAAGCTTTTGCTGTAAAAGAGTTGTCTGGTTTGATTAATAGTCATCTTGAACAGGAAATACTTGCATAATGTGAATACATCTTGGACACAGATCTGGCTCACAGTAGGTCTTTTGTCCTGCAGAGACTATCCTGGAACCATTCCCACTGATACTGCTTTAAGCAATCCTGCTGGACTGCAGAGCGTGGATACCAGCATCTCCTTCTGCAGGTTTTAAGCTATCCCACCAGAGAGGAGAATTTACCCAGGTTCCACCATCTACAGACAAAGAAGAGAAAGTGCCCGATTACTGAGTTGTATCAACTGGTGTTTGAGTCAGAAAGCCTCTCACCCCTAACACACAGCTCAGCATCGAGTGCTCAGAGAGCTCTGAATACAGAAGGAATATGTAAATATGGAAAATCTAGGGTTACTTGTAAGATGGCAAACAAAACCTCTGCAGGCTGCAGCCTCAACTGAAAAAAGGTACTAAAAGGACAGAGAAAGGTCTGGTGGATATAGTCCACTTGAGTTTCCAGAAGATGCTCAATTAACATCTACCTGGAAGGTCCTGAAAGAAACTAGGTAGCCAAAAGGGGAAGTGGGAAGATCTCAAAGATAAGGCCTTTATTTATTTATGAGAACAGGAGACAAAGTAAGAGTTATCAGTTGCTTCTTGTCATTAAAGGAAGGATCTGGGCAGTTCAATGTGCTCATAAGTAATCTAGAAAGTCTGGCTAATAGGAAAACAATGAATATGATTGTTGATACATTCAACTGTTCAAGAAGAAAAGATGAGGGCTTACTCTGAAGAACTGCAGGAAAGTCTTAATCACACTCTGTTATTGGACATTACATTGTCAAATAATTTAACGTAGATATGAATGAAACTCATTCAGATAAACTTTCAGGCACGTGCACATAAATACACAATTTTTCATGCAAAGTGAATGAGTTCAAGCTGAGCATTGAGGAGTATTGAGGAGTAAGATCTTGGGATTGCAATAGACAGTTACACACTGTAGTTCCAATGAAATCTAATCTCAAAATAAAACAAACAAAAAAAAGCCAAAACCCAAACAAAAAGCAAAAGCAAAACTCTCACAAAGGAATAAAGAACAGCAAAAAGCAATCGTCACAGAGCAAAAATACAACTCAAGTACTGCGTGCAGTCCTGGTCCTCTCCTCTCAAATCACTTTAGTATAAGCAGAAGCAATCCAGAGGAGGATGCTGAGGACAAGCAAAAATAAGGAACAGCTTCTGCATGAGAAACAACGAAACATTCTTCAGTCGGTAAAAGAGACAATTGAAAAAGAATATGATGAAGATCTGTACAGTCACAAGTGGCACTAAAAAGCTATACCCAACTTATTCTCCTGCACTAGAGAACAGAGAAGATGAATCAAAGTAACCATTGACAGGCTCAAAACAAATGGACATGAGACTGTAATGATCTCTAGCTGGAGGATGGCAGCATTTGCAGAACAAGACCTAGCACCTCTCCTATCCTATTCATAATGCTTATACTTCTTGCTCAGCTCCACTTCTGTTTTAAATCTCACTTCTTCCTCTCCCACGTGGTTTTTAAAATCCTGTGAGAATACCATATAAGCACTTCCAATAAATATGGGACTGAAAACACATTATACAGCAAAGTGTTAAGAGCTGCTGTCTCTTCTATTGAGTATTACAAACATGATTAAAACTGACGAGTGTTCTCAAGCCCTAAGGCCGACTGGAAGGTGCAATTAAATGTCTCTTTTTATAAGAACAGCTGGAGCCAGATGGTGGTGAAAAACTGGTGAGGGCTGTAAGTCAAAAAAGTAAGCTGTGAACCGGGTCAAGAAAAGGTTAAGTTATAAACAGGCAATCTGGCATTTAGGACTAAAAAAATTAATGTGCAGTCAATTGCTTAAGCAGGTAAATATTAGTCTCCCTAATAAACATGTCCGAAGGTAAGGGAAAATAAAACACAGCAGGAGATAGGCATTTTCTGACAACAGCACAAAGGTAAGGTAGACCTAGGTAACACACACGGGAACTGGTGATCTAGCTCAGAAGACCGGTGTGTGTAGTGCGTAAGCAAGCTCCTTTGCTTGCTAGTACCAAAACCATGTTAGGGCCTTCCTTGAAGTTCAGAGAACTGGGACAATCATCATACAATTGTAGAATCATCTAGGTTGGAAGGGAACTTTAGGATCGTCAAATCCAACCATCAACCTAACTGTGCCAAAACCGCTACTAGACCATGTCCCTAAGTACCACATCTTCTTGGACTAGTCTTTGGAAACAACCTTCCCAGCACCTGTGTACTGGCCAATGGCTCAAGCTAGCATTACTCCAAATGAATTTTGAGTTCTGCAAAGCTGACAGAGTTTTCTTGTCAGATTTTTGAAATTTCTGCCAAAAACCATCTGTAAAAATCATACAGGAGAGTTGTGATCCATGTCTGACCACCTGCAGTGTTACACAAGAACTCTGATGGAAACAAGGTGATTTTTATTTCCCCACACAGTCCTGCAAGACAAAAACATCCAGAAAATGGTTGGTATTTGACACTACTTTTATTAAATCTAGTCAAGGAAGAAAAGAGAATATTTTCCCAGCTATCCAAATCTCAAGATGAGTAAATAGAACTGTAGTCGGTATATGGCAAGGAAAGACAAGGTTTAATAGTAACAGGATCTAAAAGTTATTGCTTGTTATTGTCAGAGAAAAAAAAAAGTAATACAGAAGAAACAGCTCCCCTCTTCAAGGCATGAGAGGCAGCAGAAGCTGAGGAACAGGGTCACACAGGCAGCACACATACAGAAGCCCCAACCTGGGAGTGCCTGATGTGGAAAAAGCGATTAATTTCCAGTGAATGAGGAAGCAAAAGCTGCTGTTGTCACCTGAGGAAAGGGAAAAGGAAGAATGATCGTCTAGCTAAGTTACCACACCTGCTCCAGGACTGCAGATAGAGTTATCAGGCAGCCTAAGCCACAGTTGTGGTGTTTCTACGTGATTTACAGAGTGAACATGCAGTGGCATTTTCCCAGCATATTTTTCCCCATTCAGCATCTCTCCACTCATGCACACTCCTGAGCTTCTGCAGTAACTAGAGACACCCCCCAGGGCCCTGAATACCACAGAAGGGCTCCCAGGCAGTACCATAGCTTGTAGTTATCTGCGTTGCATATGCCAAATGCTGCCCAGCCAAAGAGTGATTAATCTTCCTGGAGTGTACTTATGTTACAGCATCCTCTTAGTCACGTGTAGTTACAACATCAAGCAGTGGCCAAGTGCAGCAGCAAGTGGCTTTTGCCACCTTACAGCTGCGAGTACCGCTTTGGAGCGGGGCCGGACTGCTGGTAAAGCAGCGTAAGAGGCAGAGGGTGTGCCGAGAGCCAGGGCAGCGCACGCCCCTCCCGTGGTTTAGTCCCAGGAAGGGAGAAGTCAACTTGAAGTGAAGCTGCTTCAGTGAATTGTTCGTGCTGACCTTCGAGACTGCCCTAATTTTACCAGTGCAGAAAGGTCACTTTTGCAATAACGAGCAACTCTATCAAAAACGTTATTTTAACACTAGTGCTGAGAACACAGCAGGTCTGTAATTGATAAAACAAGGAAACTCCACCAAGGTGGTTTTTAAGGGTTTGGCTCAAGGAAGAAGGTAAGAAAGCAACTTAATGAAAAAGCAGCAAAACAAAACACGTAATGCACAGAATTCACTGCAGTTCAGTTTTCATATATTTTATACATTGTTTTCAATACTATTGCTGTTTCTGAAATGGTCTGCTGTACTGCAGGGACAATGAGGAGCCAAACAAATAAATAAATGAATGAGCTAAGAGCTAAGTTCCCTTTAGGCTATTTGAAATGGAACAGGTATCACCTGACAACTTTATCGCAGCTTTTAAAGTATGCTGAACACCTGTAGAACACTAAGAGCATTAAGAAAAAAGGGAACTAGGCAGGAACAAAGAAGTTCATGACTTTGCATCAGAAAAGGAATTACAAATATGTTTGGTGCTCAGTCTAAGTCACTAGAAATATGCTACTTCTGGCATTTCTTTCTGAAAGACTGCTGTCATATTGTTTAGTGTCCACTTCACCATCCAGCTTCGATGTTTATGCAGGAGACTACTCTAATAGTATGTTTACTAATAAAACTCCACTGACACCCATCGTTTGATTTGCATCCCCTCTTCTCCATGACCAGCACGCATTTTGAAAGATCCCACCTTAAGAAATTCTGGTGTATTGCCATAATCTTCTGCAGTGTTTTTCACAACGTTCCTAATTTTTCATAGCACCAACTAAGAACTCCGCTTCAAGAATATGTATGTGCATATGCTTATCATACCTTTAGTTCCCTACTGTGAAAGGATTGTGGAATAGAGCATAGCACTGCCTAATCTCTTAAAAGAGTTACAGATACTAAATACCGTTGCTACTGCACTAGCCTCATCACTGACATGTCTCTGATTCTTCCCAAGTGCACCTCTTCCATCAGAGGCGTGCCTTGTCGTGCGACAGGATCCTGCCATCTGACTTTCTAGCCCAACAGTTAGTTTACACACTGCAGGACAGCCTCCATGATCCTCAGCAGACCCAAATGGCCTTGGAGTATAGTTAGCAGCCAGTGACCTCCTCAAAAAACACCCCCACAAATTCATGTCTTCAAATAGTATAAGTCACCCAAAACAAGGGATAAAAAGCTGTATGTGTGTTACCTACTGCTCTGTGTTCCCTAAAGCCCACAGCCCTTTTGCAGTTGCTCTCCACCCAGCTGACTTTCCAGCATGAAAAAACAGCCATCTCAGCTAAGGACTCTGTCTTTTCGCTCGCGCAGCAGGTGGGTTGTCAAGCTTCTTTCGTACGCTCCCTCAGTAATTTCTCCTAGCTCATGCAAAATCCCATCCTCTTTTCAGCATTTATATTTTTAATTCTTCTCTGAACCCAGGTCCAGTACATAGAGACTAACCAATTTGCAGCTTAAGGGAAACTTGTTACTCTCCATCTTAGAAACGCCTCAGGTAAGAAAGCTCCAAAGGAGATTTGTATTGCTGTTTGATATTCCCACTTCTTGACACTCTCATAGGCTTTTTATAGCCTCCATCACCATTGCACATTCAGGAAGGAAACAGGACAGAACTGATTGGAGAAACAAAATTACTAAAGAAAAAAGCAGATGCTATCCCAGCTTATGCAGTAAATATTGTCAAGAGCTCCACAAACCCTGGAACAGGTTGAGTCAAATTATGAACCAGTTTTAAAAGCAAATTAAAAAATAAAACAATGAAAGATCAAAAAAAGGTGCCCACCCAAAAAACCCTCAGCCTGGAAAACCTTTTCCCTGTCAGAAAGAAAAAAAGGGAAAACAAAGCCAAAAGGTGTGCGGTCAAAAGTACCAGATTGAAAGTCAAAAAGCCGCATGTAACCCAAACACTGCATACAATGCCATGCAAGCTCTTGGGAGTTTGACTCTCCCGTGTGCCTCTTAGCAGGAAGAGGTGGTGATGTACAGCAGTGTTAGTCAGCACACCTTTTATTAAAATACGCCTTTAAAGAGACACACAGAGTTTTAGTTTTCAGCATCAAAATTTCCACTTTGCCTACTGATGTTCAGCATTCGTTGCACGAAAGCCTCTCCTGTGTAGCTGGAGGGAAAGCGCAATGCAATGTCAAAGAAGGTACATTTGATCCTGTCTATGGGAAAAGAAAAAAAAAAAGAAAAGATGTAGTCATATTATATTAAAAACTGTAAATATAAAAGAATCAAGAGTTTAATGCTGAAGAGAGCAAAGAATTTAACACTGAATTTGTTTCTTTTTTTACAGTACAAAAATCAGGGACTTGGAGAAGCTCACAAACTTATCAACAGCTCAAAATTTAGACATCATAGTGTTGCTTTCTGTGATTTATTTTCAAAGAATTCAGGCTCAATCTTTATGTGATAAACTAGAATTACTTAGAAATATTTAATAAGTGGGTTTTTTATTTTATATATTTGCACAAGACCCACTCAATGCCAATGGTAAAACATGTTTTAATCTGGATCTCAATATATATACTTGCAACTTCTTCCAAATTTCTGAAGTTTACATTTATACTGCAGAGTGTTCCGAAAGCATTGCTTGTATTAGAGAGTGGCAAAACTATTCCATTTTCACTCTGATTTGATGTGACTACAAGGTTTTCCTGAATGTAGGCCTTCACTCCAATACAGAAACTTTTGATCTTCATAAAAATGTAATGAGGAAAGGACCCTAACATATAACAGCTTTTACCCAGCCAGACCAGTATTTAACTTTTCATGTATTTTACATAAATAAAATGTAAGTGACTCGAGGGAAAGCAACATTAATAAACATGATCATATAAACTTTATGGTGAAAATTCAATTTTACCTTTAATAGCGTCTGTCAAACAGTAAACTTTATTATAAGACCAATAACTCTCAATCAGATCCTAGCACCAAAATCAGGTGTTTCATTTTCAATTTTTAATCAGGTTGTCCAATTGCTTCTTGGAATATTTCATGTCCTAAATAAGATAAAAAAATGCCAATGAAAGTGTCAGATTCTGTTGGAAACTGGACTGATGCCTTCACTGTCCTCTGTTCCAGGAAAATTTTTCTTGACCAAGAAAAGCATTCCTCTTTGGTTACTGCAAGATTCCATATCTGAGAAGCAAAGATACTAACCTAAGAGGTGAAAGACTAGAATTTGTCCAGAAAGTCATTCTGAAACTTGGGTTAGTAGCAATTTCAGAGTCACACTACTCCAGGGTTATAATTTGGCCCAAATTCTGCCTAATGATAACAAGAAAGTAATTGTGATACAACTTGACCTATATTTGTTTGTTCAGTTTAGGCCTCCACAAAGCTCTACACTGTACTCCAACACACTATGATCCTCTGCACTTACTCCTAATCTTTCCATTTGAAGTTTCCAGAAATGCTCTTGGGCATTTTCACTCTGTCCTCATCACAGCATTTGCAGCAGGCAAATGTGCACAGCCTGGATTTTCCCCTAAGTCTACTTTCTCTTTTAAGACACTATTGTTCTTTACATGCAAACCTATAATTTGCCAGACGCTAATTTCTTTCTCAAGCCATAATGTCTTTAGCATATTTAAAGGCAACTCCACAAACTTTATATGCTAGGTTAGCGCATCATTAACTTTTTCAGGGATGCTATTTACATCTCTTTCCCAAGAACACATGGAAGAGCTCTTGCTCATTTGGAAATTCTGCCTGCAGCCAAGCTTTCCACACTTAGTGCAAGCACTCTGGTTTTTGGTAGCCACCAGTTCTGAATGCTCACTTTGAGTGAATACATCCAGACTTGCCATAGACAGTTGCTTGAGCTTCTGCAATGGGACATAGGAAAGAGAATGAAGACACAAGATGCAAGTATAATCTGCTCTACCATTGTAGCATTTCCACCAGAACATGAAAGAAAATAGTCTTGACTTTCAACTGCAATTTTGTATGGCTGAAGAACGTCAAGAAAAACAGCAATGCGTGGTCTGCAAGTGCAGTTTGAAGTCAGCTTTGCTGTACAAGCAATAAGAACACCCCTACCCTTGTGCAGTCCGGGCTGAACATAAACACTGCATATACAGCACAAGAAAAGAGGTGCTTGGATTCTGTGTAGTTAAGATTTTGCCAAAATGCAAAAATATTTGAAGGGAAGTAAAAGCTGTTATATGCAAGGTTAATCTTTGCAGTCCTATGGATTGTCATGAAATAATGAAGGGCAAGAAACTTCCTGGGAACACAACTTTGTTATTACTGAATCTTCTGCACTTTTGTCTCACCACCAGTTCTGATAATATTGAAAAAGAGTCCTACAGACCAACGTTGCTGTAGTTGCACACAAAAGCCTACCCTGAATTGAGTACCTATCCTATGGAAATTTAATTTATTTGCAAAGATGCGTGGTGGCTATAAAATACGTACATTTTTGTAATGTCATAAAATTATCCTTTCATGTGCATTTCAGCCAGCTATAGCAGCTATTGAAACTTTAAATTACTCATAATGAATATTGTATCTCTAAAGGAGAAAAAATGCAAAACAACTGCATCCTCCTTCTCTAAAAGCTACTGTAGTAATTAAAGCAGACAAAACTTGCACACAAAGTAATGTATTGATGGGCTTATCTCTGAAGTATACTACATCATCCATTGGCACAAACCAACCCTTTCATGCTCTCTGGAAAGAAAAACATGACCAGTTCTTGAGAAATTCCTCCACTCCATTACCTGAGGTTCTGGATGACTTGGATGTACGTTTCCAGTGCTTCCAATAATTTCACAGGCTCAGAGGTTTTTGCATTCTCTTAAGATTACTCAGACTAGAGAAACTGTATGCCAAGCTGATGGAACTACAACGACATTACTTTGGCACGCATGGGGACAGAAAGGGTCTCAAAAATCAGAAGCACTGGGGAACAGAAAGCAATTATTCTTACAGAATGCAACTCTGCAGAATTTAACGCAAGCTCCGAGGGACAGACAAGGTGAAACGTTCCAGGGGATTTCTCACTATTCGCAGAACACTTTCTTAGTTCAAGGACCAAAACAGCAGCTGCACTTGATTAACAGCTTGTTGCTGCTCTTCTGGATACTGCAAACCTGTCACGCCAGAGGACAGGGCTACAAGATGTCTTTTCTTCAGAGCCAAGCCAGACGCAGGAGGTTCCACCCTGTCAACTGTGTTGTTGTGGCTCCACGTGGATCATTCACTGGATTGCCAAAATGCTCTAGTTGTAAGAGCATCCTATTGTGTCACAGCACTGCGTGGCTCGCACAGCTTAGTCCCGCTCCTCAGAAGTTTGGCTCTAGCTCACATTTCGGGAAGGCAGCACCACAGTCTCTTCTCTCGCATGCCAGAAGAAATGGATCAGTGAACCCCAGGTGGGACGTGCTGTGCTGCAGCCAAAATGAGGCCAGTTTTAAGAGGCCAAAAGCAGCCCTTTGAAGTGTCAATAGATGTAATGCTCCCCATCATCTTGCATACTGGGGAGTTTTCTACCAGGGGCCACAAAGAAACCCAAAGATTTGCCGCAGAGAGGCATGATCTATAACTGCTGTCATGAGCTCAAGCAAGGTGTGACAGCCACTGTGCCTTCAACACTAGCGAGGCATGTTGCAACTGGGATATATGCAGCAAGAATGAAAAGGGATACAAGACCAGACCCACAAATCAACTAAATGAAGAGAGCTATGGAAAGCTAACTTCATGATAATGAAACTGTAACATGAGGGTACTTATAGACATCTGGCAAAGAATTTCCAGTGCTTAACCTTTGCTTTCAAAAACAGAATATCCAGACATTGGGAAAGAGATGAAGGTGTAGGTTCTGAACCACTCTCAGCCTCTGCAGACTTGTAAGATATATGAAATAATATACTTTTGTTCCCAAGCAAATGTCTTTTAAATGAATAGTATAGAACCATTGCAAACTATCAACAGGGAGAATTGCCTAAGTACACTTGCTGTTGCCTTATAATGACTCCAGGCACTATCCTTGCTACTCACAGATGAATTCAATTGTTTAGTGAGTTCAGATGACTGTTAGAAGCAACTATCTCTGCTGTGTTTTTTTTTTTTTAAATCTTCATAAAGCCTTCTCCCCTCATGCCTCCTTCTTATTTTAGTACAAAATGCCCTCCCGTGATGAACATGACCGCAAAGAAAATGACATGGTTCACAACAGAATTGAAATTATAGTCACAATCTTTAAATTCTTTTTCTTGAAACATGGTATACAAAATACCAGTTGCTTCAGTAGAGGTAAAAGAGAAAATGTGCATAAAAAGCTAAGCACAAAAGGTTTAAATCCAGTCTTATTTAGCAAGCACACGTTCTGTACTGCTGGATGGGTTCCAGAACGAAGCTTCACATTATTTCCAAATAATCTTTACTGCCCTATAAATGGGTCCATTGTATGAACTTTTTGGATTGGATACATAAGCAGATAACATAGACACATTTATTTAATGCTGTAACTGAAACCAGGCATATATTCAGTACAAAAATTATCCCAAGATCAAGGATTGCCAAATGCCTTGGTCAATGTAATGAGAAAAAGGGTCAAGGAGTTGGGAGTCCCAGGAAATTAGACTTGAAGGCTCCCAGTGCCCAAGGCACAGGGTGTACCAAATTACGTCTCATCACAGACTCTTGAGCTCTTAGGGGGCTTTAAGACATCAAATCACTTTTTATTTTACATTGGGCATCTCACCAGCCTTTCTTAAAGTTGTTATAGAATAAAGCAGCACCTGTTGTAAGCAGTTACACTTTCTTGTTCAGTGCTGGAAGAAGGCTCTATTGCATCTGTTCTTCTTGCAAGAATTCTTTTGGTCAATACAACCAACTAACTTGATGTATGGCATGACCAGGTCAAAAAGGAGGCAGCAAAAAGTAGATGTGCCACCCTCAACTCTACCAAAAAAGTGAACTACTCCTGTGCATGTCTGGGGGTTACAACCCTGTCATTCAACTGCTCTATTACTCTTCTTCCTAAAGTACAGTGCAAGGCACAACCCACCTGGGCCATACTATTGCCTGTTCTTTATAAGAGTTAAGTCACATGCCTGATCACTGTTAGGGGATATCTGAAATGGTACTTCATAAAACAAAGGTCCTACCTTGCCTATTTATCACAAACAGTGATAATTACCTTCCTGTTCCCCAGAAGAAGGAAGAAAAGAAAAAGGACTCTGTAGCACTTGCTATTTTTTATGGCCTACTTGGCTTAATCTGGGGGCTCTGGTCTGTGCCTCAGTCACACTTGTTCTACTTAGACAGATGTCTATAGGTATCTGATTCAGCAACATTCATTTCATGTCTCACCTTCCCAAACACTTAAAACTAAAAGCTTTTTAAAAAGTTGATGCATATTTATTTCCTTCTGACAGAGAAATACCCGAAGTGTAATCTCTGCAGTAGTTCTGTGGTAAAAGGAAATGCTCAAGTAATCGTCACTGTTTTTCCCACGTGATGTCAGGGTGCAGCCATTTATGTAGCATTACGCAGAGGTGCCACATGACTCCCACGCCACTGACTTCCACTTCTGATCCATTTTACATTCACGCTTCTGTAGTCATTGGCTGAAAGGCAATCAACAGCTAGATGGGTAAAAGCTATCGGTGGGGAGCTCCTCAGTTGGCAGTACCTGAGTAAAGCCCTTCCATAACTTACCTACTGAGAACCGAACAGAATATAGGAGAAAACATAATTTTCTAGATAACATAACTTAATAATCCAGTTTATAACAGAATAATAATATTCTGTCTATAGCACGGGGTGGGATCACTGAATTTGGTTTTCAGCTTCACAGTATGACACCATTATATCAATCAAGTTAGTTCACAAGACACCCATTTACATCTTAAGAAAGCAAAGACTTAACCAACGAGGAGAGCTGGAAGACTTTGTAAGACAAATGTTTGGAGCTCACTTTATAAAAATAATAATTTAATACAGGGACAAGGTTCTGGTCATATTCACATGAAAGTAACATGAGAATAAGGATAGAATTTAAGTATTTTTCTAGTCAAAGTACAGGTACAGTCCCTGCAAGGTCTTCTGGATAACTCAAAGAAGGCAATGGCAGAGAAGAACCAGATTGAACATTTCACCCCTGACTGGCAAAGTGGTGATGTACCACCAGTTTGCTTCAGCTAAACTGAACTGCAGCAACAACCCATACTGGCCTCAAAGAAAGGTTTCCCTAGAAACCTTTCCCCATCTCTAATTACACTTTTAAACAAGCCTTCAATTTGCTAAATTCATACAATATCAGAAATGTATTAATGGTTTAAAATTATATGTGACAAAAGGAACTAAACCCATGCTTGGGCTAACATGTTTTTCCAACACATTTCCACAATCATGGCAGTAAAAACACAATCAGCAAGATGACGGGAGCAGAGGCTTGTGCCTCCCAATAAGCAATACATGTCATCTGGTGGACAAAATGCCCTCAGGGAAACTGTGTGGGTAAGAAACCGCAGCCAGTAGATGCCTGAGTGAACTCATAGTTGATAAAGGCCAGAAATATCAAATTACCAGAGGAAAAAAACAACAACCCTGTGTTTGCTCAGTCTGGAATCTTTAAAGAAACATGTAAGATCCCTTCAGAAGAGAATCTGGAAACAAAAATTCATATAGGTTCTACTGGACACCAAAACATAAAATAAGCAAAATTACAGACTCAACAGGAATACTGGTCCTCAGGTATTTCCAACCCCCCTCCCTCCTCCTAGACAGCCTCTCCATAATCCACAGGCAGTGTAAGTTTCAGGTCATGCTGTTTTCCATAAAAGCCCAGCATTTATCCACTTTTCCTCCTCCTTTATAGTCACCCATCACTTCTGCTGTCAGGTGGCTGGACCAACACAGTCTATCTGCACTCCAAACAGTTGTTAAACTGTTAACGAGCTGTGAAGACTGCTGCAGCTATTTTGGATCTACAGAACAGCTTGTGCATCCAAAAACTTGTATTCCTCCCCACCCATTAATATTATATTATTTGGTCCAAAAAATAAATTACCTCTCCTTGCAGATCCTGTCTGTGAAACTTGAAGCACGCTGCCCACGGCAAAGTGGGGCGCTGCCAAAGCTGCGTCAGGAAGACACAGCTCAGTGTTGCCCTCCAAGCCAGCAGCACCCTTACCTTCATCTCCCAACAGTCATTTCTAATTGTTTTCCATCCATAACTACTTAATGCTGCCAGGCAGGGCCTCCTCAACGCCATGTGATTTACTTAAGCCACACTAATGATTCATCCTGCACAAGGTCTTTAAGGAATGTGGGTTATTTTCTGTGCTTGTATTTACACTGAAAACTTCTCTATTGTTTATATTTCCTTTCACAGCCCCCAGACTGTTTATTAAGGCATCAAATATCAACAATGTCCTCCCGGCTGGTGATGCTCTTGGCTAACCATACTGATCAGACCATGGCCAAACTGTGACTGAACTGTCAAATAAGTCTGTGGTAAGAAAGATTTTAAATCCCTTAGTGAGACGCAACTTATCCAAAAAATGCAATAAATATTTTTTGTATTTTTATTTTTGAAAAAAGTATTATGTGGTTGCTTGGTTTCATTTAACCTTTTAAGAAAACAATTTGGTGGTTTAAAGAAAGAAGGACTGACATATTCTGCCAATTCTCTCTCCCTCATTCATCTATTTCCTTGTTCCATTGTGCTCCAAGTGTCTATTTCTCTTGTTAACAATTAAGCTCAGAATGTCTACATTTTTAGATACCTCTGCACTGAGGTAGTACCCACGTACCCCAGAAGAGAATGGATTGCAGTGTGTCAGCAAATGAGACAGTTCTCACCTGGCAAAGCTCATATAACCCATTTCTCAGGTGCTGCATGTCCCTCTGGGCCCAACCGAGGTACTGCTGTGGTGCTTCCACTGATCCATCTCAGGTGTCTTTGCTCTGCTCTCGGATTTACCTCTGTTCTGGAGTCCTTGCAGTACGGATACAAGTGAATGCCAAGACACTGTCTATTCCAGTCAATCAAACCCAGCAATGTTTCTAAAAGGCATAAGGGAAATTAAGTGCTGCCTGAAGTTGCCTTCAGATGCTCAGAGGGGAAATGGAAGTGTCACATGTACCAACATACCCTCTGATGTGCAAGACGGGATGCAATCCATTTTCTTTGTCGTTGTTGTGTTTTTTTTTTTGCGGGGAGTTGTTTGTTTTTAAACTCTCTACGTTCTACTGCCCCCCATCTCCACAGAGAACCTCCACAGCTCGTCTCAGAGTCCATCTCTTCAATGCAGGAAAATACTGATTTTAATTCTGAAAGTTCCCAGCCTCTGTCATCTGCCAACGTACCAGCTATTGCAAGTGGCCCTCAGAAGGGTTCAAGCTATATTGCCTCTCATATATCCTAATACCCTTCTCAGGATGCCTGTGGAATACAAGCTGGTAAGGAATCACTACAAATATTCATCCTTACACGATACATACAAGATAACCATCTTTTACAGAATCCAATTGAGGGGATCTGCTGTTCAACCAGAAGGCAATTGCAAAGGTACAAGATTTTTATCCCCCTGTTCTGTGGAAAAAGCATATAATCCGATATTATCATCTCTATGAGTAACCACAACAAAGTTGTGGTTTGGTATGCGGATAAGGAAATACCAAGTAGGAAGATAACACTGTCTCTGTTGGCACCACCGTAACCTCTACTAGCATACCACACTGTTCTGCCGTCCACAACACAAACAATATGGAAAAATTGGAGAGAGATGAATAAGAGCCACAAGAATGACTAAAACATATTTCATCAGACTAGGAAATTCAAGCAGCTCAAGATATTTATCTTACAGAGAACGTCCAGGATAACAGTTTGCAAGTGCCAGTAGGAAAATGCATATTTGATAGAGGACCACTCAGCTTTGGATATAAAACATCTAACAATGTATAACATTAGGAAATTGCAGTAGGCATTCTTATTGGAAATAAGTTTTTTTTTTGTTTGTTTTTTGTTTTCTTTTTTTTTAACGTCAAGTCCAGTGAAGCTCTGGAATAACTTATGAGATGGACTGCATCTACCCATTTTTTGACTGATTTTTAAATTTCTAATAAAGACACACTGTCATATCAGGAAGGAAAAGTCTGCAGCTTCTGTCCACGCGAGAGGTAAAATGCACTCATGACAGTCTCTTCTGGTGTGAGAAATGACTAAACTCATAGAAACTTGAAATATTTTGCAACATCTTCAAAGAGATTATTCTTATTGTAGAATCACCACCAGTTAGGTCTGGAAATAATTACCATTATGCTGGAATTTGTTTTCAACATTTAAAGAAAATTTATTCTGCCACTATCTTTGCAGCCACTTAAGCAAAATCTCTGAGTAACTACAAAGAATGAAAGAGGAATGATGGATGGGGGGGGGGGGAAGCACTACATTACCTTATTATTGAACTACCTGATGCAAGAGCTAGTATACAAGGAGGGCATCTCCCATATCATTAAATCATTTAATTTGCTAACTTTTCCCAAAAAGAATGATTACCATTTAATTTACATTACAGTTCAGTAATATCTGGAGCCTTCAGTTCCAAGAACCAAAACATCCCCAACACAGATGCTCTGCAGCCGGTGTGCATCCTCTCATCTGCTTTTGCAAAGCACTGCCTTCTCCTCTGTGATTGCAAAGTTGCTACACTTGAGTATCTGAAGAGCTTCGGCTGCTCACCCAGTGCCATGCAACATCACCATCTGGTGACTAACCCACAGAAAAGGAGTCTGCTCTTCTGGTTTGATCTTCTTCAACAGACCTCCCTCCTCCATGGCCTGAGATGCCACAACATGTGTGCAGCACATGACCCGACTCACCATGGCCTCTGGTGGGGAGAGCAACAACACTGCGGCTAAAAGCAGTGCCTAGGGAGCGGCCGGCTGCGAGCCAGTGGCTCCTGAGAGGCAGCCCTGCTGCCACAGCCACAGCGCTGGCCTCCCTCAGCCCCTCGGCACACCAAAAGTGCTCCCTGCTTCGAATATGTCCTCACTGGAGAGGAAATTGCTGAGCATCATACTCGCAGGTATAACGGATGGCTCAAAGGCACTAACTATCAAAAACTGAGACCTGTTTCGAGCTCAATGGGAAAATAAGTCTCAGAATGAATGCGGAAACTCCCAGCCCTGTGGCCAACAACCCCTGAAATGAAACTGTTGTCATACAGTACCTCATCAGTCTCTTGTTAGATCTTAATAGAACACACTGGCAAAAATCAGAGAGGTCACCGACACGCTGGAGGGCTGTCTGTGTTCACAGGGCAAAAGGAGGACGTTACCCCTGACTGAGCTCTGCAAAAGTCCATGACATCTAATCAGTGGACTTGCTTTACAGCAAAAAAATTATCAATAATAGTACTGAAGACATCAAGCTAACCCAACAAAAATATTAAAATCTATTTGTATAGAAAGAAGCACAGGGAAGACAAGTGAAGATGACGAAGGCCTTGCTTCGCTGCACGTGCATTCTCATATGGGCTGCACGCTCCTGCCACTTTCCCCCGAGGCTCGGCACCCGCCCAGGGCAGGGATCGTGCTGATGAGACCGCCCAGATATATTTGCTGTCTGCATTTGCTCTGACACTTGGGCAAAGTACCCAGCTTGGCACCCCTTTCTGAGCCGGGGAGCTTCTTTCCTGAAGTACATGAAAGGATACCGTCGAGGCCTGGCTGTCTTTGAAGACACACAGTTATAAAAGCTAAAAGAAGACTCCACCGGCACCATGCAAAGCCAGAAGGGCCGCTGCGAAGCCAGCTCCCCGCCAGCACAACGTGGAGCACAGCCCAACACCACCAACACAGCAAAGCAGGAAGAGACTGGAAGAGACCAGAGAGGCTGAGCGTAGTGCTGGCTAGTCACTGGCTTACAGCTTCATTTGCTAATTTACTTGTAGGAAGCCAGAAGGGAAAAGCAGGCCTGTGTATGAAGGCATGAACCATCTGTATGTGGAAATTACTTCACCTGTTCAGAATCCAATGGATGGTTTGAAGAATACAAACTATAAATAAATAAATAAATAAATAGGTCTGTCAAATAATCTGGTAACTTTCTGCTCAGGAAAGAGCTGGGAGAAACATATCACTGCTGATTCTATGTCCAATATCTCCGAAAGCTGTGTTCTGTATCAAACAAATCTGTACAGCACAAGCCTGTTTGCAAAAGGGAGAGCAGTTCTTTAATTGACCGCTTTCAGAATGATGTAAGAGTTTTACAAAGGAGCAAGAAAAAAGAAAAAGCAACACTGCCTGCTTCACGAAATTAAAACATATGCATTGCAGCTCATAATACAAAAATATACATGCTGTTACAACCTAGACTGTTCCTTTAGCACAGCATTTACACATGCCAAACTGTGCGACAGTATGTGATATTGTTGAGCCATGTGAGAAAAAAAATTGTGCCATGAAAACCAAAATACGGAAAGCACAATAGATTTTTCCTTGTCATTGCCCAACAGACTGCTACATTAAGAACTTACTGACATAAGAAAATTATTAACCAAGGTCAAAGGCTTCAGAATTTACTTTGATGATATAATCAGCAAAAAGCCAGAAACATTCATTCTAATCCCAGATCCGACAAAGCCCATGTTGTAATGTGGCTTGGCATTTAGATGGCTTGTCTAGCATTACACTGTCAAAAGCCTGGGTGATGAGTCAGAATTTACTTCATATATATGTATATGTATATACGTATATGTCTAGGTCTTCCTTAGAAGCCAGGCATAAACACCTATCTTTTGAAGATATAATAGTGCTAATTTTCAATCCCAGTGACTTTTAAAATACTGTAAATTACAGAAACTCCATGTGTCTGAAAAATATGTGGTAAAACAAAGATAAGTTTTGAAGAGTTTAAACTTCAGCTTTGTTTTGTATTTTAAGAAAATGTAGAAATATTCTCTAAAGAAAGGTGTCTGAAGATGTTTTTTATAGGCTTAATTCTGATTATGATACTATATTAGAGCATAGAACAACAAAAGTCATAAAGATTTCAGAACCAAAACTATTTTGTGGGTGGCAAATATGGTTGAAAGTGCATTTTCCAGTGTTGTTTAGAACCTTATTTTCATTTGTTTCAAAGTGAGAGGTGGGGGAGCATCAGCATCTCACGCAGCACCTTGATTTCAAAGGGAGCAGTGTTGTCCGACAGGGAACGGGTCCATCAGTATGAGCAGCACTGTAGGGGAACACATGGTTTGCTCTCTCACAGCTCATTAAGCAGCAGCAGTAAGTGCTGCTACTCATCTCAGTGCGTCTACTCACCCTTACACCGTACATCTGTGCATTATCAGAAGCTTAAGTATGTCTGACTATGGGTTCTAGAGGCTAAACAACTGGGCTTTTTGCAAATAAATGCACATCCAAAATCCTTTAAAATCATTAAGCAGTTGTCTCCTACAGCCCCCGGAGAATCAACAGTTTCTGAAATCAGTCAACTGACAGACCTGCAGTTCTGCTCTGGGCAGATGCCAGCCAGCTGGAACGAGATGGAAGATTTTCAGTTAGATCCCTAACCAGCTGACAGGGAAACAAAACCTGAAGTGTTAAAGCAACTGAGGTGATGTTCTTTCCTTGGTGCTACTGAATAGAGAAAAAAAAAAAAAAATCAAAGTAAAAGCTGATTAAAAGCTTTTACTGCATTTGGGTGCTCCGCTGCCTAAGCCTTGCAGTTTTTGATGTTGGTATCTACAGACACGTCCCAGGGGCTGTCCAAGCCATGTAGAGGTATGGTGCATTTGACAGAAAACCGCAGTATATCTGTGTGAGAGGAGTAAATGTGTGCTCCCGGCTTCCCTCTCCTCTGTAGCTCCCACCAGCTTCGGATGTGTTTCAGGAGACCAGGCGTTTCAAACAAATTTCAGAGCCAGCCAGATTAGTAGCAGTCATCGACTAGATCAAGTGTAACCAGCAACCTGCGTGCACTGCAGTGCTTCGCTCCGATGGAACAAAACAAGGGAACTTCAGCAGGCAGGCTCCAGACTAAAACTAAAATAATGGGTGGCCCTAAGAAAGATCTGTATGACTGTTGATCACTGGGTCTTAGATGAATGAGGACACAGACCTTCATGTTTTCGATTCAATGCATCCATGATCAAGCCTGCAGTTAAACCATGCTAAATGCAGTGACTCCAGTTAACAGTTCTACCACATATTTTCTGTCTTCTCTATTTTAAACAGGTCCTGAAGACAAGGGGAAAAAAATCTGTTCTTTTCACACTTAATATTACATACATCTTAACTGGCATATAGAAAAAAGTTAAAAGCCCTGTAACAACCAATGTAACTTTTCATTTAGCAACTTCCTTTAAGCGTACGATTTTTTTAGTCTTAGGGACAACTGTTTCTAAAACCAGATGAACAAAGTGGTTTTAATCCTTCATTTCAAGAACAAAGGCAGTGTAATCTAGTCATTAAATATCTGATGATGTAGTTTAATGACATGTGAAAGAAGTGCCTTGGAACAGCCTGGGGAACATGTGCTAGCAAGAGCAAAGATTCCCATGTTGCTGTGATAGAATAGAAAACGTGCCAGGCCACTCAGAGGCACTCACAAAAATTAATCCTTTAACAACAGAGATCAGATAGCAGACTACCTTAAATTACAGAATCTACATTACCAATAAAAATATTTGTGATAAGTTGCTAAAGAGAAAAAAAAAGAAAAAAAATCAAGGAAGGCAAAGAGACATCGTAAATGCACAGTAATCTTAGAGACCTTTCCCTCCAATTTAGTGTCCACTGAAGTTAATGAAAATGGGGGCTATAGGAAAAAAAGTTTTTGCTAACCTCATATGTAGGGTGGTATCCCCAGGCTCTGTTCTGCAACTCTGTGTTATGTAACACTGTAAATGCTAATATTTGGATAGTAAAAAAAGTTAGCAAGAAAACAAAAGAAAGTAGATATTGGCCACCGAACCATAGGGGAAGGTGTTATTTCATTAGAAATATCTGAAGGAAGTCTTCTAGTCACTGACCATACAACTACACTTTCTATTGCAGCTGCAACTTCATCAGCTGAGTAATTGTGGAAGTGAAAATTTTGGCGATGTACTAAAAACATGATCAGAAATGTAAGCAGCAACCTCATGTAACTCTGTACACACGCACACATACACATATTTATATATGGTAAATGTGAAAACACTGAAATCCAGAAATATTTAGATAATTGAGCAGGGGTAAGGACTATTTGATTACAAAGAGCCAGCATTCTCCAGAAGACTAGTTCCCTCCATTGAAATCTGCCTAAAACCAAATCGCCATCTGTACCTGAAATGAAGTGTTACCTCTTAATTGCAGTCTTTTATTATAGTCTGCCTCCCCCCTCCATGTTAAACATTTGCAGGACAACCAGGGAGAGCATTTAGAAAGGTTTCAGATACAGAAAAATCATTATCTCTACTAGGCATTAAAACCTGCACAGTAAAATTACCCGATACTAGAACGAACACTCGTTTTTGTTGTTTTTTTTTTATGTTAGCCACCAGAGGGAGCCAGTAGTACTTGAATGCCAACAATACCCCCTCCCCCATCAAAAACGAGACATGGAGTATAAAACATCAGTTTAAACAAAACACATTCTCAGCTCCCAGTGATATTTTTTGATATGCATTTCAGGAAAATTGGGATCACCAGCTAAAGTGTAAACGGAAAGCTTCAGTTTCTTCATATGTAAATTTATATTCATTTCTTCATATGAGAATTTGAAGGTGAAAACCATGTTTTTAACACATAACATAATGATCCAAACAGCACAGAAAGATCTTACAGCAAAGTTTAATTCACTTCAGGGCACCGTCCCACACTTGCAGCCTTCAGCAGTGGCACTACCAGTTTGATGTTCAAGCTGAATTACCCAACTTTCAGACCACACAGCCTCTTCCAGTGACTTTCAAGACTTGTGCACACAACAGCCAGTCCCCTGTGCCGTGCAACACTGTGCACCTGGCACAGAAGTAATCCCTTTTGCTCAGTCCCCTGCGATGTAAAAGCTGTAAGTGCTCGACAGGGCACGATGAGGCCAGCAGGCAATCCCCCCCGAGGGGATCAGGAGGCAGCTTACCTGGCTCTTCCAGCACAAGAGGAAATTCTGCTTTTTGTGTTGCATGAAGAGCAGGGGTTCTCTGTAAGAGACAGGCTGGGACACCTCAGAAGACTTTACAGTCCGCTCCCTGTTCACACCTTCACAGCCTGAGCAACCTGGAGGCTGACTACAAGCTATAGGTTTGGCATCCATCTCTATAAAATAACAAGCTTTTAGAAGAAATGAAAATAAAATGAATTGAAGGGTCTGAATGAAAATCAGCTCTTTGTGAAGGTAAGGTCAGGACAGGAGTACTTGGCTGTTTAGCCTCTTTACTGCCTCTTTTTCTTGTATTTTTGCCTTGTACATGAATCCTAATCAGATGTAAATGGCCTTGTTAAAATATTTTTCATCCTTACTAAGCAGAATTGAATTCTGTAGATAGCTGCTTAAGTTGGAAATAGTACTCAAGCAGAGCAGATTTAGTACATACTTATCTTCATAACTTGCCTACAGAAAGAAATTTTTGTTCTGTCCATTCCTACAGTTACACGGGAGCTCCTAAAATACTAAGAACAAGATCAGAAATACCAACCTCAGTTTCAATGACTATTCACTTCTTACAGTTTGCTTTTCTAATACTCTCCCCCACTACATTTGTGAGAAGGGTAAAACCACCATTCTCATTACAAAGAATATTTATATTCATCTGATAAAACAAACTACTTTCCCAGGCTATCTTGCAATCACATTCCATTTTCGTGTTCTACATTTCTATCCACATGTTGGTTTTGTCCAACGAGTCTGCAAAGACTGCTACTGACACAAGCACTGAAGATGAGTTTGCTTCAAATGTACCACCCCCCTCAGAAAACAAAGAAACCAAACACCCCCTCACACACACAAAACAAGCAAAAAAGCCTGTTGAGAGTTTCTGCTGGCTGAGGCAACATAGCAATTTTAGCACTAATAATGTCACAGCACCCAAAATAATTCTGGACATAATTGGTACTTTGAATTGTCTACTAGCCTGGTGATTTATTATATGGGATGGTTTTAAGTCCAGATCCCACTGAAAGACTGCTTTCATAATAATGATTTTTCTTGTTGTGAAACTTCCTAACTTCTCCCAGCAGCTACAATAGAAGTTATTAAAAAGTAAAGATTTATCAGTCATTACTAAGAAGTTGCCACAAAAGATCTTCTCTCTGCACAGAAGGCCACACAACATAGCCCACAATGTGTCTAGGACGTCAGTGAAGAGCATCGCTGGGTAGACATGTAGGAGCATCCAATGCATTCAGAAATTCTGTGACATCCTATTCACACATGAGAGGACCAAACAGGTATGTGACAAGATGTGGGCAGCACCCTTTCCACCTACATTTTCCACACTAGGCTTGTTTCAGCCTTGATTAGCCTTTGAACCAGCAACAGGCTGTCAGCACTAAAGGGGCCCTGTATCACCAGAGTTTAGTCCTTCTGGGAATGAACTTACCTACCCATTAATGCATTCCTAACACTTAAAGATGAAGACTACAAGAAACACTACCGAATCTTAGGCTTGATGACATCAAATGTTCCACTACCTCAGCTAGGAACAGCCTTTTCCCCAGATCACAGCTAAGCGTATATACTGTGCACATTCTTCCCCTCTTCCTCAGACCCACCAGAAACACGCCGAGGCTGGGGATAAACGAGCACTCTGTGCTGGAGACAGAAAATCCTTTTTCTTATGTGCCTGGCTAGTGCCCTCTGCTTATACAGTCAGCGTTATGGCTCCAAGAAGTATTCCCCTCCCAGGTGCTGGAGGACACACACGGCAATAGCACTGCCAGCGGAAGGGTCAACCCATCGTCCTCTCCTGGAAGATCTGCCCTTTGTTTTCTCTCCTATTTGCCCTGTGCTCTGAAATAACACCCCAAAAGGCTAAATAAAGACTATTACAGATATTTTTGTGCCACACAGAAGATTAGCGGCGAGCACCATCCTCTTCTTCACAGCACAAGGCACCAGAACGTGAATCAACTCAGGCAAGGGGGAGGACCACGTCGGCACAACGTAGGAAGCAGGTCACTCGTTCGAGCTGTACTGCTCACTTGGAGCTTAATTCAACTTTGAATTTTTGCCTGGCTGAAAAGCTGAAATCATGTAAAACCGTCAAGTTTTACATGTTTCCATCCACAAAGAATAAACTGACCTAGATTCTCTCATTCTTAGATTCCCTCACGGTTCTGGCCAGGTTTTCAGAGGGCTGCTAACCTTGGCTGAGTTAAGGGTTTATAATGAAACACTAAAAACCAAGTACGTTTGAGCTGGTTTGGATTTTATTATGAATGTTTTGGATGGCTGTAATGTTAGAGTCAATTCAGACATTCTGGGTACTTTTCATCCAAAAAAATTGCTGCTTGGAAAAAAAATCCCATGTTTACAATAAATTAAAATCAATCATTATTTTGGGCCTGATTCTCCACTGCACCATTCCAGCGCAGCATCTGGTTTAAGACTAGGCTCCTGCAGATGCAGTGAATGGACCTTGTTTTTATATCCTCTTACTCACTAAAATAATGAAAATAAAACATTTGTGGAAAAAGTTACTTACAGCTTCAAAAGAATCAAAAGTATAAGGTGACAGACATAAGGGTGATGAGTAATAAAATGCAAAGAGAAAAGTCAGACAAAAATAATGCTGGAAATTCAAAGGACATCAGAAGAAGTGAAATGTGAGTCTACAGTTTAAAGACAGAATCTTCAAGCTCATGAGAAGACTCACCACTTTAAGATACATGTGAAGACATATAAAGTAAGGTTCAAGGTAATGGCTTCTCATTTAACAGAGGGCTTCATCCTCAAAAACTTTAAGCGACAGCATACCTCAACTGCCAATCCACAGCTGTGGAAGAAGTTGAAAGAAACTAACCTGATGTACTGGTAATGCAAAACAGCACGTTTAACATGCTGTTAAAACAGAAAAGGCCCTGCTCAGACTGCTCAGATTGACTAGACGTTGAGTGTATGAAGGCAAATGAAAACTATTGTGAAGACACCATGCCACACTCCAAATAATGAAGCAAGTATTTTCAACACCTGATATTTTTTCATA
This sequence comes from Ibidorhyncha struthersii, assembly GCA_013398815.1. Taxonomy (NCBI): domain Eukaryota; kingdom Metazoa; phylum Chordata; class Aves; order Charadriiformes; family Charadriidae; genus Ibidorhyncha; species Ibidorhyncha struthersii. The sequence continues at coordinate 318,315 of VZSZ01011434.1, read as the reverse complement.
GTTTGTTTGAAAGGCTCTCAGGTTCTGTCAGTATGTAGTGTAGACTCATTTTTGCCCTTTGGTCAGAATAGCGATTTCAGCTAAGGACACAGAAGGAGGAAAAAGAAAAAAGGGTGGATGATGCTGATAAAACACTCTTACTCTGGAGTTCTTCAGACATCAGATCAAGCATATGCAACCTTCAAAGCCTTTTAGCAGTCACTTTTATTGTTCTTTCTAAAGCATTTTTTTTCCTCCTAAAGAAAAACCTAAACCCACTCTTCCATGCTCAACTCCCTCAAAATGAGGTTGCAAAAAGTAGTTCCACAGCAGGAACAAAATATTCTATCTTATGCTAATACTGTGCATACCTTAACAATAGAGCATTTAGAGATACCTGTTTTCACTTACAAACAGGGACAGAGTAATTCTTAGTTAATTTTGTCTGCACTTTATTGAAATAGTTATGAAAGGAGGAAGGAGAAGCATGCTCCGAGCTTTGCCAATATCCAAACAAAACAAACAGCAGCAGGGTTTTGTTTTCACTTAAGTTTCATTATACTTCATATATATATAATTAGTGCAACTTAAAACTGTTTTGTATTTAAACCCATGTGTATGACGAGTAGCCAACATGTTCATTTGCGAGTGGAAAAGTCTTACTCATGCCATTATTTCCTAGTGTAATGTGTTTTCATATGTTTTGGGAATCTTTTTCCTAAAACAAAAGTAGACCTTAACAAATTAGCAGACCTGAAGCAAAAGCCCAGTCAAGAAATCTGAACTTTAGCGAGTTTGCAACTGGCTTTACGATTTTATGGGTAAAGTTCCTTTACTACAATAACTGAACTTGGATACCAGTGGCAAGAGAACGTCAGTCACACAATGCTGGCCTGGGACACAACAAGCTAAACAACCTTTGCAAGGCATTTGCAACACTTTGAAAACCAAAGAGACAGCCAGGAGCAAGCTAGAGGCTAGAGGCTCAAGTCAGTAGAGGCTACTCAACCGAAAGCTCAAAGCTCTTTCTGTTCCTTCATGCAGTTTGGCAGCTGAGTCATGTCCTCTTAATTTATGTTATGGCCCACTACAGGCCACTGATCTACACAACCTTAATGACCATCAGCAAGGGAAAATAATTAAATTCAGTAAAATGCACCAATTGTAGGTATCTCTGATGAAAACCACTCCCGGCCAAAACGTGACTGGTGCATTGCACAATGTGTCTGTGAAGGCTTGAAAGTTATCTAGAAAACATACACACAGGAAGAGGGATTAACTTTGGAAATGTTGGTCCCTAAACGGAATTCAAGGTGTCCCATCACTTACAGGTGATTTCAGCACTTCAAATAAGCAAGCTTAGAAAGAATTAGCATTACACGAAGCAGCTAATTAACACACGTTAAACTTCAGACAATTTGTGATAGAAAATATGTGTTCATATGTAGTGTTTTACTTCTTTGTTACCTGATCTAGTTGCATGCTCATTCTAGTCTTACATTATCTAGAGGAAGATGCTAAGGATTAAGGTGAACAAAAGGACAATTAGGTTTCCTGTTAGCAGAGGGAGTGACACAATTTCTTACTGAAGTGGAAAATACAGGAGAGGTCTCCACAGTCAGCTTTCTATGCTGCGTATATTAACAATTACTCAAGAACTTTTAAGAAGAAATCAGTCAAGAAGCCTCCAAAAGGCAACCATGACCTCAGGCAATCTGATTTAGCAAAGAATCAGAGCGTAGCTTACAACAGTTTAACCTGAAATTCCTCAGTGGTATTTCTGCTATAAGTTCATTGTTGAGTCAGCCAATAAATATTAGATCTCTATTCCCACAGTTTTCATGCCATTTTGCCAAGCAAGCAAAATATTCCTCAGTCTTTCTCCACACAGGCCATCTTTCTACCAGGAATTAGACAGGAGAGAGCATAGCCACCAAATATGGTAGGCAACACATGTGACACTAGTCATCACAACTTCTGTTACAACCAGAGGGTGAACATGAGCCCGTAATCTAAAGACAAAAGACTGCATGTTTCATGAACGCTCCTACAGCACCTGCTTCCTGCCTGCCTGATTAGCTTTAAAAAGAGCAACAGCAGAAATCTGGGAAGGACCTTCCACAGGCACAGTGACCATGAAATTTCCACCACACACATGCTTCAGAATGATTCCTTCTTTTCCCTAGCTACAAGAAAAATCTTAGGAGCATAAGTTAAACCATAAAATTGCCCCTTTTTTTTCCCCCAGGTCTTGTATGGTGAGAACTCCAGGGAGTTTGGGAGGACCGATACCAAAAGAGGCCTTCCAGTTTTGAAGTAACAGATATGCTACAAAAGATAGATATTAGAACAAACATGAAAGGGGAAGAGTGTTAAGACAGAAGAATCAATCTAAAAAAAGAATTAAAAATTGCCAGAGCATTAATAAGCCTTTTCAGAGATGAGGATAAACTTGTGAGGATGAAGGGAAAAAAAAGATTAAAATCAGAAAGGGTCTTATATGACTATTGGAAGCAGAATGCTGTTGAAAAATATTGCTTAGAGCCCTGGCACTTCAAATAACACGTTCAAAACAGGAACAAATCCGTCGCTTTCAAGATGCTAATAAACCTTTAAGAGAAAGTGAACTCCAACTAAAGAAAAGTGCAGGTGATATTCTCTAGATGACAGCATGCACTATTACAGTCCATAAACATTTGGAAAAAGCAATTTGGTCTCATTTGTTCCAGTTCATTTAATCTCTAAACAGGGAAGCTTATCTTCTCAAGCCAAGACTAATGAAGAAAGAATGTCATCAGCCTAATAGGTCAAATGTAAACAGGTTTTAAATTAAACCACTTTCAATACATCAGAAAGGGCCCTACTCACACGATTGTTCACACTCATCTTCCTCGTCTGGAAGAGGAAGTCCAGACTTGACTCCAAGTTTCCTGCCGAGTTTTGTTCCTACACAAAGCAATTGCTGCTTAACTGAGTACATGCAATCAATATACTTGGCAGATTTAATATTACTCACCGGTATCACTGTGCCTGAAAAAGTAGTTAATAGTTGTGTGTTGCTTGGGGAGCCTCAGGTAGCAAGATTCTCCTTCTTGGGAACTGAATGGTGAGTCTTCTATTAATACTGTTTCCAGCCCTGCTCCTTCTGCGCCTTTACCATTTGATTCTTCTCTACAACCTGCAGTTTTACCAAGGGTTGGGTAAAAGCTATCTCACTTTTTTTTTTGGAGGACCTTCAAGGTCCTCCAAATATTTGTCTAGGTGTTGTTTCTTCCCCCAAATCTCCTTCATTCTCTTTTTTTTTCTTGCATAACTATACAACAGTAGCACATTGTTGGGACAGGAACTAAAATGAAAGTTCTGGAATAAAACTTGGAAGAAACCCACTGTAACCCTTCAATACCCAAACCAGACAAAAACACACATACCCCCCAAACCTCACCCGCTCACGTAACTACTACAATGAATACTGAATCAGAATCAAAGGGCATAAGCTCTGGGTGACAGGAACTCTTTGCCAAAACTCCAGTATGAATCTCAATTAACACACACACAAAAAAGTCAATAACTATGACAGGTATTTCACAAGAAAATTTACAGAGCTGAACGACAGCAGAGACAAGGCTAGTTTTTGAATAAAATTTTAGCCAGAACCTTTCTCTCTGTATCTTCTAATTTTGTAGAGCCTGATAGACAAGTATTTGGGTCGTACTATTGCTACCAGAGGCGCAAATTTCATGGCCACTGAGCTCATTGAACAGCACAAGCAATGAGGTGCCAAATCTCTTCTGAGAAGTAATGAAGGATATCAGATTTTTCCTGAACAGTCTCTACACTCAGTGTATTGCTGGATAAGACCTTCTGTTCCCCCTTCATTAAGAAAATTGTATCACTTCACATCTCAGCAAATCTGCTGGTGTCAGCATGCTTAGCTACAAGAATGCAAGCTGTATGCAAATAGCCTAATTACTTTCCTCTATCCATTAAATCTAACCTAATCTGAATAAGGACTGATCAATTATAACTTATTTCAGTGTTTTCAGAAGACTTCCATTTCCAATCAAGATTTTACACTAAAGCTATCCTTGCATACCACAAATACACAAGTATAATAGATTTTTTCACTCAAGTTCAAAAAGTTAAAAGCTATCAATTAACTATCAATTGAATCTGCAAAATCCCATTTGAATAGCATGACAATATGGGAAGATGTTATAGAGCTGATATTTTTATCACTATGTCACTGAATATACCTCTTGCTGTAGCTCAAAGTACTTTTGGTTTAGTCAGTATTGCACAAGTATTGGAAATAGTGATGGAAGTCGAACAGTAGGATTTAAGTTGTGTTGCTGAGGAAACAACAGCAGAGCCAAGCATGCTCATCTGACAGCCAGTGTGACAGCACAAATTGAGGTTAACCCACCTTACTTAGCATGGCCAGAAAAGTCTGGGTCCATCTTGTCTTTAATCTTCCATGAAGTATTTGTAGGCAATAAGATGTCCCCAAAACTGTTCCTCGAGCAAACAAGCCCTCTTCCCTCAGCCTTTCCTTACAAGTAAGTGCTCCAACCCTTGACCATCTTTGATAGTGCCTCATTAGGCCAATGTCTTTCCTGGACTGGGGAGCTCAAACCAAACCCAGTACAGCAGGTGTGGCTTCACAGGTACCAAATGGGCAGAAAGAACTACTTCACTCAGTTTGCTGGTGTCACAGTTTCAGCTGGGATGGAGTTAACTTTCTTGCTAGCAGCTGGTGTGGGGCTATGTTCTGGATTCAGGATGAGAGCAGTGTTGATAAGGCACTGACGGTTTTGGTCGTTGCCAAGCTCTCAAAGCCTTTTCTGCTCCTCCCACTGTCCTGCCAGCGAGCAGGCTGGGGGTGCACAAGAAGCTGGGAGGAGACACAGCCGGGACAGCTGACCCCAACTGACCAAAGGGATATTCTATGCCATATAACATCATGCTCAGTATATAAAACTGGGGGAAGAAGGAAAGGAGGGACATTTGGAGTGATGGTGTTTTGTCTACCTAAGTAACCATTACGCATGATGGAGCCCTGCTTTCCTGGAGATGGCTGAACACCTGCCTGCTCATGGGAAGCAGTTAATAAATTCCTTCTTTTGCATTGCTGGTTTTGCTTTACTTATTAACTGAGTTTATCTCAACCCTTGAGTTTTTCCTCACTTTTATTCTTCTGATTCTCCCTCCCATTCCATCACGGGTTATGAGTGAGCGGCTGCGTGATCCTAGTTGCTGACTGGGGTTAAACCACAACAGTTGGCCACACTTTTGCTAATGCAGCCCAAGATATTGTTGGAATTCTTTAGTGCAAGGGCACACTGCTGCTTCACGTTCAACTTGGTGTCTACCAGGTGCCCTTTGGTGTTTTGTGCAAAGCTGCTTTTTCGTCAGTGGGGCTCCAGCCTGTACTGTTGCACGGGGTTATTCCTTCCAAGATGTATTTGTCTTTGCTAAAGGCTGTGAGGTCCTGCTCAGGCCATTTTTCCAGCCGACTGAGGTTCCCCCAGCCCTCAAGCATGTCAGTCCCTCCACTTAGTTTGGTATTGCCCACAAACTTGCTGAGAACACACTCTATATCATCATCTAGGATATTAACTTGGATATTAAACAGTGTTGGTCCCAGTATCAATCCCTGAATGACGCCATTGGTAACCGGCTGCTTGTTGAACTTTGTGCAGTTGATCACTTGCTGATTCATATGGTAACCAAAAATCTTGCCTCTGAAATGCATTTAACAGTGTGAAAAAGAATTTAAAAAAAAAACTTCATTAAAACCCTTCTTTATGAAAACACCTCCCAGTGTCTATCCTAACAGAGGTTTGTTTCCTTGAACATGTGGCACAAGCTCAGGACTCTGTGTTGCTGTATGTTAACCAGGAAGCACCACGTACTCTCAGCGATGCCACAGCTCAGGGAATAATTTACACAGAGAGCTGCTTAGACTTGCTTTGTCAGAAGTGAAGCTCTAGGACAGTCTGTCAAGATTACCACTGAAAGACGGACAGCTTCACGGTCATCCTGCAAAATCAGTGCAGTGGAGTACGCATGACAGGGATCCTGACTGTCCAGACCCACAACTGAAGCTTGCTTTTTCTCCACAAGCAGAATGCTGCACATGCAGAACTTCTGCTCTCAGTTCCAAAAAAGCCTATTACCACTCAGTTCCAGTTGCTGTTGAACATTGCTTGGGAGACATGTATTTGATATCAAGTATGAAAGGTTCTTACTGAGAAGAAGTTTATTTAATAATGCTTAAGTATTTAATCTTCAAAAATTGACAGACCATGCCTGCAGGGGGTAGGGGGAGCTTATGAATTACCTGGTTAGAATGCAAATCCATTCCACTTCAGCCTTTAATTAAATTTTCTAATTCAGCCCCTAATATATTTATCCTGCTTGAGAGCTTCTTGATGGGATGACAACCAATTAACTTTGATAATTACGTGTAGTAGATATTTCTATAGAAATACACTTCTACCACGTACAAACAACATCAGTTTGAGAACCTGTGTTATTAGCAAACACTGCTTCAAACTGCAAAGAAAGACTTTAGAGACCCATGCCTCCAGCAGCAGGAGCACACAAAAGGTATTTGTCTTCATGGTTCTGCAGGCTATGAACCAGAAGAAGGAAGCTGCAAGGAAGACAGCTTTCCCTGGAGAGTCCCAGTCACCTTTGGGCAGTCAGCGACCACTCTTTGATCTGTGAAATGCGTATGGGCATCTCTACAGCTCCTGGTAGCACTGAAGCAGATCACGGCTAAGTTTTACTGTGCAGTGCTGCACCTCCTGGGCACCACAGAGCGTGGTATCTTGAATCCCCTGCAGCTGCACATCTGCAGCCTTGCTGAAAAACCACTGAATGACCAACATGCGTAACATGCCTCTGCTGAGGCGTTTAGCGATGTCTGTTTTCCTGCAAGGTACTCTTTCTGCCCAGGATACTGGCAGTTCTATTTAGTCAACAGAATATTTTTCTACTTCACACTAGGATAAAAACACGTCTCTTCAAAGGAGCTTTCCTGAAAACTGGGATTTGCCTTGCTCGAGGAGAGATCAGATTTGGGTGTACATCTCCCATGTCCCAGACAAATACTCATAGTAACTGATCTTCTGGCCATTTAAAAAACAGATGGTACCTCTGCTTCCCCAGACACAGGTACTCCTATTAAAAAGTTTTTATTCCAACACCACAGCTTTTTCTGAAGTAAAAAAGCCTTCTCTTATCAGAAACATTCTCAGCGTCAATAGACAGAATAGTGCCTTTGACATCCATCTCTGAAAATATTGGGCTACTTAAGTGCTTTGTCTTTCCTTATTAAATTTCAAATGATTAAAGGGAATGGAAAAACAAGACCCTGATTCAGCAACACACAGACACGCTGTCTCTGAATCGAGATGCTTGGCTTTATCTGCGACCATGCCTTTGAGTTAAGCCCTAGGATCAAGTGCCATAACTTTGCATCCAAATCCTGTATTGTTAAGCCCATCCAGAAGGCAAGAGGCATTTCAGTGTGAACCATCTGCTCTCTCCCATCTCCAGTTCCACAGTATATTACTGACAAGTCCTACTGATGAATTTTGATAGCATGGGTAATTAAACATTTACAACATGTGTGCATGTAGTTTTTATTTTAAATATACATACATGGATGCACAGAGTTTAAAAAAAAATCCTTGGAAAACTGGAAGAGAGGAAAGTAAAACACACAATGTTTTTAAAAGGTATAGATTCAAGCAGTGTGAAACTGGATTATACAGAAGCCTTTGAATTCATTAGCTCTGTCAGTCTGTGCCATGGCAGACATGGAGAGGGCAATAGAGGCACTATTTACAAGCAGCTTAGCTCACTGCCTGCTGTAAACAGATGATCTGTGGCAATCACCTGATTTCCATGAAAGTACTGATTGACAGAGGAGTTTTCTTACTCAGAACTTAGGAAAAAAAATCCCCAAACCAAAAACCCAACACATCAAAAATAAAAAAAAAAGGCCCACACCTTTGCCGCACTATGGAAAGATCTGGGCCAAGCATCAACAGCAGCCCAAAATTCCGAGAGAACTCAAGTTTTAAGCACACTGTAGACCTTCAGACTTTGGGGCAGATGCATTACGCACTGTGTGAAGCCTGAGAGATGACTGGACAGACCCTGCGGACCTCACCAACAGTGCTCAAAATGCTGGGAAAGGAGCTAAACACGAAAGGATCAGTTTTCGATCTAGCCCCACTTTCTCTTCTCAGTGGTGGCTATCTTAAAGGCAAACATGCCCACACTCACCTAACACTACATAAAGCTGATATCCTTCACCACAAACACGTTTTATTTCTTCATTTATTTCCATTCTAGCTGCTGGCAGCTGCCACTTAAAATATACTGTCTATAAACTCATTTACTGTACACCTACCTAATAGAAATTAGCAAGCTCTATGTACAGCTCAGAACGAGATATACACTATTTCTGCACTTACAGGAAAATACAGGAACTGTAATAAGTCTCCCAACTGCTTCTGTGGCCTCAACTGTCACTTTTATGATCTGGGAGATTTAACTGCCAGGCTTCATAGCAAGTTATGCTCACAGCATAACTTGCTGCCACTCAACAGAAGAACCTTTTTCCTCCCTCCCTCACATACCAGATTTCTAATTAAGAAGAGATTAATTCATCTCCTGCTTTGCTTAAAATATGTATTTAACAAGCAACAGTCACATGAACATTGTTAACTGACTTAATAAATGCACCAGCTTCTCCTTCCCTCATCTCCTAGGATTCTGAATGCCCCCTGCAAGCAAGCAACACCTGCTGTAACTCCCCATGACTTCCATAGCGATTCCCAGCATCAGGCATCTCACAGGCTCGAGCCTTTTAAAGAGCTTAACAAGTTTGCCTATATAATAGAAATAGTGAGGAATGCTGTTTCCATGGAGCAAACAGAGTTATTCCTCATCTGAAAACTGCTCAGTGCTGTTAATTAATGTTCTCTTGCCTCTAAGGGTCATCTCGCATCCATTTCCATTTACTCACACAATGAGATAAGTGGCTGCAGTGCTACTGAATGCCAAGGAAGACAAGGTGGTGTCTCCAGCCATGAGAGGTGGGGAAAAGACCCTCTGAGGGTATAGGAATGGAAAGGGCACATCCAGCACTACTAGCAGAAAGATGTTGCAGTGACAAACTACACACAGCTTTTCTACATAAGCGTACACACTGGTGCAAATTATAGCCACATAAAATACACACTGCTATTGCTCTCTAAGATCACATAGTAATGAAATGAAGTAGATGACTAAACTACATGCATAGTCAGAGGTGACTCCATCTCAGGGAACACAGCACTGGAACTGAGCACTACACCCACACAATTATGAGATGTGGCAGCCTAGGGGTCGGTGTGTTTTGGTTTTATTTTGGTTTCGGCTGTTGGGAGTTTTTTTGAGAAACCACTGACAGAAATTGCAGAAGAGAAGTGGGATCCTGTAACAGACTTTGGGGAAGATTAGAGGAAAGAACAATAGCTCAAGGAGAACAGAAGAACCGTTTTGTCTGATGTTCTGCCAAGCTTGCATTAAATAACAAAACAGCATCCTAAAAGAATTTGTTAATATGGCAACAACTCTCTCCCGGACTGATGAAAGATAAGACTATGTAAAGCACTGCTAATCTATCTGAGCACCAGTTTCTGCTACCCAAGTTATAGATCTTGGCTGTTAGAAGCCTACTCATTTGTCAGGACTTCCCTCTTCAGTGCCAGCAAGCCTGCAACAGTCCTTGACGTGCTGTAAGTTCACATCTTTTCGGAGAACCAACTCTCTCTAAAGTCACAAATGATTATCTGCAGCAGTTTCAGCCTCCCAAACAGAAAAAAGACTAGCTAACTAGAGAAATCAAGATATACCTTATTAACCTATCCATCCATACCCACCCTCCTGATTCAGGTATTTATGTTATTTGATGGTACCTCTTCTTAGTGAAGTAGATAAACACAAGCTCTGCTCGAGAGAATTTATCCTCTTATTTTAGCCAAGACCCAAAGAATTGAGATGGGGAAGAATAACTGGGAAAGTAACAATGAAACTGTATGGTTATGAAATGGTGTAAGGTGCTTCAATAGACACATGAGAAGACTGGCAAAGAATTTGCAGAAGGATGCTGCTTTACACAACATATTGTGATACTCTAGATTGAAAATATGAACATAGACACTTTGGGTGTGCCACAGATGAGAAATGGGGCAATTTACATTACTTTGCTGGATTAGGATGATTTGACTTTATGGATCAAAGCAAAGGCAAAATTTCAGCTTGAGCACAGCCACACAATTAAATCAGTGCCATGCAAAGCTGCACCCCGAGTTTCCATGAACTGTCAAGGAAATGGATTAAATACAACTCTTAAGCAGTGCCTAAGGAAGGATTTTCACATGCGACTGGTTTCTGTGATCTCCAACATATGGTTATTGAAAAATCAGATTAATTTGCTCCCCTCCTATAATTCAGGTTTCTGATTACCTTTGTCTTCCCCTGTCTCCTAGACCAGAATTTTTAAAGTCATGAAAAAAGAATATTGCAACTACGAAGTGTTACACGCTCAAAGGAGCAACTCCCTCCTCTCTTATGAGCATCCCAGGACAGCTTGTACTTATCTCAATCACCAGTGTACATATGCAGCTCAAATCAAGCCTGTGAGAAACTTGGCAGCATTTACCTTCACAGGCTTGCCACTCCCAGAATTTTGTTGCTTTCTGACCTGCATGACAACACAAAAGAAGCAGCCAGAAATGCCTAATTTTGTTTGACTTAAGGGTCACTAAGATGCGAAAACGCACAAGCTTGTATGGTTAAGGTGGAAACTGAACTAGTCACCTAATTTCTCAGACCTTGACTGAGGCCCAGATCCCATAAAAACATTTTGGAGAAAGGGGGATTTTCTGTGCCTAGGCCAAATTTCAGGTTAGGATTGGAGACCAGACTAATGTTTGTATTCATTCCCCTGTATGCAGTTCCTTTCAAGTGAAAGGAGCGACCAAACCACCCAGTACTATCATTAAGTTCAGTAGAATTTTGGTCTTTGGTGTTTATAGCTTATGAAATAACACTACAAATTGAAAAAGCTTCTTTTTACAAAAAAAAAAAAAAAACAAACCACAACAGAGTTTATTTTGTACTATCTAAGGACAAAGATAATTACAGGATTTCGGATTTAACACTTGCAAAATTTTCAGTGCTGTTGCGTGACCTTCAAGACTCCAATGACTTTAGAAAAAAAAAAAGAAAAAAGAAAATAAAATTGCAGTCAGCATTTTACAGAGCCACTGCTATCACAGGTCACTAATGGCTCTTAAAACCTTCCAAAAAACAGAGATGCTGGGAAAACATTTAAAAATAACAAACCTGGCCCTACAATAAAAACAACAGTACTTGATTAAGATTAAAACAACGCAGAGATTTCACTGTCTGTTGTCTGCACACACAAGGCCAGGGAATTATAAACTGAGTTGGGAAGGGAGTATGACAGGACGAAAAGAAGCATGAACCGGAGAGTTCCTATCCTGAACTGTCCACTATAAAAAGAGAAAAAGTTCTTTAAGGCAGAAGTGTGCATATGTGAATTCTGGCTTCACCTACTGCTGTGTGCTGCAGCATACAGACACTTGGGGATCTGCCATCACAAATAAAATGAGCAGTTTGCCAACAACATACCAAACGTTAGTGGTCTCTAACATAACTACAGGTTTTGCTCATGATAGCATTGCCAAATGACAGCAGGCTTTTTGTTCAACTGCTTGCTTCACTTTCTCGCCGTGGAACAACTGCCTGGCTAGCTATTGAAAACTATATACTGATATATATGCTTGTTATATGCATACAGAAAAAACACAAGGTTTCAGTCATTAGTATTCACCTTCAGGGCCTTTAACACAAAATCATTTATCAAAACAGTTACTGCGTGAACAATAGAAAGAAAATGCTGTGGTTTCTTACAACATAACACTAACCAACCCAAAACTGGAGAAGAGATTTCCACAGCAATACACAAAGCATGTTAAAAAGGAAGTTTCAAATCTAGCAGCTCTTCAAGTTCATTGGCTTGCTTTGATTATCATTTTATAAGCCGTGAACTCTTAGTTTAAGTATGGTCTTTTTGTTTCCATGTGGTCAGCCTGTACAAGGTTGGTTAAAAATACTCAAAGGCAATGAAAGGTAGAAATGGCTGGAGTTACTGATAGCTTGAGGAGAACAAAATACCACCCCGTACCTGTCCATTACTATCAAAGTTCAGGTGAAAGCAGATGAAGTTTTCCATGAAGACCCACAAAGCAGAAAGACAGGTGTCTTCTTTAGTCAGCTAAACCATGTTAAAACCCCATTAAAACCGCACTGGCATAAGAGCACAATATGGGCAAACTGTCTTTTAGTTCAGCAGATCAGCAGCCGTGTGCAGTCTGTTCAGTTCCAAACTATAAGCGGTCTCCTGAAAACCAATATTAAGGGAAACTAAAGACCAGTTCAGCACCATTATGGACAAGGGTCATTAGTCCACATCCAAATTGAAAGAACTAGGCTGGACAAAATAATAGCATCTTGCCTTTGACAGTTCTAACAGAGTTAGAAGTAAAATCTTTGCTGTAAAGCAGTGTAAGATAATCCAAGCAACTATTCTTTCCAATTACACCACTCAAGACTAGTCACTTGTCAAAAAACACAAAAAACAAATTAAAACAAACAAACAAAAAAAACACCAAATCCCCTCCCTTGAAACTCAGCTGTAGCAGATGTAGTTTCAGAAATATTAGAAAGTCTTTGCTTGTATTATAACAACTTTTTTCTTTCCCCAAACAAGAATGCAACTGCCTGTCACATCCCGTGTTTCAGTAGATGAGCTAATCTCTGCTGACGTGCAAAACTTTGCAATGCTTGACATGAAACTTAACAGTGGCCGGAGCAGTAAAAGGTCAAAAATTGAAAGTTAAAAGAAAAAACTTTGAGAACTTGAAAACAAACAGCAGGAAAGGAGTGACTGTTATTTGACAGTCGCTTCACTGCTGTAAGATTGATGAAGTTGGGGTTTTGGACTGTATGTCCTATGGGCCATTCTCTTCTCTCTCTGCATCTCTTCCAGACATCTAGATAGCTCACTGATATGGCAATGCTTGTCTGCATTAGAGTTGTATTCACCTGTGCCTATGACAGCCCTGTCAAGCCTCACACAGTCACTTCTCACTCTTTTGCCAAAACAACAGCCACTTATGTGCTGCTGCTGAGGGACGTGCTGCTGCGTGCATTCCTTTTCCTGCCAGCCAGCTCAGGAGGACATGCACATGCTGTATGACCAGCCTCATGTTCCCACCCCAAAGATGTCTGTGGACCAGGTTAAAAATTCGCATTTCGTAGAATCATTAAGGTTGGAAGGGACCTTTAAGATCCTCAAGTCCAACCATTAACCTAACCTGACAAAACCACTTCTAAACCATATCCCCAAGTACCACGTCTACCCTTTTTTTAAAAACCTCCAGGGATGGTGAATCCACCACCTCCCTGGGCAGCCTATTCCAATGCTGGATAACCCTTTCAGTGAAAAAAAATTTTCCTAATATCCAACCTAAGCCTTGCCTGGCTTAACTTGAACCCATTTCCTCTCGTCCTATCACTTGTCATTAGGGAGAAGAGGTCAGTCCCCATCTCTCTACAACCTCCTTTCAGGTACTTGTAGAGAGTGATAAGGTCTCCTCTCAGCCTCCTCTTCTCCAGGCTAAACAGCCCCAGTTCCCTCAGCCGTTCCTCATAAGACTTGTCCCCCAGACTCCTCACCAGCTTGGTTGCCCTTCTCTGGACACGCTCCAGCACCTCAATGTCTTTCTTGTAGTGAGGGGCCCAGAACTGAACACAGTACTCGAGGTGGGGTCTCACCAGTGCTGAGTACAGGGGGATGATCACTTCCCGAGTCTTGCTCACCACACTAATTTGAAAACTTCCAAAGGCTACTGCAAAAAATATAAAAATGGTAATCGATTAAGTTAGAATAACCAGCTCAATCTCCTAGCCATGTTAATAATCAGCACACTCAAAGAAGGAAATAAAAAATCTGGTTAAGCAGCACTGAGACAAGGCCCAAACCTCTTTACATTTTCCTTCACGAAATGTATTTCTATGCAAAACCACAACAGCTGTTTTTCAAAACCCACCAGGCAATGTTAGTGCAGTGCTTGCTGCGATGATACAACTCTAATTCCAAGTCAAAAGCATTCACTTCCACACATCATATCAGTAGGAGTTGGATGCCACCTCAAATTAAGTGCATCACCTACATTGACATGACGTTTGATTGATGACAGCAGTGTGCAAGGAACTACAGAAACATGGGAAGATCATCAGTCCTCTCTGAAACACTCCAATAGTCTAAACCAAGTCCTGGCAACTTAATTTAGAAAAATACGGATGATTTCATCCTGATCTTTCAACACACTGAATTAACTATTCCACTTTGTCCAGTCAAACTATATCATACAAAGTAAAAGGAACAAGTGAAATAAGTGACTTAATTAATAATTTGGACATACTACTAGCATTTAATTAAATTCCAAAGAGAAATTACTAGCATTATCTAAACTCTTGCTAAACCTGATGCATCCTTCGGCCATTTCTTCTCCAGACAGCCCATCATACTTTCATTTCTACCCCTGTAACAGCATTAGGGTCACAGCCCAATTATTCAATCCACTACACTGAAGTAGACCACATTTCGATCAAAATACTTTCTCTCAGTAACCTGGCTGTGATAAAGGAAAGTTATCTCAGTTCTTACCTTTCCTTCTTTCAAAAGGATATTGAACACTACCCATCAGGCACCAAAAGTAGCATCTTGATTCTTATGTGTTTCGCTGATTTCCACCACTTAAGTTTGAAGAAATTTCAGAACTCCGTGCATGAAGAACAACTTATATTCTCTACATTACCACCATTTTTTGAAATGACACTTTTAACAGCATTTCTTTACAGTCAGGAATCACTGAGTTAGGTACATTCTGCACCATGCCATGGTAAATCTGCTTCTTTGAAAGAATCTGATACTCTCCCACACAACAACCTTGTCTCTAAAATGGAGAGACATGGGTTTGATGGCTGGACAAGGGATTGGCTGGATGGTTGCACTCAAAGAGTTGCGGTTAACAGCTTGATGTCCAGGTGGAGACCAGTGACAAGTGTTGTCCCTCAGGGGTCCATATTGGGACCAATATTATTAAACACCTTTGTCAGGGACATGGACAGTGGGATTGAGTGCACCCTCAGCAAGTTTGTGAATGAAGCCAAGCTGAGTGGCGTGGGTGATACTCTAGAGGGAAGGGATGCCATCCAGACGGACCTTGACAGGCTAGACAGGTGGACCTGTGCAAACCTCATGAAGTTCAACAAGGCCAGGTGCAAGGTACTGCACGTGGGCCAGGGCAATCTCAAACATGAACACAGACTGGGCAATGAGTGGATTGAATGCAGTCTTGCAAAGAAGGACTTGGGAGTATTGGCAGATGAAAAGCTGAATGTGAGCCAGCAATAGGCGCTCACAGCCTGGAAAGCCGCTCACAGCCCAGAAAGCCAATCACATCCTGGGCCACATCAACAAAAGTGGGGCCAGCAGGTTGAGGGAGGTGATTCTGCATTTCTGCTCCACTCTGTTGAGACCCCACCTGGAGTGCTGTGTTCCACTCTGGGGCCCCCAGCATAAGAAAGACATGGACCTGCTTGATCGGGTCCAGAGGAGGGCCACAGAACTGATAAGTCAGCTGGAGCACCTCTCCTATGTGGACAGGCTGAGAGAGTTGCAGTTGTTCAGCCTGAAGAAGAGCAGGCTCCAGGGAGACCTTACTGAAGCCCTCCAGTACTTAAAGAGGGCCTACAGGAAAGATGGGGAGAGACCCTTTATCAGGAAGTATAGTAACAGGGATGAAGGGTAATGGTTATAAACTGAAAGAGGGTAGATTTAGATTAGATGTAAGTAAGAAATTCTTTACTCTGAGGGTGGTGAAGCACTGGACAAAGTTGGCCAGAGAAGTTGTGGAAGCCCCATCCCTGGAAGTGTTCAAGGCCAGGTTGGATGGGGCTTTGAGCAACCTCGTCTAGTGGAAGGTGTCCCTGCATGCAGCAGGGGGTTTGGAACTAGATGGTCTTTAAGGTCCCTTCCAACCCAAACTATTCTATGATTCTTTGGATAATAAATCATGTGCCCAGTTTGTGCTGTCGTCCCTTTGCCAGTCTGATATATTCAATGGCTGTCAAAAACACAAGACAAATAAGAAGATCTAATTTCTCACTGGGAGGAAGTGAACAGGCAGTCATTCCAGTGTTTTGCTGTCCATATGCAGGACTTATTTTCTCTGTTTCAAATGGGAATTCAGCACTGCTGAAAGTTCATCCAATGCCACCCTACAGTAATGGAGCAGGACAAAAGGAAGGCTGTCCTGTTGTCATCATCAGTCCATACGGGAACCACCACAAATTCTGTCCATAAACCAACTCTGCCTCTCCTGAAGAGTCAGCAGGGCTGATGGCATGGACCAGTCACTCTACAGGTAAGGGTGGAAGTGATGCCAGAGCTCACTATTCATCTGCATAAACCTATCCAGCAGTCTAACAAAGCAAGAGCAGCCATATGAAGATATCAGACAACTTGGCCTCCTGCTTACGAAGGAAAGTAAATCGATACCTCATGATTTCTACTTCCGAAAAACAGCATCAACAGGTATGCATCATCACTTGGCTTATCACATCCCAAGAAAGGCTAGGACTCTCTGGGAACCCAGGCAACACGTTGCAGTAAGCCAGCCACAGCACCCTCCATTTGTCTGTAGAGTGCTTGTTGCTCTCCAGCCAGGCTGGAAACGACATCTCAGCAAGCTGAGAAGCAGTCTTGGTTCCTTCCAGAAGAAAAACCCTAGTCTTCCTTCTGATACACTTTCTATTTCAGAAGACCTTTCCTTTTCTCATTTTACTGTCTCAAGGGTAGATTTGTGACTCTCGGCCTCAAATTCCTTTTGCAAATTGTTTTCACACTACTTCCTAGAATGGGTCCAACTTTTCTGTTTACAAGTTTAAAGTGTTTGTATTTCAGCATTAACTTTCTCCCTGTCTTGGCTACTTTGTTTCCTTCTTCTGGAGCATGCCACCAATTCCCTAAAAAACCCCAGCTCTACTGCATTTGGAAGGAATATTCAGGTAAGGCAGCATATAGAGATCAGGGACTCCAAAACAACTCCGCTTCTCCACAACCTACGAAGAGCTTCATTACCTAAATTGATATGGGGGAAAGAGAAAAAGGAAGTTTAGAGGAACTGGAACACTGGAAAAATTGTTCTGAAAGATTTCACATTCAAAAAAGATAACAGATTTTTAGTGCAGCAGGTATTTCAGATAATATTACTCTACTTCAAGGCATAGCATTGATCGCTTGCACGTCGTATAGAACACTGCTGCCAAAACCAGTCTGTAGGTACTGTTTAAATAGCCAAAGACTTTCTCCCTTTGCATTGGCAGGAATTGCTTGTGATACTTGAACGAAGTGTGTTGGTAAAACTTTGTTACATACAATAAGCCAAGTTATTGATGGTCTTAATAAAGTGGTTCTAATGAAGTATTATCACCACCATCATTATGTATAGTGGGGCTTATCCATTTTCCAGGTTTTCCTCTAGAAATTAAAATTTCTTCATTACTGTTCCATTATAACATTGGGTCCATTTAAGTAGCATTTCCAAGCCTTGTGGATACAATGTTCATTTACCTAGCATCAAAATGTATATTTTCTATTTTTCTGTTAGAGAAATCAACAAGGAGAAAAAACCTAACATGTTTCTAGCTTACTTGGAAATGCAAGAACATTTGCAATATTCAGTATGTTTGACAGCATTTGAAAGGAAAACAAAAGGAAAACACTCACCCTTATTTCCTAAACCTATCAAGCAATATTTTCTACCTGATAATTAAATATTCCAAATTTTTCTCAGGCTAGAATTAGTGAAGTTCAGTTTCACTAAGAAATCATTGATGACTGCAGACTCCCCATAAAGCTGTTATTACTCCCCATGAAGTATTATTTTTCTTATGCTTTCAATATTGTACATCTCTAGGAACAAGTCACCTCTTACCATGTTAGTGTAAACCATTCAATAAAATTAAGTCTGTGCCAGAAGGCAGACTGTTAACAGCTGTTAAATATAGGCATTTTTGAAGATCGTATTACCTGTTGGGCAGTTGATTAAAGCCACAAGTGATCTCATCTAGAAAGGGGAGTGTCTACATGCAAACATACAAGTGTTTGTACAAGAAATTATAGAATAATTATTTCATTATTTAGATCATGTTTTATATATATGTGTGTGTGTGTATCTATCAACATATATATTAACAGTATCATAGATTTACATTTTGCTAATACAACCTCTGGGTCAACACCAGATGACGCTATTGATAGCGGAATAAGATGTAGTAAGAGTCCGAACTGGCAATGGCAGGAGGCCAGATGTAGGAAGATAGTTTCTGTATCTCCTCCCTCCAACATGTGGAGCAATAGTGAAGTTGCAATTCCACCACCTGGAGGTGACCCTAGAAGTTGCCATATCACAAATTACATCTCTCCACATGTAGCACTACTCAAACCTGCCACATAGCCCCTTTGAACTGAGATGGTGGTGAGGAAGAGTATGATAAACCTGATATTAAATTTAAAAAAAAAATGTGTGTGTGGGGATCCAGCTACTGTTTTCAGAGTTGTGCTAACCCATACAAATTAGATTTGACGTTTGAGGTATTTTGTTCCATCAATACCTTTCAGGAGTGGATTTTCCTAGAAGAGACTTCATATCCTAGTTTACTTTAGGTTAACCTGCTTCCCAGAAAGGACTAATGTGTACTATTTATTCTACTTTGACAAGTCCTTAAGTATTTCCTTATTGATGTAACAACAGTCTAAAACACCCTCAGACAGACAGGGGAATGCACATACACAAAGGCTTGGTTGCTCTTCCACTAAGACTTAATGATTCTAAAAACTGAACTGTAACACAGCCTGAAAACCCCCCAGTTTCCAGTGCTAGAATAATCATATCATTAGCTCACAGTCAGAGATCTACCCTACCTGATTTTGCAGTTGTGTTATTAGGTATCTTCTCCAGCCATCAGGAAACCAAGATGAAACACAAATGCAAACTGGAGAAGCCATTTCCAGCAGATAAACCCCCTGCTAGCTCTCTCCTGCCTGTTGCTAAGCCAGGCTTCTATCTAGAGGAAAGACCTTTGTGATTTTTTTCCTGCTTTATTATTAGGCCGTAAACAATAGCCTTTTTGTTCTACGGCAAGAATACAGGAGCCGAAGCTCTGCGCACAATTGTGTGATCATCGCTCGGCCCTGTGTCCCAAACTTTCCGAAACATGGCAGGCACAAAGCTCTCCAGCTGACCAGCGAGAAGATAAAGGACGGTCCAAGGGAAACAATGAACAAAATTGTCACTTCCAACAATGCAGAAGGCCACTTCAGTATTCCCACAATCTCTTGCCAATTTTTCTTTCCTTGTGCGATTTCCTGCATCAAATGACTGCTGTCAGTTTTGACTGCTTAAATGATTAATTATTCTGACCAGAAATATTCTTAGGAGAAATGGGAGCACTGGCCTAAAGCTGGAACATTTGTTTGTAATAACAATCATAGCTTTATGTCCTTGAACATGAAGGAGGGTCTGAGACACTGAGCAGTTTACCCCCTAAGCTCCAAAACCCAGATCCTGCCCCACTCGGCATCTCCAAGATAGGTCCAACCTACAGGGGCCAAGCTCCATATCACGTAGTCCCTGGGGAGAACACCCGCGTAACAGAACTGCTCTACAAGCCAGGGCAGAAGTATCATTCCAGAAATGGAAAGACCTTTCTAGAAATGTTTTTGGCTGGTTACAATATAACTAGAGCCTTCTGGGTGTGCAGCAGCAGTAGTCACTGTACAGATTTTCAGCTGGTTTACAGCTGTGCCTGTTCTCTGTAGCATCAAAGGGTTTCAGTTAGCTGTTTCACTCGGCCACACCAGCAGATATAAGGATAATATGCTGTGCTTGTGTTATGTGTTTTCAGTGGGTGAGTCCCACAAGCAAGTAGGAATTTTTGTGGTGTTCATTCATAAGAGCGAATTGTCCCACTTTGAAAAAGAGAAAGGGAGAACCAGGTGATGCCCACCTTAGAAAACTGTTTGCTACTGCCACTGTGCTGCAATTAACTGACCACATGTAGGGTCAGGGCTGCAAAGTGCTGCTAGAAGCCCCACTCCTTCACTTTGCAAAAGTAAGCTACACACCAAGCTTAGTGGTGAAACTCTTCACCACAATCATAAGCCTTTGCCGAAAAGTGCATCTGTTACTTCTGGATGAAGAGATGCTCGTTTTAGACATGATCTGTTTTGCACATGGTGACCAATCATGCTAAACACCACATATTCCAGTCAGCAAAGTCATACAGATTAAATGGTCGGCAAGAAACCCAAATATACTATGAAAACAAGAGACTTCCTTCGACTCACACTGCTTTAACTTGACAGCTCAGGTGCTTGTTTTCCAAAGTAATCTCTGACTCACATGCTGGGGAGAAGATTTACCCTAAATTCAGTATAGTTCTGAGACAGATATTACTCAACCTCAGTCTGACTGTCCTTCTTCGAAGTCCACACTGTATTCATTGCATTTGGGGGCATGAGGATGGGGTGGGGTGTCTCCCCTTCCCTTAAAAATAAATAAAGAAATATTAAAAAANCTGAGATTTCGCATTCACTTGGACTATGATCCAATTATTCCTTCCCTGTCTTTTAAAAAAAAAAAAAAAAAAGAAGAGAAACAGGCTAGTATTTTATTAATGTCTCACTTCTTTCCACTGTAGCACTCCTGCCCTGAAAGACACTGGTGGGAAACATTACCTCTTTTATTGTTGATGTTCAGCTATTAAATTATATATCCTATAAAATACACTACTCATCTGGTACACAAAGCATGTGCTCGTAGTGCATTTAAAGCAGTCCTAACACACCTCTGTTGTGAAGACAAAAATCTCCCTCCAAGCACTGAGGTGAAAATATACAGTCCGTATTTGGGAGGAGCCCTTCAATTTGCTTCAGATCATGATAAAATGATAAAAATTGTCCTGCTATGCCTTTACTTAAGTAAATATAGACTTAACCTGCCTGGCAGTACTGCCTGAAACCACAGCAGAAAAAACCCAAATATTGTTAAAGAAAAATATTTTCATATAACAATTTATTCAAGTTATTACATGGCACTACATAACAAGATATTTTAATGTGTTACAATAATAGATATTATGATTATATAATTATAAATCAGGATGATAATGAAAGAAATTGTAAAATTCTTTGATTTTCAAATTTAACATCCAGTTATTTTCTAAGCAACATACAGATAAGGAATTCACAGCATTATGTTAGACCTTAGCTATCACACCTTAGGCATCAGCTGTAGGATGTGCGTGAAAAGAGAAAGAAAGCATGTTAAGACTCCATGCAAAATGTTTAGTCCAAAGAGAATTTCAGGTGAAATGTCCAAAAATGACATAGCTCTTTAAATACTGTAAAGTTACATTACAGTAAAATTGTAAGTTAAAAATTATTTTACAGTATTTCAACAGAGATTGAAGAAAGCTTTGATCTGCCAAAGTTATGGAAGCTAAAGGTAGAAATAAAACACTTAAACCCCACCAAGGACTGAGCACGCCCCAGGTTTTTAGATTGCATGTTTCACATGGAAGCCTGTCTTGTTCAGCATCCCCATGCTATCGCGTGCACGCCCATCCAAGATCTGGCAAATAAAAGCAGGAAACAGGAGTCGCTACAAGGAAACTGACAACCAGAAGACAGGATCTTTACAGAAGCTGTGCTAATCATTAAGACAACTATATGCAATGGAGGTTTAACTGTGGATATTTTAGTTTCCCTGCCTCAGCTTTACCTTTCCCATATGAATTAAAAACTGCTTGGGAGAATACTCTCACTTGTATTACATAGCACCGCAATAGGGACCCCAGTACATATGGCACTTTCTGATCCCGTGACAGTCAGTGCCACAGTAATAAATGGGTGAGTGAAAGCATTGCCTTTGACAACTGGAAGCTAACCTGGCAACGGTTAGTTGTTCCTTAGACAGTGCGTTCCCTCCAGTGACACAGGAAATTATTAACCAGAGCAATCGTTACTGGGATCTTATTTACCTCACGAGAAAATGAACTCAGAACACTGAAACATCCTTATTCTCAAACACTGTTAAAGTGCCTTTTTCCTCAGAGTGATGACTTTTGTAATGCAATCCTTGGCACAAAAAGTAATCGGGGAGCAAACAGTATCGTACAAATACTAGATGTGGCAGATGACCTAGGAAATGTCTACACAGCTTCCTCTTTCTGCCCGCTCTGAATGAATTAATGTTGCAGTCCAAATTTACACAGACTTTAATTTATGAAGTTCAGTTACAAGTAAGTACACCTGAATGCTACATGCAAAGTAAAAGCAATTATAATAAATTCAAAGGCTTTATGGCCAAACACATGCCAATTCTTGGCCTCTCAACTCTTTGCTGTCATAAAACTCATGACAGTCACCAAATGAAAGGCTTTTTATTGGAAGATCATCCTACTAGAAGTCCAGAGTGCACAAATATGCTGGAAACTTTCCCTCTAGTTTAATTTAAATTATTCCAATATTTATGTTTCTACAGTTTGCATAAGGAACTGGTTTACCAATAGGCCCCAAGACTCAGCAACTGCCTCTTGCACTCAGATAACATTTTCTTGGTTCAGTTTTGCACGGGCATCGTCTCGCTCTCATAGGGTTGCACTAACTCCACAGTGAAGTCAATAAAATCCCCTTTCCTTAAAAGACAGTAGATGTTTAAGAAAGATTTGACCTCATGGGATGGTACACTACACAGTGCTAAGATGCACTGTTCGTAGCTTCCACACAAACGGCCCTGGTGAATCATTGCTTAACTTGTGGCAGAACAGCATGCTGAATTTTGTCCAATTCTGTCCAGCAATCATTACTGCCACATGACATAACACATGGGAGCATTGTGAAAACAGATGAAAGGGAAGGGATCATAAAGACAGAAGCTGCAGATAGGAAAAAATCGTATTTGCTGACCAGTGCATTTTTCCCATTCAGAAAGAAGGCAGAGAATGGATTATTTTGGGATAAAGTCCTAATGAGACTGGCACAGGGAAATCTACAGAGAAATAAGCACGCTAGCTGTAATAACTAATATATCACAACAGTTGAAGGCAAGAGGATGACTTTATTACCTGAGAAAATTGTCATTCACTCCTTTTCCTTGGCAGTAAAACTAGTTATCAGTACCTTGCTCACATGGACCCTAGTGACAGTCAAGAAAATTTAACAAAAAGACGCTCTTTCTTCTCACCCTGTCACTCCCTACTGAATTTAAACCCCACTATGCAAGCGTAGCGTGGTCCTCACCATCAAACTAACTATGCAGGTGGACACAAGCTAGTGGAAACTGCTGCAGACACAGCTAAGGCACACCACATCACAGGAAGATCTGCAAGTGAAGTGTTCAAAAGGGAAACAGGGAAGAAAATACAACTAAGCATATGTATCAGAGGTATTGCAAGCCAATGCAAAACTAACCAAAGGTTTTATGCTGCTCCTATAGAGATCATAGAATAGTTGGGGCTGGAAGGGACCTTTAAAGGTCCCCTAGTCCAACCCCCCTGCAATGAGCAGGGACATCTTCAACTAGATCAGGTTGCTCAGAGCCCTGTTCAACCTGATGTTGAAAGTTTTCAGGGATGGGGCATCTACCACCTCTCTGGGCAACCTGATCCAGTGTTTCACCACCCTCATTGTAAAAAATTTTTGCCTTTTACCTCATCTAAATCTACCCTCTTTTAGTTTAAAACCATTACCCTTTGTCCTATTGCTACAGGCCCTGCTAAAAAGTCTGTTCCCATGAGAGAGATGTAGATATATATGTAGATGTAGAGATATACGTGAGCAAGAAGCAGCAGAGGGCCACATGCACTGAATCCTGAATCTAAGGATGCCAGTTGTTTGCAGAGTTCTTCACAACACAGGTGTCAGAGATCCTTATTTTGAGTCAGTATTTTAATGAAGTCTAAACACACCACGTAACTGCATAAGCTGCCAATGGAAGCTGCAGTCTCCTTTGTACAAGGATTAAGTCAGTTTAATTGCTGCTTGCTAAAGAAAAAAAATAAATTCCTGGAACTTTGACGACTTCCTAAATCCTACTGCGTAGTCAAGTGTCAACCAGTCAAGAAAGCTAGGAAGCCTTCCTGGTTTCACTAAAACTTCACGTTCTACACTCACATGTAAGGATGATGAAAAGTTTTACTAAAAAAAAAAATCTGAAGGCTAAGTGAGGGAACAGATGAAATAACTGGAGTATACTAAACACGTGATCTTTCACTTCAGGTTCTTCTCCCCATCTGACTACCCCGGGTTACAAACAGTAGTCGTTTTATTAGGCTACGGCTGCAAGAGATGCGCTGAAAAATGTTTATAGTTCTTGTGATGTTAGCCTGTGCTGATAGCAGGGGATACACAGTTATCCTCAAAATAGCATAAAGTAATTCTGACGATTCATGACATACATTTAATTGTACTATCAAATTGCAAGGGTTTCTCCCAGGCTCGTCAGGCTGAAATTTAGTGGTCTGACTATTCTGCGTTGGATGCCTCAGCACACCAGCTGTAGCACTTACCACTGCAGCCTACTAGACAAAGCAACAGAAGAGAATTGGCAGGCAAAAACAAAAATATGATTTTATGGGCTAGCATATACCCACAAAAACAGTGGTGGAACACAAGCCCAATCAATATAGGACCATGGGGACCCCTGTTTATGTAACATGAAGCCAGAACACATTAAACTCTCAAGTTCCTTCCAGTGTTAGAGGTTTGCAGCATGCGTTGTACAGACCTTGGAACAATATCTGACTTACTTTGCCAGCAAAAACATTACAGATGGAACTGTCAAGTCTTCTTGTTTAGTGGCGCCTGCTTTTCTAACACGTGACTTTTTTAAATAACAACCGTCACTCATCGGATAAACTCAATGTCTTTTCCATCACCTGCAAAAAATGCTTTGACGACAAAGAATAGGCTTCAAGAACTGACAATCTACAAACTTCCCTTCAAAAAGCAATTCTAGGCTGTTTTACATTTCATGCTTTTCACTATTATAATTCTGGTTTATTGTTGGTGTGTAGGACTGTATGTGCCAATTACTGAGAACACATTTCACTATTTCTTCATTTTTCCACAGTAAGCAAACAGTGGGCACGTGCTAGATAAGATCATCCTAGGGATAAACTGGGTGTGTACATGGTGTAAAAATGGCTGCAACAAGCTTAAGATTCCTGTCCTAATAAGTCTTGTTCATAATTTATTTCCTCGTACCACTTGGGATTCAGAGGAGGCTTAACGGTATTCTCAGCCATATCAATGGAAATAGAAGAAAACCAGCACAAGGTGTATTTGAAAGGCAGCCTTGGAAGCAGGACATCATGAAATTCCACTGGGATCAAATCCTAAAACCAGATGCTGAAAACGAGTTCAAAGTTAGAACTCAGAGTCTGGTTCCTGCTGCTTTCCTCACTTGTCTTTAAAAGTGAGAACTAAAAAAATTGTTACTACAGAGTATTACATAAAACAACCTTTTTGTTTAAATACAAAGTTATTACAAAAAAAAAAACCCAAACCAACCCAAACTAATTTCATAACACTTATGGATTCTTTGTTATGAAATAATAAAAAGAATGCTGCAGTCATACAAGCAGAGAAAGAGTTAACAAATACAGCAGAACAAAGTTTTTCTGGGGCCTCCCAGAATTGCGTGGGAAGTTTGCAGAAAATGACTGCTACCAAATAAAATCATCTAACAATTAATTTTAGACCATAAACTTCCCGTTATGAAAACATGAGTAATAAACGCTGTAAAAAAAAAAACAAAACAAAACAAAAACCAAAAACAAACCAAAACAACCAAACCAAAAAACCAACCAGCAGAGCTGTAGTTAATCAGAATATCAGGAAGGGAAAAAAAGCCTTGGAAGACAGACACTGGCACAACCCTTGCTGATAAAAAGGAAGGAGCAGGAAACAGGCAGCTCAGGCGATACGGCTTAAGCCATATGTATGCAAAGACTTAAAGATCTACAAGCAGAAAAATGAGTACTTACTATCAAGAAGATACATCACACAAACAGAACAGTAGCACTTATAGAAAGGTCTGGTCATAACAGGTACTTTTTTATGATTTAACTGGTTGTTTCTACAGAAGACACGTACTTTTGCAAGTTTTGGCTGGTTGAACTACAAGAAACTATTTCACAGCTCCTGCTTCGCTACAGGTGTATCATCAAGACTGGAAACTATATTTTTCTTGTAAACTTACAAGTACTTAAAGAGCACCACAAAAAAGCTAAGTATAACAAAGTAATTCCTTTAAAAAGTTTTTCTAATGCCAAGCTACATCAGTTGTCCATACTAAATGTAGGGATTTTAAAAAGAAACCCTATGAAATGCAAGGTTACTTGCTCAGGCTGATAGCACTTCAGTCTCTCCATGTCCAGCCTAGACTTTGATGCATTAGGAAAATCATGACCATTTGCCAAAACCACAAGTGGAATTAGCTATAGTTATTATTGAGAACAACTAAACCAGACTTTATATCATCAGCTTCTCTCAAAACAGGTAGCATTCAGCAATTTCAGGTGTGCTTTACACCTGAAATTTACTCAAGTATTGAGTTTTAATACATATATTCTAACTCCAGCATTGAAAGAAAACTGCAGCAACATGTTTCTGTAATAGAGATAACCATTTAATAGGAAGCAACTGTTGACAGTGGTCCATTAGATGCTTACATCTAATTAACTACACACACTAGTCAACACTTCGCTCAAGCGCTCAATATTAATCAGAGTTGCTGGCTAGTAAGGGCCTATATGCATATATATCCACATTTATATAAACATGTGGTGTTAAACATGATACTGTCAGTCTCCTTTAAGAGAAGATTTTAAGTTTGTCAGTTCACGCCATGTTTCATGCAGATGTTATCGAATGAATGTTTTTTATCATTTCTTCGTTTTAAGGCGGGTTTGAGTTTGTTTCTTAGGGGGTAGTTGTTTGCCTCATTTTTAAGGCTTTCATTCCACCAGGAGAACATTGAGTAACTCTGTTCTATGGAAAATTTGCGTGTCAACCTAAACAGAAAAAGACTGATCTCCCACCTTTTCTGCAGCAAAAAAGCAACACCTTAAACACAAACCACCTGTTACTCCACCTGAATGATGGTTTTCTAATCTAATCTTCATTCAGCAACACAAAGTATTCACTTTCTTGCAGTACTACATTGCATAAGCTCGCAAAGCATCCTTGCTTTCCCTGAGCGAACCTCATGAGTGAACATGTAACACGTACCTAGTTGACAACAGGTAGTCACAGGAGATTCCTACAAGATTTCCATTTCACAGAATCACAGAATGGTAGGGTTTGGAAGGGACCTCTGGAGATCATCTAGGCCAACCCCCCTGCCAGAGCAGGGTCACCTACAGCAGGTTGCACAGGAATGCAGGTGGGTTTTGAGTATCTCCAGAGAAGGAGACTCCACAATCTCTCTGGGCAGCCTGTTCCAGTGCTCTGCCACCCTCAAAGTAAAAAAAGTTTTTCCTCATGTCGAGGTGGAATTTCCTGTGTTCCAGCTTGTGCCCATTGCCCCTTGTCCTGTCACTGGGCACCACTGAAAAGAGTCTGGCCCCATTTCAACTAACTGAATTTGAAATGTTAAACTATATTGCCTCTACTTTCCATAAGAAAAACGGCTGGAAAGTTTAGCAGCCCACAAAGCATTTCCTGAAGGCCCAAAACACCACAGCTTTATCAATTATGAGACATCTGACAGGTCTAAAATATTCATGAATGCGGCACTTTGATAGTGTGGCAAAGTGAGTGATGACATGTCTAAGAAGGCACTGAAGCAGTTGCTCTGCTAAGCTGTAAGTATGCCTCATGATGCCATGGGCAGGTGATGTTCTCAGATATCCTAGTTCCCATTTTGCAGTAAGGACAAAAACATGGGGCAAGGTCACTTTTCCACTGAGGCTTCCGCATTCTTCTCCTGACTCTATTTTAATCCAGAAACCATCCCGATTACCCACCAGCTGAACAACAGAAATTGTAAGTAATTTGTCTTTAACACGCACCAACTCAACAACAGTGAGTTGCAGAGCCATAGAACCATTTGCTCCTTCGCAAGGCCTTCCTCCCTCATGAGCCTCAGGAATTCCCTGAGCAGTCAGAAACAACTTTTTAAAGCTTTTAAGGTTTTAAAACTACTGTCCATATCACCTAATTTTCATGAAGTTTTAGAAGTAGTATGTGGGAAACATTTAAGAACACTCAGCTTGGTTGAGGCAACATACGGGTCATGAAGCTCTCACTCTCCTCCTCGTGCGTCTAAGGGTGCTGTCATTAATGGACTTCAACCTGCATACTTCGAGTGCAACCCCTCTATCACCAAGCAGGTACCCGGACAACACAGAGGGAATGTAAACCAGACACTTGCAACCTGACCATGCAATGCTTTGTTAAAGGTTGCCAGC
Source organism: Ibidorhyncha struthersii (assembly GCA_013398815.1). Classification (NCBI taxonomy): domain Eukaryota; kingdom Metazoa; phylum Chordata; class Aves; order Charadriiformes; family Charadriidae; genus Ibidorhyncha; species Ibidorhyncha struthersii. The sequence continues at coordinate 289,638 of VZSZ01011434.1, read as the reverse complement.
AAGACTTGTGGAATCAGTCAGTGGCATCTATGCTGGTTATTTGGGCTGGGATCCCCACGTCAGGTAGTCCCAAATCCATTTCCACAGAAACGGTGATATAGCAATCCCTGCAAGTTTTTGACAACCAAGCTCTACGCAGCTTGTTAGACACAACCAGCAGAGGAAGGAAAGCCACTAGACAGTGCTGATCTAATTGCTCAGCTGCACAAAGGGCAGCAGAGGCACAATAAATGGGAACACACCTGAAGCTGCTGCCACCTCCAGAAGAGGCTGAAAGTCTGCCAGCCAAAAGGCAAAATAACCCTGGTTATTGTCCTAAAGATCTGAGTAGGAATCAACCATGAATATTAGCTCACTTTGGCAGTTACCTTCCCTAAAGAAGGCCAGTTTTCTAACGTGCTTGTTCCAAAGAATCTCTGATAAAAGTGGGGGGTTGAGGGTGGCCTTTATCTGGGAGGGATTTGTTTGTTCTGTTGTTTGTTTGGGGTTGGGGGGATATTTTGTTTGTTTGGTTTGGGTTTGTTTAGTTGGTTTGGGTTTTTTTTTTTGTAGTGAGTCTTGGAAGGCAGACCTATAGTGGGAAGGAAAGCAAGGGTGTCTGATGACTTAGTGTCAAGAAAATACTGAGAAGCCCCATCACTGTATGAGAAAACAGAAATGAAAGTGGAGCGTGCAAGCTGTGACCACAGTAAAATACAGATCTCTACACGTATGAGCGGAGTCTAACATTCCATGACAGATTTAAATTTTCATCTTCTTTCCTATGTGAAAGGAAGTAGCAGAGTTGCACTTTTAAATACCGAGATGATTCATGGGGTAGGGTTACATTTTTATATAGGCAAACAATAGATTTTGAATCTATGGCAAAAGATACACCTAATACTCTATTTTTGCTTCATTCATTTTGCTTTCCATTCTCCTTTTCTAGTAGGTTTCAATTCCTGACTGCCTCCAGCTGGCCAAAAGAAGACAGGCAGATCACCTAATCATTCGACTACCAGAAAAATGACTCACTGGAACGTGTTTGGGTTTTTTCCTTTTATAAATGGTATGAGATCCATTGAATCACAGGTGCCTGGGTTATCCTGTTCCGGTCCAAAGCCAAGGACAGAAAAATATCTTTTTCAACGTGTGTATATATAGGAGGCATTGGCAAGAGGGAGATTCCTCATTTCTTTTCCCCTCTCTTTTTGGTCTCAATGCCTTGGCCACTGCCTGATAAAAAACATATGAAAGAAGCAATGCAACAACAAAAAATTTGCACATTCCAAGCATTAACATCACATATGCTGAGCACCAGACTCAATTATACTTTTAAAATGCATTACAGATGTAGCTCAAACCAAATGGGTGCAAGATGTACAGTCAGATATGTTTACAGACAAGTGTTAGGAAATAGCTGGCAGAAGACAGGCAACGTTGTTTGCATTTTACCAGCCCAAATCTTCTCCCCTTTTCTCTCCCCCTCCTCCTTTCTCTTTAGAAGTTTTGGCAGCTGTGTCTCAGTCTCTTCAAATTACTCTTCTAATTGGGTGTTTCTATGGAAACAGACTAGAAGACACAGTGCCTCTCCATTAAAGAACTGTAAAAACAAGAGGTGCACCATGAGAAAACAAAAGGGATGAGGAATAATAATACAATAGGAAAAGTTCTTACCAACAATGAGAAACTGTACAGCCTTTAACAGTTTAACAGCACTGGGCAAACCAGGACCGTACTGATGCTGCCAAGTCACCGTGTAACTAGCTGCAATTCTGCAGAGATAGCCTTCCACTGAAACAGTGAGTGTTGTGCTGTTTTTCACACGAAATCTCTGCAGGCCCCAAGTACCTACACTGATGGCCTTATATAGTCTGTGCCCAATCATATTCTCTAGAATACAAGATAAGATTCTCTTGCGATTCCTCTCTCTGCAAGCATTTACTTTGACAGCCAGTGCATTTAGCATCATCTCAGAAGGGAGATTTCCTGGCATGGTGTAGCATTTAAAGTGGAGAAGTAGAGAATGCCTATGCAACCAGACTGTATACCTTTCCTTAGTAAGGTTGCGTTGATTAGCTCCTTGATCGGTATTTGTTTTGTACACCTAAGTGTTTTTTGCAAATTGCCAGGAAAGCTTACTACATTCAACTGCCAGCAGAGAGCTGGTTGTCTACGCTTTAGCCACAGCCACCGAGAGACTACAGCACAACGCTGAGAAAACACAAGGTGCCGATACCCCAACAAGGGAGGACAAGATGGAGCGTGTATACTTCGCACAATGCCTGGAGTCTTGCAGGGGGAAACATTCACTTTGTTCAATTTGTTAAGGAGTTACCGCTGGACAGAAGAAGTTAGACTTAGTTTAGGTATGTCCAGTTGCTGATACCGAAAAAAATCTAAAATCTATTAATTAGAAAAAAATTACATCCCAACAATGTCAGGTCATTGAGTCTTAACACTCAGCCCACCACTTTAGCCCGTGATGAATGAGGGAATCGGCAACAGAATTTCCATCACTTCAGATCCTGAGTCTATTGTGAATCAATTAAAAGGCACTGCCTACTAGTGAAGGAATGTCACAGCAGCCTCAGCTGAAAAGAAAGTGCCTTCAAGACTTAATTAAATTAAATTACAACATTCTCTTGCCACGTAACCCATAGCAGGAAGAGGGACCACATGGGAAAAAAATCTGTTCTGAAGCATAAAGCAAAATTAAAAATTAGGGGCTGGGGGAAGGGAAGAGGACTTAATGCTTCATTACTCAAGATGTCTATTTAGCTGATTTTTTTAGGGTGAGGCTAGGAATGCTCAGCAGCTTTGCCAACCTGAGCTTACTGTAAGACTGCAATCGTAACAGGAGCATCAGGCCTCTAACAACAGGCCTTTAGCGTTTTCAAGCCCTGGTCACAGAACTTGGTAATGGCTTTTGTTTGCTTATTTTTTAATTTAGTCTTCAAACATTCCTCTCTGCTTTTAGTGATGTTGGAGACAGTAACACTTTGTAAAAATTTCTCCCAAGCTCTAAAATGCAGTTCTCATTAATACACACTTGTCTCTTATAACTAAGTTTACTAATTTCTTCCAGCCAAATTGTTGATTAAATTTTCCAAAATGTACTGTAAAACCAAGTGCTGCTGGAAATCCAGGGAAATTCTGACTTTAAGAACTGGCAGCAGCTGCTGCTACCCAGGTTCTGCTCTGAGCTCTGTCGAGGCAACAGAACCCTGTAAATGCACTGGAGTAACAAAGCAGAATTTGTCAATATATTTCTTCGGGGTTAATGAAAAAGAATTACACTTATATTGCATGCAAGATAGTAATTTATGGTAAGATGAATAACCTCTACACCATACTTTTTTTAAAAGGAACAGATTAGTTTCCAGGAATCAACAGGATAAAGACAGAATTTATTAAACCCTTGACATTAACGAGGGGTGCTTAGGACAAATCAGGGATTTTTAACCTTGAAGTATAAATCTGAAATCCACTGAAAGTTTTATACTATTGTAGCAGTGAGGAGGTGAAACACTGAAGCATTTTTGTTCAAGACCATCTGTCAGGTTGGTTTTTGGTTGAAAATCTTGTTATAAAGCTACACTGAAGACTGCTGTACTTATCAGTTTAGTAATTTTTAAACAATATAGTTGTTAAGCTAATCTGATCTCACTGTTGCCAGGGTCTAAAAGCTCAAACCCAGGTCAAGGCAGACAACAATAGGTCATGAAGGAAATAAAACATTAAATAAGGTGGCCAGCTGCCAACTGTTGTCTTGGCATGAGGAGCTTATTCTTCACCCTCCTCCTACCCCACCTTTCCCAAATAATTCTGTTAAAGACGACAGTGAAATCTGACACACCATCAGAGTTGATAAGCCACCCCAGAATTACAGTGCTGTCGGGACAAATTTTCCTCTAAGCTATAACTGATACCTCCTTCCACCCTGACAAAGTTTCTCCACTACATTTAGAAATACAGCAATGCACGTATTTGGTATTTTTTTGATGAACCTCCTGCTTAGGTGAACACTTGTTTGTCTCCCTGAAGTGAAGGTTATTCCTGTCAGCCCAAGAGATGCAAAAGACTGTAACAATTGCCCTGGCAGCAGAAAGCAGGATCCTCTAGATGCGTCTGGCTAGCAGAAGATTCATATGAAAGGAATATCACAAATGCTTACACCAACTTGGTAGCAAATCCTTTACTCCCAGCTTTTGTTCTTCTGCTGCTGCCCTGGGAGCACAGGGACGACCCAAAACAAAAAAAACAAACAAACAAACCAAAAAAAATTTAAATCACCCTTTAGAGCACATATGAGCACAAAACCATGAATAAACAAAGATATTTGTAACACTGTAATCTGCTACCTCAGCCCTTCGGCCATTCTTGATTTGGGAAAGGCTTACTCATATGGCCTTTTGATGAAGAAATGCAGAAAGTGGTTTGGGGGAACAAAAATAATTTAAATTAACTTTTACAGAGGCCTGCATGATCTCCCCTCTTGTCAGGAAAAGGAGTCACTAAATTTCAAGGCAGACATGACTTTCAAAATTAGGAAAGGTTTCTTTTATTTGCCAACTAAATACATTATGTGTGACCAGACAAGAGTTCGTCTTTTACGATAGTGCTACAAAGAGCTCTTATTTTCATCAGTTTCTTGATCACTAGTCCTAATTTCCCCAGTGTACTGGGAACTCAAGTTCTTAACATCTGGAGTTCTTCTCTTCATACTGCAAGCTATTTGGTAAGAAAAAAGCCGAAAACAAAACCCCAAATAAGACACTTAATTATTAATTTTTAAACCCTATTATAATATTACTTTAAGTCTGAGAATATTCTCCCTCCATACTTGGGAAAATCAGTAGCAAAAACAAAAAAGTGTCTCAAGGATGAGTTTCCTAGTTCTCATTAACATGAGGAAAAACACCTGGAACTTCAATAGGATTAAGAAAAATATCCGTCTCCTTTAAGGAGATACGAAAAATGTATGATACTTGCAGAAGAGTAGACTGATGTAGACAGATTCCTTACTTGAAATTACATTTAGCAGCCTGTAAGCTTGCTTCTGAGCAAGGCAATGGGATTTCATGAAGCTTTGTGCAACTTCACAGAGATGAGAGAAATGACAGGAACTCGTACTGCTCAGTGCACATATAAATTGAAGTATTCCAGGGCTCTCACTCAGGCAGTGGGCCAAAGTCATACCTAGACACAACCTGGAGTAGGCTACTGATTTACTACAAAGTGAACTGGGTTCACTGTCTAGAAAAATGAACATTTGCACACACGTTCCAGAAAATTCAAGCTATTTCCGATGTAGAAACCAGTTCCCATATAACCCAAGTCCCATTTACACACAACAGGAGTAATTCTTGCTGCCACTGTGCTGGACAGCTGCAGTATGTCACTGCCATTTTCCATCTCAACCTTAGACAGAATGCAGAAACATTTTTGGTGCACACTCTGTTACAATTATTTTAAAAAGGAGAGAAAAGGAAATTACCTACTTAAAAAATTAATGCTGCATTACTCAGCAGTGCACTGTAACAAAGGAGAGGAAATTGAAGAATCATGTTCCTTCCAACATCAACGCAATACACTACCTCCCATAACATCTTATTCCCTCCATGTGCGCCTTCTGCTGTACCTGTCCAAAACACTGAGCAAAACAGTACAGTTTTCAGTTCCAACATTTTGGAGGAGATATATGTAATCGCATACAAACTGACCCTGTTTCCCTGCTTACATGATCTCCGGTTGTGTGCTTTACATTTTCCTGTGACACTTCTGCACATCATCTCGCTTCCTCTGAAAGCATGAATGGGAGCAAGCAACAGAAAGGAAAAAGTTCAGTTCATCCAGGTAGCTGCTTATTGAGCCAACAATAAGCAGCTCTTTGGACGATGTGAGCTCTGGAGTAGGATTTGAGACTACTTGGCACATCTTCACAATCTTCCCAGACAAGTCATTAATTCTGGTCTATTATTTAATATACAGTTAGTATTCTTAAACAACTTGCAACAGGCAAATGAGAAGTTTTTAGCAAATATTTCATAAATGAATTAGTGGGGAAATTAAATCAATACATGCAGATTTTAAACACTAAACTTTACAGTTTATTGAAAGTTGTTTCTGATTCAGTGGGTCTACCCAAATCATGAGGACTGCTTTTAAACTGCCATGAAGGGCCACGCCGTTCTAAGCGTCCATGCCTTTCTAAGTGCTAGAAGACATTTGCTTCCAACTGTAGTGCATTGAGATGTATTACATTCATACAACAGCATTAAAGTTTACTGGAAGAGGGCTACATATTATGTTTGTTTGTTTCTAAAATGCATCACTGGCATACTCCATACATTCTAAGCCCTATGCAACTGTCATTCAGAGCACTGACGGAATGCAGCCAGTTCAGGCTTTCTAATAAACCACAGCTACTGCACATGAAGAGAACTGAATGCCAGGTATTGCCAACTCAAATTTCGTTTCAGGTACCTACCACTGCATTTCTCTTACATCAACCAATATAATTATTCAAACATCTAAACTTTAGGTAAGCTTTTTTTATCACATGAAATTGTGGCTGAAGTGGTATGAAAAAAAAATCTCACTGCAGTTGTCCCATAGGTATATACTGTCTGGAAGTACTGTGGACATATCAAAGCAGACTGACAGCACCTTGCACAGAACTGTTTCTGTCAGTATGAGCACAGGAATATCCCCATTGAGATAAGGCTACCTACCTACCACACACCTTACACTCCTCAAATTACTTTCTGGAAACACACGCCTAAACAACCTTGAATACATGCAAGAAAAATCTACCTAGAGTTCTACTCAACATTTAGTATTTCCCTCTGGATAAAAGAAACCTTTGCCCTCCACAACTGTGTACAGATTAGCTTTCATTAGCTTTTGATAGTTTTACAGCAGAATGTTAAAAATCCAAACTATTGGGGGAGGAAAAAAAGCCATTATTGGGTACCTGCATCTGCAGGACCTCTGCCAATTTCTTTGCTTTTCATTATATCCTTCCATTGCTACCATTTTTGTTTCTTCTTTTCTGGTCAACCTACGACAGTTTAAGCATCCTATACACTTACCCTAGTCTTCTACTAAGCTAAAAAGACAGATTAGCATTTGTTCACCACAGTGGTGAGAACAAAGAATGAAACAAAAAATCCTGTATAAAAGCAGGCTGAGTAAAATTTTTCTTTTAACTCTCAGTTTCAGGTACATTTACCTTGTTGGTGTCAAAACTTGCCCACAAGAGTAGGTAAATAGTTGCGTGGTTACTCCTCCTTGGGCTCCTGAAGGCACAACTAGCGGTGCTGGTGATGCTGCAAAATTTACTCAGCATGGGGTTGTTTGGAGGCATCCAATATTATTTTGCTTTAAAATAGGGGAAAAAAAAGGAAATCACCTGGAGCCAGCACCCCACAGCCTTAGATAGGTCACAAACGTACGCTGAACTCACGTAGTTTACCTCAAATCACAACAAAATTGCCTAGGTTTCACTAGGATTTTTACAAGAGGGATTGTTCATACAGGTGAAATTGGCACTGAAGTCTAAGCCTGGAGAGGGCTAAACCACCAGCATCTCTCAAGCAAAGGTACAAGAACAGTTGCAGTTTCATTTCTGACCAAAGCTAAATATCAAGCTTGAAGCTTGTATGAATAATTCATGGAAATGGGCGGAGGGAATTTCTATTAGAGAATTTTACAGAGAACAAGAGTAGTTTCCTTGTTTAAAACAATTGCATTTTAAAAGCTTGCATTTTTTTTTTTTTTTTGTATCTTAGGCAACAACTTGTTGCCTAACATTTGAAAGGACTGTATGTGTGTCTGTGTTCTTTCCAAGAAAAAGAAAAATGGCTGGGCAGGGTGGGGATGAACAGTCTCCTTCATTTCCCCAGAACGCAGCAAAAAATGAAGAACAACCTCAAGCGTGTGGTGCCCTCTCAAATCCAATTTCATACTTTCCTTGTAAGCTGCAAGAAAACGTCACAGTTCATCTGACGGAACAGCAAATATAAACCAGTACCTGCCACAGTTTAAGGGACTCCTCTAAACCTTGCATAGGCAGGAAAGACCTTTTGCTCACTCCTTATAAACACTTACTTTTGCAGTGTCACTAAAAATGTGATAATCTTTTGGCAACCAGCTGGCTCTGATGGCATCATACAGGTTAATCACTTAATTTATACTCATGCTTCACAGACAGCTGGAAACAGCCTCACGATGACAGGCCCTGATTTGCATGAGGGACTTCAACCCCCCCAGTATTTGCTGGAAAGGCAACACAGACAGGCACACACAGTCCAGGAGATTTCTACAGAGTATCGATGATAACTTTTTGATGCAGGTGGTGCAGGAGACAACGAGGAGAGGTGTGCTGCTGAACCTTGCGCTGACAAACAAAGGAGGACTAGTTGGGGATGTGAAGGTTGGGGATAGCCTTGGCTGCAGTGACCATGAGATGGTCGAGTTCAGTATCCTGTGTGGAAGAAGCACAGTAAAAAGTAGAATTACAGCCCTGGAGTTCAGGAGAGCTAACTTTGGCCTCTTCAGAGACCTACTTGGAGGAATCCCATGGGATAAGACTCTAGTAGGAAGGGGCCTACAAGAGGACTGGTTGATATTCAAGCACCACTTCCTCCAAGCCCAAGACTGGTACATCCCTAGGAGTAAGAAATCAGGCAAAGGAGCCAAGAGACCTGCATGGATGAACAAGAAGCTTCTGGAAAACTCAAGTGGAAGGAGCAAGTTTATGGAATGTGGAAAGAGGGACTGGCCACTTTGGGAGGAGTATAGGAACGTTGTCAGAGCATGCAGGGATGCAACGAGGAAGGCCAAGGTCCACTTGGAATTAAACCTGGCAAGGGATGCCAAGGACAATAGAAGGGCTTCTTCAAGTACATCAGTAGTAAAAAGAAGACTAGGGAAAATGTGGCCCCACTGCTGAACGAGGTAGGTGCCCTGGTGATGGAGGATGCAGAGAAGGCAGAGTTACTGAATGCCTTCTTTGCTTCAGTCTTCACTGCTAAGGCCAGCCTTCAGGAAGCCCAGACCAGCAAGTAAGACAGAGAGCCCGGAAAAAGGAAGACTCTCCCTTGGTCAAGGAGGATCGGGTTAGAGATCATTTAGGCAAACCTGACACCCACAAATCCATGGGCCCTGATGGGATGCACTCACAAGTGTTGAGGGAGCTGGCAGATGTTATTGCAAAACTACTCTCAATCATCTTTGAAAGGTCCTGGAGAACAGGAGAGGTGCCGGAGGACTGGAGGAAAGCTAATGTCGTGCCAGTCTTCAAAAAGGGCAAGAAAGAGGAGACAGGAACCTACAGGCCAGTCAGCCTCATCTCGACCCCTAGAAAGGAGATGGAACAGCTCATCCTGGATGTCATCTTTAAACATGTAGGGGAAGAAAAGATTATCGGGAGTGGTCAACATGGATTCACCAAGGGGAAGTCATGCTTGACCAATCTGATAGTCTTCTGTGATGGAATGACTGGCTGGGTGGACGAAGGGAGAGCAGTCGACATTGTCTACCTCGACTTCAGTAAGGCTTTTGACACAGTTTCCCATAACATCCTCAAAGGGCAAGACTAGGCTTGAGCTCCAATGCTGAAGACTCAGAACTTGCAGCTGGGACCACAATAAATCCAGAATGAACTTCACAACTCCAGTTAGTCAATTTTTTTTTCTGATTAACTCATCCTTGAAAATGAGCATTTGTTGAGCTCTAAGTGTATTGTCTGAAACATCTGATGTCCTCAAATTTATGCCCAGTCTATGGTAGGACTCTGCTGAAAATCCCAGTGAATCTGCACTGGCTCCCAAAGCTCTCTGACAGTATAAGTCCCTGGGAAAGCAATACTCCGTCTACACTAGAGCCAACAAGCTCCTACAGCCACCCCAGAAAGTGACATGCCGAGGGTCGACCCGGAAGGAGAGTGCTCAGTTTGAAAAGCCACAAACAATAACAGAGTAAGAGAACTACTTAAAGACAGCTAACAGAGCAGAAGGAGGGCTGGCTGAGATTCACAGGTGCTTGAACTCAGGAAGTTACCCCATGTGAGGAGTGCCCTGGAGGGAAGGAAGTCTATAAGAAGGGACCACTGATTTCCTTGAAAAATGACTTCTAGGCATCTGCTTGGAATACAGGAGGGTGCTGTTAGAGAATAGGAAAAGACCAAAGGAAGCACTGGTCACAGTCAAGAAGCACAAGGATGCGTCAGAAACTGCTAAAAAATCAAGTTTAATTCAAACTTGAAAGATTTAAACATCTAGTAAGCAGTTCTTCAGCTATGCTAAAAATAAAAAAAAAAAAAGAAGGAAAAAAGAAAATCAGAGGTAAGTAGTAGAGATGCTATCCAGAAAGAACTGCAGGTGAAGTTCATTTAGGAGCAGCCTGTTAACTAAGATACAACAGTAAGAGAAGAACTGTTTTAACTAAAGGATGTTGCTTAAGAACAAATAGGCATTTTGGCCCTGAACAATTTTAGGCTTTGAATGAAAGAAATATTCTGGATCCTCAGAGAAATAAAGCTTTGAAATAATCTCCCACAGAAATGGAGGGGAGGGGACAAAGTGCTTTCAAGAAGGGCTCAACAAGTTAATGAAAGGGATTGCACGAGGCGGTTGCTCCAACAGCAGAGCAGTTGGTCCCAGTGTCCCAAGATATCCCTTCAAATTCTTTGTTCTCCTCCAGTAAAAAGCCAGTAAAATCCTTGCTCACCTTTATTACAATAGTCAGTATGGCATTCACACACTGTAATAATTTGCAAACCTTTTTTAACCTTCTGTTGTTTCATCACTATGTGCAAAAAAAAAAAAGTACAGCTGAAGAAATAATGAGTGTTAGTGCTAAAGAACAAAAACCTTGAAGCATTGTTCTACATAGCTTTTTCTCCTACACATACAGTTAATCCATCTCCAAAAACTGATTGGGAGTAAATCAAGGTTGCTAAAATCCCAAATTACAAGTGAAGAGACACCGAAAAGCATTTCCTCCATCCTTAATGACATTAGTCCTAATTCTGAGACATGCTCAGGGCACATTTTGTTAATGTGTCAATGTTAACTCAGTTTTACAGAAAAATGGCTGGAAAAGCTTCAGTGGAAACACTTTGGCGAGATGTGCTTCTCTTGAAATGAGTGTCTTCCAGAAGACTGGTATAATGGCCAATCATTTTCCCAATATTAGGAAGAAGTCAGCACAATAGTTGAAGATTTTCAGAAATAAATGTAATTTTTTTTCATTGTGAAATGAATGGTTTCTCTTGCATCAAGTATTAGGAACACAGTATTACAAGTCAAAATAGAAATAAAGTTTCAACTGACAGGAAACAAATGAAAATTCTGACAATAAAATTAATTTTTTTTTTTCCTGTTTGGAGTAGTCTTATACTGTAAACTACCTTTACAGTAAACTTTGACTTCTATCTCACTCTGCTGTCTATATTCCCAGACCGTATAAACCCCCGCATTTTTCTAAAACTGTACTATCCCTCATCCCTTTGTAAAAAGTTAAGGCAGAAGTCTGCTTTTATAAAAGTTTACTAGGTGTATTAAAATGAGAATATAAATTGAACAGGGAGAAGACCTCACCCCACACAGTAAACTTGACTGTCTCAGTCAATTAAATACAGACTTAAGTTAGTCAACTGAATACAGAATTTAGAAGAAAAGCTGAAATAGAGTAAGTCTTCCGGAATGTACCACTGTTTCTACTGCAGCAAAAATGTTACAAGTCCTGTGTAGTTGTGATGCAAGGGGCAGGAAGAGCTGAGTCTAGGGATTTGCAGCAGGTATGTAAAAGGCTTCTTCTCAGCTGCTGGGGTGTGAAGTGAAAAACAGAGCAATGTAAGTGAAGCCTCCATAAATGAAATACTATTCTAAACTGCAACTGAGTTGTTCGCTGCTACCAGTTTAATAGTCCCTGCTTGGTTTCATCTTCAGCTTTCTGTGGCTTACATTCCTTGCTGGGATACGTCAATTTGTATAAACCACAGCAAAAATTGTTAAAATCGCAGTGTCTAGGCAGTTGCATATACCCAGCCAACAGCAATCAAAAGCATTTTAAAAAAATTAAGTCTTCTCTTGCTAGTATGTTTAAAAAAAAAAATCAACAACAGACATTACAGGCCCTGTAGAGGAGTCAAATTAAGTAGATCACTTATCTCTGCTGGAAATGTTAAGTCCCACTTTGGGCACACACGCACCATGGTGAAAACTGGCATCAGCCTTGGAGTCCTGATTGACAGAGCAGATGGGGAAGAAGCAGGAAAGCTGGCGTGCGCTTTAGGGGCACCGGCTTTGTGGGACAGCCTTGCTTGGAGGGCTGCCAGGTGCCACAGCCGAATGGGGATGACACCCCCACGAGGGCACACAGTTGATGCACAGGCAACTTGAGGAGAGGGACTGTGAGGAAGGAGCTTCTGAGCAACCGGAAAAAAAGATAAAAATCTATTGTTTTCAGGATCTTGTGCTGCATTTGAAATGCAAGGATACTGACAGAAGAGGAGAGTGAATGCTGCCCCGTTCTAGTGCTGCTGGAACAAAGCCACAGGAGAGCGTTGAGACAGGTCTTGGCAGAAGCTTCAGTGAGACTGGATGACTTTGCAGGAAAGCAGCCCCTGTGCAAGCTAGCCATGGGGCCAGGCCTAGATGGGGTGAACAAAGCTGACAAGGCCAAGCACTGACTTTAAGTAATAGCAACGGAGTGATTGCTGAAAAAATTCTTCATGCCTCCTGAAAGGCACTAAGAACATCTCTGCCAGATATTTAGCACCTACTTAGCAGTTAGGAAACCACCAGGCAATTCAAGAGTTGTTTTGAAAGTTCATCAAAAGATCATTTCTTGCACCGCACAAAGCATCTTCTAATGTGACACTCCACTGAATGCTTTGGTCAGCCTAGAGTCTGGTATTGAAGTGATGCTTTGTGTCAAAACAATTTGCCTGTTCAGTATTCAGTACTACTGTGCCGTTAATCTGTATTAGCTACGGGAAGCAGGGAAATTCATGGAGTTTTCAGCTCTGTTGATGCATATGAGAACTGCAGCAGAATAATCATTCTGCAATTAACAACTTCTTGAACTGTGCCCGTCCAAATCCTATTCAAGTTACCTCTCCCATTTGAGAAGTGACACAAATTTCAGAGTTCAAGTGGATCCCCTCTTGGAACCCATTTCTGGGCACATGCAACAAAGTGATTTGGAACAGTCAGCACAGCTTTACCAGGAGGAAATCATGTCCAACCCACCTGACTGCCTTCAGTGATTCAGTGACCTTGTCTGTTTTAAACCTCTTAATGCTATCTTTTTCACTGTTCTTGTAACCAAATTGGTACATCAAGGTCTGGATGGCTGGACAAACAGATGGGCAAAAAGAAATGGTTGGATGATCAGTCCCAGGCAGTAGCGATTACTTGGTTGTACTTTACCCAGGTTAGTAACAAGCACCAGGAGGGTCAGTCCTGCAGCCTGTCCTGCTTAACACCTTTATCTGTGAACTGGAGGAGGTAACAGAGTGCAGGCTCACCAAGTTTGCAGATTACACCAAACTGGGTAGAAGTATCAACACACTCAGAGTGCAGAGCTGCCATCCTTTGGGACCTAGACAGACTGGAGGAATAGACCAACAGGAATCTCATGACATTCATCAAAGACAAATGCAAAGTCCTGTACTGAGTAGGACTAAAACCATGCAATGGTACAGGCTGGAGACTGCCCAGTAAAGAACCCTCTATGCAGCATTCGTGAGATCATGTCTCCAATACTTCCTAGTTTTGGACTGCCTGATAGCAAACAGATGTTGAAAAACTAGAACAAGTCCAGCAGAAGGCCCCAAGGTGGCCAGGGTACTGGAGCACTTACCTTGTGAGGATAGGCTGAGGGACCCGGGCTTCAGCATGGAGAAGAGACAGCTGGGGGAAGTGGCAGGGATAGAGGGCTAATAGCAGTCTCCCATTCCTACAAGGAGGTTATCAAGAAGATAGAGCCAAGCTCTTCACAGCAGTGCATGGAGTGAGGACAAGAGGCAATGAGCATAAGCTGAAACAAGGGGTTCTGACGGTATAAAAGGGAAAGCCTTTTTACCCTGAAGAAAGTCAAGCAGTGTAACAGAATGCTCAGAGCTTGTGCAGCCACTGTCCTCGGAAGTTTACAAAACCCAACTGAATAAAGACCTGGGAACTCTGCTCTGAGCAGGAAGTAGAACTTGTCCACTTAAGTTTTCTTCTAACTTGAGTTATTCTATAAATTTGGAAAATACTATTTGATTTTTATAGGAAAACATCACTATAGGATGATATACTCAAAGATGCGACAGATTTGCTAGCACAGACCTACATTAGCTATATGTACACAAACTTTTCCAAAGCAGCTCTTCCCAGCATGAACAACCTATACTGAGTGCAATGAAAAAAACACCACCTAAATTTCCCAAAAGGATCTAGAACTAAAACTCAGGAGTGCCTCATGGCATTAAATCATTCATACTAGTGCCCCACATAAAGAGTTCATTACTTAGTACTGCATTCTGCCAACTAATAAATATTGAGGTCTTGGTCCCATAAGTTACTCTCTGTAACTAACTTCATACTACCAGTGTTATAACATCCATGAATTAGAGGTGCTTACAGCGCACATGAGGAAGCACAAAGTCAATAAGGACAAGTCTACACTTTAGAAGTTAATTAGGAATGCATAGGAGGTTGATCAAATGAGTCTGGAAGAGACTAAATCAGGCCGTAGCATTTATTTCCAGGTATCATCCTACTCCACTACTACATGCCACTTGCATTCTTACAACCTTTAGCACCAGACCTATGATCTAGCATTTGTTGATTTATTGTGCTATCTTAAAACAGAAAATAAATCTAGACAATCATATTTTACTCTCACATTGAAAGTGTTGCCTTTTGGGGACAGAACAATGTTTTACTTTTACTGGAAATGGGGGAGGAAAGAAGATCCAGAAGAAGGACTTCCATAAGATTCCTAAATCCACAGATTTTCCACTTCCATCATTTGCAATCTTTGACCAGCCACTACAGTTTGGAAGCTATCTAGATAAATGACTCACTTTTGGAATATTCCAGCTGTCACTGATCTCCCAGAAAGATGTCTGAACAAATGAAAACACTTTAGCAAGACTCTGATATCTGCAGCCAGAAAACCTCACATTAGTAATTCAGTTTTATTGCAAGTCTCAAGATACTGCTAATGTAAATGCACTTTGTCCCTTGGCTCAAGGAATTAGTATATCTCAATGTTTGAGAAGGCTTCGACTTACCATACCTGACAATATGAACTCACAGAAATTCAAACAGCTGACACTGCAGAGCATTACAGTCAGCGTATCCTCGCTGGTGGTTCCTAGAACCCCAACAGTACTTTTCAGGGTTCTGAAAGCCAATTTTGAGATGTTATTCTGCAAAAGGACTTGAATTGCACTTTTAAGTGCAGATGTGAATGGCAAACCCTGTTGTGTGGGTGGGGATTTTTTGCCACAACTGCATTCAAGCTTAATACTGTATAGCTGCAGTTCTGAAATAACATTTAACTATTCTTTAAGGTGACAAGGTGCCTTTATTTCAGAGCTGCCTACCTTATGCATAGAAACATGCAAAAAGCATTACTTCCATCACATGGGAGGGAGAGGGAAGCTTTCAATCATTTGCAGATTCAAGTTACTGCAGATAGTTAAACACCTGATTTATGGGTACAGGCGCTGTTTGCCTCTGCACATTATGGTAGGAGGACTTCACATTTTGTTTTTTGTGGCTCCAATTTTGCTTCAACAAGTCAATTGTGAGGGGAAGTAACCAAATAGCACGTAAGATGCCAAGTAGAGGCCTCTGCAAACTTGGCCCAGAGTGTACATACTTGTTAGTCTTAGGTTTGCTGTTCTCATTTTAATCCCCCGTGCTTCTAGCATCTGCAAATTGTTTAGAAAATTTAAGTCCTTCATTTATCCACTTACAACCCCGGCTGCTTTCCTATAATGTTTTATCATCATGTTTGTGGAGCTGCCATTGTTCCACTTGGATGTTAAATAAAGCTGGATAGCAAATGATGCTAATCTTTAAGCATTTGCCACCAAGAAGGTGCGGGTATCAGTAACAGCATGCTGCTTACTTAAAATATTGCTGCCACAAAGGAGAGGGCAGTAGAAAATACTAACAGCAAGTTTGAAAGGGAGTTAAATACAGCCTTGTATTTCAACTCCATCATATCGCCGACCATACTATTTTATCTATGATTCTATGATTTTATCCCTGCAAGTTACATCTTCATAATGGGTAAATATTACGTGCTAGTGAGATGTTAACTACTCTACAAATGATTTAAGATTACTTAATTTATCTTTGGTTTTTTTTCCTAACACAAAACCAATTGGAAAGACATGCATATCTTGGTACCTTCTTAACCAAATTTCCCATTACACACAAGGTATCTTTCTGGCGTATATTTCTATGTTCTTATGACCATTTGACCTACACTTCAGTTCATAGTGGTATATCACTGGATGGAATTATTGCTGGCATTTCAATGTATTAACATGTTAGTTTTCCCCTGTAGAAAGGAGCAAAAGATAACATGATACTATCACTGTATAGAGAATGGCATTTTTCTGGAAAATATGATACAAAACCGTCCATAGTAAAAACTCACACAAACACTGAATAAACAAAACCATAAAGTTTAGAAGCAGCTTCCCATTTTACCTACCAGAAAGAAAAAAAAAAGGGAAAAGAGAGAAATAAATACAAAGAATCTGGCATGCAGTGAAGCAAAAAGAATCTTTCCCTCACTTCGGATTTCAATGAGTTGCACATTTCCAGACAGCTGTTCTGTTTCAAACAAACAGGCAGAGTCTGCCTCAGGATACGAAGGCTTTTCTATTAATATGGTTTTGGCTAGATAGGGGTAATCTGCCACAGAGTACCTATATCTGTATATCCTAATGAACTAGGACTATGTCTCCCATTACTCATAATAAAAACCCCAAACCACAAAACAAACAAACAAACAAAAAAAACCCACCACACACAAAGAAACCAACAAACCACAAACCAAACCAAACCTAAACTGTACGGAAACAAATTCATGCTTTAAGTAAAAAATGCTATGGGTAGCTTTATTGCCATGGCAGAGCATTGTTCCTCAAGAGTCTTGCCTTGCAATGAAAGTTTCTCTTGCCTTGCAGATCTGATTTCCAGCTCCTAGATGAATTGCAAAAATGAGTCCCATGGAGTTCTGGGTAACTCACTTGGCTCCCACTGTTCTTCCAGCCCTTCCAAGACTGCAGCCGTTCCAAGGCAAGCACAAAAACCCAAGCATATTTGCCATTTGATGTACTATGTAAGCAAACAACATGTCTTTCTTCTGGAAAGAGATATAAGTCTGACAACTGTGTAGGGGAGATTGGCCTTACTTCATGCCGCTTAATTTATTTCAGACCTGAGCAGCTACATGACTTAATCGGTCTCGGCAGCTGACCACTATGATTTGATGACCACATATGGCCAAACCCTGAGGGAAAAAGATGGCTGGAGTTAGCATGGCAGCCAGAACTTTTAAATGCACAACAACAGGTGAGAATACAAAATCACCTGGTTACCTAAGATGGGCAGCTGCAGACACAGAAAAAAAGAAGACAGCTGTTTGCAGTTGGTAGTGTTGACTGTTAGAACACTAGTTTTCCTTACAAACTTACATATTTGCAATAGATATCCCCAGGAAGATGTCTGGAAATGCACATAGGGATCTTAATCCCCTTTAAAAACAAAATTCCTTAGTAATCCATCTTATCTGTAACAGATGCACATTTTTAGAAAAAAAAAAAATGGAGCCCCCATCAAAATTCAACTAAAAGATTTGAATGGAAATCTGATAATTATGTTTAATTCATAGCATCTTGGGACTAGATACTGGCCATTCAAACAGCAAAGAAGAACATACTACTTGACACAGATGCCAGCTGAATACTGCCACCAGACAAGAAACTTTGGAATTCAGATAAAATCTGTGCTTTAAGACTTGAAATCTGCATTTCTTTCGGATAACAAAGAAGAACTCACTTCTTTCCATGAAAAAAACATGCTACTAGTCAGAAGAACTGTTCATATATAATAAGAGGATCAGTAGCTGACTAGTGGGAGAGTTACAGTTACTGATGTCTGAGAAAGAGAAAGCAGTTTGGATATAGAAAACAAACAGCTGCAAAATTACTGTAAGACTTTTTATTTTACGTTTGCCAGAACCAACTTCCCAATATTAAATTATAGATCTGCAATTTACTTTTTTTTTCTAAAGAGTGAAAGAAAACACAGAACAAGAGAAGATTTGAAAAGATTCACCAAAGGGGTTTGAAACAGCAAATAACGGCAGAGAGTGAACAAATGGCTTAAATATGGTAACATGCTGGAGAGAGAATTTTTTGTCAACCATGAAGTATAATTTGACATGAATGTTATTTCTGGCAATGGGCATCCATAAATAGCATCATCAAGATCATGCTAGCGTGCCAACAAAAGCCATTGCCAATTAAACAAATTCAGCCCATTCTTCTTCCCCTTTTCCCTCGCTATATTCAACAGCTCTGCAACGAGGAACACAGCACTGAATTTTAACTAGCAGCAACATGCTTGGAGAGAACCTTCCTGAAACCTCCTAAAGCAGAGGACAAGTGAAAAAGCTGAGGTCTATCAGGGACAAAAAACTCATCTATCAAACCCTTTGGGTGAGATGGACACATGGAATTTATTTTGACTTCATCCATCCTGCCCCACAGCTCCCCCATCTCGTATGGCAACATTAATATGGACCTTGAGGAGATTTTGTTACAGCTACAGTGCCGTAAAAGAGCAGCATTTACCAGCTGCAGAAGTAGACCGGCCTCACCTGAAGCAGATTTAAAATTACAGGCAGCAGAACAGCATCAGAGCACCTCACACAGAAATCAAACATAGTCCTTAAAGACCGCGGGGCTCAAAGAGATGAGTGGAATCCTTCCTTCCTGTTGCGGTTTGGGCTGGACTGGCCACAGAAAGCGAACAATAGATGCTCTCCCCCAGCCTTCCACATTTCTAGGATACTCTGCCTAGATGTAGCAGATAGGGATGGATAGCTTTTGGTGGGTTAAAACTCAGCGAAAAGTTTTTCTAGGATAAATAAAAATGGGTGTATTGGGGGTCGGAACAAACCATATTCCATATTTGAGAACAGTAGGTGCTTTTTAAAACATGAGTTAATTCCACACAGGAACGGCGCAAATTAAGTTAGAATTTTCAAAGCAATCTCAAGTCATTCAGTAGCCAAATTCTGTAATAGAAAAAGCCCTCAGGTGAATTATTGTCATCATCAAATCTTTAAATAGATTAATTGCAAGCTTAATGCTTGTAAAGATGTTTTTATAACATTTAACTAACAGGTGCAAAAAAATTTAAGTGATGCTTGGATGCTTGAGTTTACAAACATATGTCAAGGGCTTAACTTCTGGCATAGATAAGCGAACCAAATACTTTGAAACTCAATGTCAAGGCTAACAGCTGACCAATCTAAATGTATTCAAATGGAAATATACTGGCAGTGTAAGAATTCATTTACTTTTTGCTGCTTCTTTTACCGAGGAAAAAGAAAGGCTCTGGACCTTGGACTACATTCACCTGTGCTTCTGGCTGAGTAGCCAGACAATATTTGTTAGGTCATGAAAATCTGATTATACTGCAACAAGCCTGTTCTAAATCAACATTAAATATTGGGGTTTGATACTGTGTATGCAGCAGATACACTCACTGAGAATTATGATCTACTTTGTTTACAGTCATTTTGAATGCTTTTCTCCTCAGATGATTTACAGTTTTATTTTCTCTTTCAAGGCTCAGTTCCTAGAATTCTTAAACTGTACCAACTCAACCGTTCCAGATCGTCCATTAGCTGTTCCATTAATGTTGTGACCTTACAGTGCCCACTCAGCATTCCTATCACTGACTCATTTTCACATGGCAAGTGAGTTTTGATCAGTTACTGTTTCATCCCAAAACTGAGGTCCATATTATCTATATAAGGCGACTTGCCAGTGTGTGTGCTGTTACCAACTGGGCATCTGGTTTTACAGTATCCTCCCAGGGGCCACTTTAATACTCGTTTGGAGATTCCAACCTTTAGTCATGCTTAGTCCTGCAGTCCTCAAGCATCCAGTCTCCTTGAAATCCCACATCAATTGGACAATGCCCGGAGTGCAGGTAATACCTCTGTCTTCCCTCACTTTCCTCCCAATTTATGCAAAATATCTCCTGCCTTAAGGCAGCCTTGCAAAATCCACTCCTCCTAGAGTCAGGAAGAACTTGGAAACAACATGCATGCTCAACCTTGGAGAGACTGAATTAGAATATGTTAGTTGCATGTCAACGCTGAAAAAACATCCATTCTTCCCAATACAGAGGCAAGATATTTACAGAAGGCTCTTAAGAAGCCCAGGTATCACTCTTCAGGTGTGTGAGACCAGTGTCCATGAACCAGAAAGGCTACTCTTAGTGATATTTATCAATAAATACAACAGAAATATTACCATGTTCAAAATAACACTGAAAGGGGATTCTGCGGTACTGTTGTGTTAACTGACTATCGCAACTGACAAGTTTGAAAAAGGATTACTTAAATGTTTGCATGTACATCACAGGTTCTATAGGAAGACAAAGAAAAAAAAACCTGCCAGAATCACAATACTTTTTCCTTCTGATTTTTTATCTTGTTGTCTATAGATAGTTATTCACAAATGCATCCAAAATTTCTAACTATTGATTTAAAATCAGGTGTTAGCTTGCAGAAGTCACTACCTTTTAGTTTGTTAAAGACATGCTGCCGTTGCAACAGTTACTTTTAAATTAACTTTTTTGAATTGCTATAATTTCTATTACTTGTTTTCTTACACTTAAGTTTCATGTATGTAGAGTAAGAGAAAATAAAGATGCATGTTATTAATAAAAGTAATACACAGGCTTGCACATATACTTTATCACTTGAAGATGTGATAGATGATTGATTTGAGCTACGATTATAAAAATACACCAATATTCCAAAAGGCTTAATGATCCCTCTTAAATTTTACACAATTGGAATGATCACACAGTGTACAGTATCATCTGGAAATGCAAACACAAAAGTGTAGATTGGTGCCATTTTAGCACTCCTAGACATGGAGAAAGCTATGGTGTTAACATATCCATTCAATTTGCTTGAATATATGCATCCCTGTCTGATTTCCCCACCCCTTTAAGCAAAATGTGTGGTTAGCATTTAAACGGCAGAGCTTTTGTTTCTCACGTATGTATCGCTCATCTAATCATACAGCAATGCAGCATAACACTTAAATGTGAATTACACCACTTTTTCCCCAACAATTCCCATAATATTCATGCCATTCACATCATTAAACAGATGTACTTGTTCTACTCCTCAGTTTCTTGTTAATGTGGTTCTTTTTAAAGTCTCTTAGTAGCTCTTAGAAAATTAACCAATAACAACAATCCTCTATCTTTAAACTACTTCAAGTTCAGTCACTATTCAAGTCTCAAAAAAAACCCCAAAGATCCAACCCAAAATAACCCCACCAAAAACCATTACACACTATTTTTTCCCCATTATTTTGGTACCTCCACGAAGTGACTAGAAACAAGTATCCTACATCACTACATTATATCCACTTTGTATAAATGCAGATAACTCCCGTAGATAAAAGGCATGTGTGAGTGAAAGCAGGCCCATCAGTCACTACATAGCTTACATACAAAGAAATACGCTAGCCGTGCACTGCTCAGCCACTTCAAAACACATTAAAAAAAGTTACATCAACTGATGAACACAGACTAATATCACTGTTCACAGAAAGCAGTGCTTGACTTGGAATACCAGATCTAGTATGTTAAAAAAGGCTGACGCTTGTTAGTGTCCAAAACCGAAACATACTGTGCATTCTTTTAGGTATCAGATGACTGTAAGAGACCATTAAACCAACATCTCATTGGGAAATTCCTGGATTAACGAAGTAACACACGCAGACTTCTCCTCTTATGGCCACCCATTGACTATAATGCCTCTGAGAATAAGTTATATAAATCACAGCTCATTACTGTGTCATATAACTCGCCTTCATAAGAAACAAAAATGTCATGTACTAGAAAGAATAAATCTCTCTGCCTGAGAGTACTTTTCTTCTCCACTACTGTATTTATCACTCATAATTCCCATCGAATATTTATCTCACATAGTTATGAAATTCATAGCCAATGTTTAGATACATCTTAATTCTTGCAGAGTGAGTGCCATCACCCTGAGGGTAAGGGTCAAATTTTGCTTTCACATCAAAGCAATGTTTTGGAAGCCCAGAGTTAAACTGAGATTATACAAACAAATCTGAACCCAATAACTTAATATATTGGTGATCAGCTAATAGCCTGCCAGCTGTGCTACTGGAAGAAAGGAGGTTATTTACCAATTTTTGAGCAAGTATGCGCTCTCAACATGAAGAACCAAGAGTATTGAATCCAGAGGATTATGTTTAGATAGCTTCTACACTACTTTCACTAAAGCACATTTTCTCAGGCAGACTATATATGGTCAGAGAGCATTATCTGGCTGATGCGTATTTAGTAACAGGTCTCCACATTAAGACAAAAAGAGTTTTTGTTAGAAGCAACACTGACCAAAACCAAAGGTTTTACAGGCACACTTCATTCCAAGTAGGATTGAAGCCTGCTTGACAGGTCTTCATGGGGTTAGTGCCTTGTACAGCAATTTCTATAAAACACTGAACAATCCTCTGCAAGCGGAGGGTGAGAAAGGAGTTCACAACTTCTAGATGATCTCAGAGAAAAAAACAAGTCACAGTCAATGAATTTTTCTTTTGTGTTTCCACAACAGCTAAATCCTGCCAAAATAATCCCATTTCAGAATGTTTCCTTTTTCTAAACTTCCACATTTATAGTGAAGGATAACTTAAGATACTGCCTTTTGCAACAATTGTGTTGACAGACCTCCCCCCAAATCTATGGACCAATATTTTGAATACCCCCAGAACAAAACTTGCATCACACCGATAGCTAGAAATCAAACAAGCAACATTTTTAACATTATAATGTGTCATGTTTAGCAGAAAACTTGTTTAAAGACAGTATTGGATTTAAATTGTTTTAAGCTTTATCCAAAATAAGTTTAGCTTATTAATGCACAAGCCTTTCAGTGATTTCTTCTGCTTAACACACATGCAGATTTCATTTCTTATCAAGCTGATACTGCCCTGATATGCGCTGCCATATTCAGAAAAAACATCCATTGTGCTGTGCACCATAGGAGAAAAGTATTAATGACAATAATTCAAACAGTATTTCTTCTACACTTAAAAGTTGCCACTCTATTTTTAGAAAACACATAATGCTAACTTCACACCATAAAGGATAATGATAGGTTCCAAGATAAGCCACATATCAAACATTTTTATGTACGATACCTCATCTATTAAAACGATATTGTTCCCTTTAACCAAAACGATTTTCTAGTTGTACGGCTAAGACATGACTTCAAAACTCATGTAAAGCCCCGAGTCTGAGTTGGGAGTCTTCATATACAAGGCCTGTTTTGAAACCCAGCATATAGACAAGTGCTCATGAATAAAATTTTTCATGTAAGACATTTTTGCAAAGTACTTTTGTATCATTGGAATGCTTTGGGTTTTCGCCCTACACTCATTGACAGTTGTGCTCGATCTGCTGCATACAAGTACTCCTGTTACACTTTGTCACGGTTTCTAGTGAAACATGCCAGTTTCCAGTGGTTCAAGAACTACAGCTGTCAACTATAATTAAGTCTGCACCCAAATAATGACACATTACTCCAGTATTTCAAAAGATATGTTAAAACAAAACTCCTTAATCAGAAAAAAATATCCCCACTTTGCATGAGCAATGTCCGTTAGAAACCCCCCACTAATGAATGAGATTCTTCAAAGAATTTAAAAAAAGTCTCAAATTTCAGACTCCAAACTGAACTAAAACCCCAGAGGCAAACTGCAGGTTTTAGTTGATAATCCACCACAAGAGAGTCTCGTCATTTTCATTAAGACTATTATCTGGAGAGAGATTTGGGAGAGAAATGATGGTTTCCAGACCACAAAGCACTTGACTCCCAAGAACCTACTGTTCTGTCAAATCTCTTAGTCTCCTCTAGGAAAGATGCAAGAGCAGACTAGCTTATTGTTCCACGTCAGAGCCGCTCAAAATTTTTTACTTTTCCTGGCATGCATGTTTCCTCCTTACTTACACTCACGGATCTGAATCTAATCTGAATAGGAAGCACAACTCAAGCTGACAATGTAATTGCTTAATTATTGCAGCTGCTCACCTTCCAAAACAAACTAGTCCATAAGAAATCTGAGGAAAACAGAGAGCAACTGATTGTGTCTCATGAGCCAGAGCACAGAAAACAGTGGAATAACACAAACAGGATAACAATCAAAAGATATTTTTCTAGTAATATCAACCAGTGCCATAGAATTCATTAAAAGTTAAAAGAAGCTTTCAGATTAGTATTTGGTAGTTTGTGCTCACATCTTCATTTTCCCCCCATCTTACTTTGTGGCAATGTTGGTCTGATAAAGCTTTAGCAACCACAGATGTATACCCTTTAAAACTAATGGTGTAAACAGAAAGTTTATTCCTAAGCCACCTAAGTAAGTTAATAGTCACTACAAGTCTTTGACCACCACAGAACCATTGGGAGCAGTATCTTTCATTTCATCTTGAAAGAGAAACTCCATCCAACCACCATCACCCGCCGAGGCTGAACCCAAGCCAAATGGGAATACAATTCTTTTTTGCTAGGTGCTTCAGGGAGAATACACTAAAGCTATTCACCGTTTTTTCTCCTCCCAGGATGTGGAGGGCATTACTTGCAGTAATATTCTTTTGAAATGCTGCTGTTTACAGAACCATTTTCAGCTAACATTTTATTCATGTTTCTGGAAAGAGAAACCGTGCTAAGTAATTCTCCATTCTCTTACCACAGACATTAGGTTGAGCTATGCAAAGAGTCAACTCTGCAAACTAAACCTGTCTGAATGTGAAACTGCATTTGGTTTTTCTTGCACGTCACCTTCAGGACAGGCCAAGTAAGCAAACACTGTACTCCAAGTAGTACTTCTGCAACTCCTTTGAAAGCAATAGTCATTGGCTACCTATTAAGTACATTTCTGCCAAAAATTCTTCCTTTGACTAGTAGAATAAAAAAACTGGTAGCACATGCCTGATTAAAGCATCTTTCATACAATACTTCCACTAAACCATAGTTCGGCATGACACAAACTATTTTTGAAAAACACACTGTCATCTTTCTCTAAAGCAAAGCCACTACCAACACCACCACCCAGCAACAGGCACATGGCATAATACCTACCTGTTCCATTTCAAAACAGCCCCTACATCAAAACGTTTCCATCCTTGTTGCCTGAAATGATCACAAAATTGATGTAACGCTGGACCATCTCACTCAAAGCCCATTGTCCCACACAGGACAGTGGATTTCCATGCTGCAGTGGGAGGGACCAGCAAGTAACACTGCTCTCGGAGCAGAGCGCTCAGTGGAGGTCTCACACGGAATCGGACCCACTTCTGTAGGGGGTGGAGGAATTTGAGGAAACCAGGCAAATGGTGCGCTGACCTTTGCTCTTAAAGAAAATAGGAAAAAAACAAAGAGGCCTGAAACGCTCACTGGGTGGCACATGTAGCCCCTTTACACAAAGCTTTGTTTTTCTTCTTCAGCAACTTGAACAGTCAGAGAAAGAAACATGCCAGCAAGAAGTTTTATTGCCCAGCTATCCGATACTGCACCCTCGCTGGAGGCTTCCACTCCAATTACCAAGTTGTACTTTGTTGAGTCACAATATGTTTCTGCAAAATATTTGACTGTACTTGGAAAAAAGCCTGAACAGCAGTTGTTCTTGTCACAGAAAGAAGGTCAGGCTTCTTTTTAGGCAAAGTGGGAGATATGAAATGAACCTGTTTGGCATTTTGAAACATCACATCTTCTGGTAGACTGGTGGTTCTCACTCAAACACAGCAAATCTCTCCGAGCACTCTGCAGTTAGCCAGCCCGGGGATAATTATCGCTGCTAGATTATGTCAGTGCAACCAATAAAAGAACTTTATTTGAGGCTTCTGTTTACATACAGCCCCTAAGGTATTTTCTTTTTTAAGAGGTTGCTTCAAAAAGGGTGTTAGCACAGCTTCAGCATTAACATTTGCTCCATGTTCAAGCAGGGCTTCTCTGACCTGACCTAATGAAATAACTCATCCACAAATGCAAGGAATATTTACGGAATCCCTGTGTGATCTTAAAACTAGAGTAATTATTTTTCTATATTTACAAAACAGAATTTAGATTTATTTTAAATACTTAACTGCATCCTCCCTCCCTCTTCTTTTTCTTTGCAGGAAAAGCTTGTTATTTTCACAGCTGAAAGCAATAATTTCTAAATGGGAAAAAGATTTCCAAATGAGAAACTTCTGATTATTACCAAGATGCTGAATTGTTATTTTGTTTGGGTTTTGTTTGTTCCCCTCCCCCCCAAAAAAAAACATCTGCAAAGACGGTGAAATTTAGGTGTATGTAAGGACACACATTTATGGGAAAGTAGCTCTTCAAAGCATTTATGGTTTGTCCAAAAAGCATCATTAATACAGGTCACGTTTAGCATCGCAAGTGCACTCTTCTATGCCTAGGACAGGAAAACCACTTTTCTCCCAGAATTTGGGAGAGGAATGTGAACAGCTTTCAAAGTCTTATCGACTGAGTAGCAGCGACAATCATATTGTTCTTAATAAAAGTCACAAGTCAGATGCTAGTTTCTGCAAGAACAACCTTTCCCCTAAGCGTTCTTAAAGGCTGAATTCTGCTAACTGAAAAGAGTAGTGTTGGTTTTATAGAGTCTCTTTTCCTCTGCTGGTCCCAAAGTTGTTCTTAAGCAACCACCAAGCAGTAATCATACAGTCAAAGATTACCTAGAATAAGCCAAATGTCTGTTCACAAATCCTGTGCCTACACAGATGTGAATATTCTGAACTCCATATCAGAGCAATTGCAAAGGATTCCTGCACTAGTCTAATACTGAAAAGCTTGAATAACTTGGACAACAAGTATCAGAGGGAAAGGCTTGAAGGATGGAAACATATTCGGTTCAGTGCAGAAGGTCAT
Organism: Ibidorhyncha struthersii; assembly: GCA_013398815.1. Classification (NCBI taxonomy): domain Eukaryota; kingdom Metazoa; phylum Chordata; class Aves; order Charadriiformes; family Charadriidae; genus Ibidorhyncha; species Ibidorhyncha struthersii. The sequence goes on along the minus strand of VZSZ01011434.1, from coordinate 262,404 downwards.
AAAATATACATCATTTACTATCATGGGAAAGCAGAATACATGCAGCTCTCCAGAAAATAATCAGAAGTTTACATTAACTACAGCCGCCTTCTCTGCTTTGCATTTCACCACAATGCAATGACTGCTTTTTCAACTGCTAGTAGGATTTAAATTAGATTGTCCTAAATTGAACAGAATGATATTCCAACCCAAACTATTCTATAATAGCAAACTGAATTCAGGTAACAGTCTATGTAATCATAAAATGTTGCTTTTCCACTAGATGTCAGGGAAGAACATAATCCCATTTTCAAAAAAGACATTCCAGGCACAACATTCCAGGTCCAGCCAGAAAACCAGAATGGGCTGTTACTCCTTCCTTTCTAGGAGTAATTGAGAGAAAAAGTTAACAGATTCCCCCATCAGAAAACATCATGGCAAGTTGGTGGACTAAGTCCTAGAGGGAATAAAAGTAGCAGAATTGACGATGACTAAGAAAAATGCAGTAACAGAAAATGCAGCACACTATTTTTCCTCTCAGCATAATTTTATGGGTAACACTACCATCTATGAGTTATGCCTGGCTGAAGTCTTTTAGTGTTTTTACCCCTTTCTCCTGATGGCTATGAAATGGTTACTGTAGAAGAGTATATATTATTTTAGGTTAACAGTAGGAAGAGTAATGTTTCTGGGCTAATAACTACAATACATTCCTGATCAGATCAGAATTCCTTTCCTACAGATGCAGCCTTTACAGAGGAAACTGTCAGAAGAGCAGCATGTGTAACCACATGCAGAGCAGACAACTCAAGAGTTGCTGTTCCCAAGAAAGTCTTGTTTCTTGGTTTTATCCAAAACAAATCTACCAAGAATGAGATTTCACAAAGTGGATTCTTAAGACACCAACTCACACTTCCAGGACACTAGCTGGGCTCATGGATTCAGTTCTACAGACAAAAGAGGGTATTTCAAAAGCTTGACCACAACCACTTCTTCTCAATATCCCTATTACTAAGAAAAGCCTGGTGACACTCCATTCTGAAGTACACCCATTTCAAAATCATGCCCGTGACAAATGGTCCCAAAGAAAATGAATATATTCACACTGGATGTGAATTCTCTCCACAGCTGGCACAAGGATATGTCACTGCTGGAGGCAGAACAGCTACAGACATTCCATTTTTCATTGTGGCCATGAAAGTGGCGTGTGTTTATGGGGAGGATGCCTAACTCTACGAGGAGAACTAAGAGAATAAACCAAAAGTCAAGTTATATTGTAGAATGTGCACTATTGAGGAAGCAGTTTTACCCAGTGGTACCCTATACAATCCCACAGAACTGCTACCTCCAAAAGAAACCAAGTAGAACCATGGTGGTGAACTAACACTAACCTTTTGCCAAGAAATCTGGTTCTACATAGCTTCACAAATCCCTGCATAAAAAAAAAAAACACCNCAAAAAAAAAAAAAAAACCAAACCAAAAAAAAACAGAAAAGGATGAAGCAAGAGAAGCAAGGAGCAGGAATACCACAGAGGAAAGACTCCCTCTGCTCAAGCGCCAGCAGTAACTAAACCTTAAAAGCTAAAATGCAATCTTTGCCCTTGAATGTTAGATCACAGTTAACTGTTTAAGTGTCTGTTAAAGGGTTGGTTTGGGGGGATAGAGGGGGTTGGGTGGTGGAGAGTAATAGTTACGGGGATTAAGCCCCCTTTACTTTTTAAGTTTTCTCAAAACCTCACAGCAAAGGATAATGAGAAACAGCACAAAGTTGCACATTGGGGAAAGAAAAAAAGAGGGGGGGTAGGTATGCACAGGAAATTAAATTAATTTCTATGGGTATAAAATGGAATGTAGACAAAGATAAATAAATTTGGATTTTTAAGGATCCAAAAGGGCACAACTAAGTACAATGAGCATATGAGATTTAGGGGAGGGGAAAAATACAGGCAAGGACATGAAGACAGAAAAGAACGTTATTTCTCAATGCCAAGCCTAAATACCTGAAAGCAGGGGTGTGTTTGCCAGAGAGAATGTTTGGTGGTGATGTGAACGACAAAGGGAAGGAAATTCTACATGTGGAACCACTCAGTAGTTTTTACACAGTTAGTAACGCTCTTCCCCACCCTAAGTACTCTGTGCAGGTTCCAGTGGAATTAATTCCAACCTATTTACAAGCAGGTTACTAGCCAGAGGACACATCCTAACCGGGTTTGGATAAAAGCTGGACTTCGGGAGAATTACAAGCAAGTTCTCTCCGCTCTGTCCTATAGCAAATTCTCTGTATGGTTTTGGAGCTCAGCAGAAGCAGCTCCATTCTCTTCATCTTCATATTCCCGGGTCCTGAAGGTGATCATTACTCCTTTTCTTTCCCTGCACACTAAATGCGCAAACAGATTTGCTGGTGGATACCTAGCCCTACGTTTTGTGGCACAGTTAGAGTGGTACACACCAGCAAAGAAATATCTTTCAGTAGAAAAGAGTGCTGATGGACAATGCCCCACCCTGAGACACAACCATAGAATGGCATATTCCTACACAACAGTTGACCCTCATATCACTGACCAGGTTTGATTAAACCTGTGACACCAGTTCTGTACTTTACACTGAGCCAAGAGTCCTGGTACCTGCAAATAAGTTGGTACCAGTGCCTTTTCCATTTGCTCATGAGCCCATGTTGGAAAGTAAAGAACGTGTTCTCAAGAAGGGCAAGTTCTTTAGCGGTAAATGAGGCACTAGTACTTACTACTTACCCACTACTACCAACTGGACCTCCTTCAGACTAGAAAACGTGTAGAGGGCCAGATTCTTTAAAAAGACCACACATATGAATATATGTACACACACCCCTTCTTTTTCTCAAACACAAAACCATCTTCAGATGGTTTCTTCAGATCCTAATGGTATCAAAATATGAATACATGGCAACTCCAAAGTTAGGATACAAGACATACACAGCCAACACTGGGAAAATGTTGAAACTGGAGCAACACAGCTAAACATCTCTGGTCAGGTTTTATTACGCTCATGAATAATAAAGTCCTGCTTTGGTCAATAGGTTTGTCTGTTCAAATAATGTGTTACAATTATTCAAGGTTCCACTGGTGAGAAGTCATCTTTGTCTGATAAGGAAAGGGAGCAAGGGAAGCATCAAGCTCTCTCCCCTTTATAGCGCAGGAAGAGATGCTCTTATTTAACCCCTGAGACAAATGAGAAGTGATGAGTTAGTGCTACTCATGCTCTCAGTGCGCTTCACTCATTTATATGAAATGTCAAGCACGTGGTATTGCTCAAAAAGGCTTTTAAATATTTTAATATGTTGCACTGTGAAGCAGTACGCTACATTTAGAGTAAAAGCCTCAATCTACAGTGCTAAATATGCGAATAAATGAGGCAAATCCATTAAAAAATAGCATAAGACTACCTGTGTTATCTTGGCGTTGCAATGGTATTTCCCAGTGTCCAAATATATCTGTTACATTTAAGCCTTTGTAACAAAAGCTTACAAATATTACTTTTGTCTTTTACATTAATTCACATTTCTATTTGGCATGTTACTTAATATAAGCACAAAAATATAAAGATTAATGTTGCTATGCACACAGACATTTTTGCGTATGCAAGAAATGTCTGATTATTTTTGTCTACATAACTAATGAACATAGTCTAAAGGGAAGTCAGTATTATCTAAAGCCTCACAGCAGTAGAATAATTCTGAAGTTTTTGAACCAGTGATTCTGTGTACTGATACTTATGTTGGCAAGGATTAGTCACAACAATATACTTAAGACATCAGTGTACAACCGAGAAAGTAGCCCCAAAACATTTGACAAAACACCTGCAAAGGTGAAAAGATTAAGACAAGTTCAGCTTACCACTAACATTGGGGAGTAGGGTAAGTCATGCTTTAGACTTGATAAGACAACAGTCAGCTAATCTGAACATGCCGGAGCACCTTCTTTTCTGTAAGTCATTATCCGTCTTGACGTTGAGCGGGTAATTATCGTCATCATGTTGCAAACATTTCTTCTGCATTGATGATGACTGAGATTCAACCATACATTTATGGAAAGAAAACTCTGTGTCAGTGTTAAGAAAGTGCTAACATGGCTTACAGTCTTCTCTAATTGTCCACACTGCAAGATTCAGCTTTGATATTAATGAATGCATTTCCATTTCATGTAAGTGAAGATCAGGGGAAAAACATTTACCTACAGAGACACAGATACAAAAACCTTTTTAAGCTACAGAAACGACTCATCTTTAGACGGTACACCATGAATACCAAGGAGATTTCAATCACAGTGCAGGATTTACATTTTCTTTTTTGCACCTCTGTAAACCTCTGAATTTTGATAAGGCCAAGGGGTTTTTTTAGCAGTTACCTCCCTATCCTGAACTCTGACCTGATGCCACTTGAGGTCTGTAACTTGGCAGAGCAAAGGAAGAAATCACTGCTAAGTAACTAGATACGCTTCTTAACCTGGGGGAAGAAGTTTTCACATTCCAGCTAGGAAATGAGATACCAGAACAAGAATATGGCAGATCAAACTCATGGCTGCATATGAGACACCCACAAAATAGCAAGGAGTCACTTAGTGTAATGCACAGTGACAGTATGACTACCTTTTTCAAGGTACTTCTCCATTTAAAGGCAAAATGAAAAATANAGACACAGCCATGCATTCTTCTTCCAAGATATATGACTAAACCAGTATGTTGTTTAAAGTAGATGCATCCTTATTTTAGATTTGTGAGTAGCCGCACCCATACAGGGTATGGGACATACACTGAGATTTCAGTTAACTTACAGCAATGGTGCATACGCAGAGGCTGACAGAATCTCTCATCGTATATAGCCACGGGATCCTGGATCTACTTGGAATGTACCTTCAATTTTGGATGTACTGATGCAGTTTTGCTTTCTTTTTTGGTTTCCAAGAATCACTTTCCTCAGTGGGTAACTACCTGATCATTTGGAAAAGCCAATCATTTCACCTCAGTCAGCAGTAAGTTAAGGCTTCAGAGGTGGCAGAACTATCCATGTTTTTAACCTCTTTCTGCTTCTGAACTACCAAGAAACATCACTGACCTTGAAATTTGAACTGATTAAATACTTTCCTCCTTTGAGGTTGAATGCACTGTAATCAAATACAACTTTTTCCTGGTTTAAAACAGAATTGTATTCAGAGCCTATGCAAAAAGGCTTTTTCATATTTAAGAAATAATTACTCAGCAACCAATTTTGCAACTTTGGGCTTAATTTTAAATTTTTAAACCTTCAGTATTTAAAGAGTACATAACACAGGGAGGAAATACATTTACATTTTTGTTAAATAAAAGGTATTCCAAATTCTACTCTACATTCTGCATCTGTATAACAACTCTGATGTAAGCATACTTAGAGAGCCATAAAATTGTTACAGTGCAATAGTTTCTCAGTATATCATGATACTAATGAATAACAGTATCTGCAGGGGAGAAGGAAATAAATCTTTTCTTTTTTTTTTGAGAGAGAGATTTTAGCAATCCTTTCTCCCAAAGTGATTGTACATTAATTACAATACTACAAAAAAAAAAAAAAATCCCCGTACAGATCCTCTCAGTTACTCTTTTCCGTTAAGGACATTTATTATTTAGTAGTTTGAAAGTGTTGCTTATTGATCCTACAGTGACAATATATTGAAAAGTGAGTTTTAAACCATTTTAGTTTCATGAAACAAATATCCTTCAAGTGAAATTAGCAGACAGTGTAATATCACATTCAGGATCTCTGCATTTATTTTTTGTGTATGCAAAAAAAAAAGTAAATACTCATAGTACTGGGCTTTTATCCCTGGTCTGTTGAGGATAATGTCCTCCAGATAGTTTGGAACACAGTTTTCTCACTGTGCAGAGTTTCAAAACCTTGAAATGAAGAGTTTATAGTTGAAATACTGGCAGAACCATATCAACAGTTGCACAAAGTGTTTGTTTAAGTGTAAATATATTTATACACACCTAAAGAGCATATTGTTATTTTGAATTTATGCATGGCAGATTAAATCCGATAGTTCAGCTGTGTAATTTTGATACCTCCAAACACAAAAATGAAACTTCAAATCATGTCTTTGAAGTGTCTGTAAAGACATGACACTTACATCAATGGTCTTCAGACAAGCCATACAAACAACTTAGATGAAAACATCTTTCATATTTCATAAGAGGTTAAGAAAACTTCTATCTGATTTGAAAAGAAACAAAAATAGTATCTTGAGATACCCACAAATTTATAGGCAACTATACATTCTATTACACTAGTGTCCCACAATCTTTGAGTTCCTTCCCAATGTAAAGAAAATAGTTGGCATTAATAATTTAATCCTGCTTCTTGCACATAAACACATCCCTGAATATTCTTAAACCAGTTGTTTCTGAACTATCTGAAATAGCAGCAATATTATCGAGATGCAATTAAAACAAATGAAGAAGACCTAACTTGGCTTAATTAAGAGTGATAGATGGTCAGCATTCAGTTTCCACTTAAGTCATACAGTGGTATTCAACAGAGTGGCCCTTTCTTCTGTCTTAGACTAAGAGCGAGTCCTTTAGAGGTAACACTGGCCTCAGATTTTAACAGGGACAGCTAATTCTTCACAGCCAACTTGATGCTTCACTTTTCAGAAAGAGATTCCCGTTTCCTCTCTTCCTCTCCCCTCCAGTCGAGTCCTCACAAGAAATTACCCTGGGCATCCTAAAATGCTGCTGTTCCCCCTCCTCCACTCCCCAAACACTACTTGGCACATTTAGTGATAAGTCATTTGCTCACGAGCTCTCCGTTACGAAAACTTAAACTTTGAGCTTCCATCGCTCCAGGCTGGAGGCTGGGGAACAGTGAAGTGGGGAAAGGCTTCTGCTGTCCACAACCGTGAAGGTTTTAATGGTCAACTGACCACATGAGCTTAAAGCTGACAAATTTACCTTCTTGAATAAAGGTGTAATACACAGGTAGGGAGTGACCATACAGGCTATACAACAACATGACAGAATACCGGAATTAAGGGAAAGCATCTCAAACGTACCTGTATGTCCTTAGGCAGTTTACCGTAAGCCTAGCTCCTGGGAGACAATTATCTGAAGAAAAACTTACAAGGATAAACATTGCTTAATTTTAAAGACCTCACGATGAATGGGCAAAGAACCAAAATTTAACTTGTTCAAGTAATAAGTCAAAATAATCCACATTCTTTCTTGGAAAACTTCATGTTTTCCAAACTAGCTTGTGTTCCCAGAACTCTAAAAGCAGGCATCCACATTCTGTGTGAAACAGCGCTGTTGCCGTTGCTTAAACTCTCTTGTTAAATCTCTCCCATTTTATAGCTAATCACATTTTTATAGCAGGCATGAAGCACTCTACAAGGCCCTTGCTGAGCTGTTCCTGTAAATCAAAACCTTATTCCATCGTTCTGCTTGCTGGCAGCGGAGCAAGGTTACTTTTACCATTTATGGTTGTAAAACTCATCCAGCTTTTTCCCCCCTTCAGTTGCTGCCTTTTTTCCACTATTCTTTCCTTCTCTGTCTTGCTCCAAGAAAGATATTCCATGTTCAGCTAAACAACTTCAGAACTCATCTTTAAGTCTACTGGACAACAAGAAAAACTTACGACCTCATGAAAACATCTAACAAAAAGGCAAGTGAAATATTAATACAGCATTTAGCTCAAGAGCCTCCTTCCTACCTTAAGTCACATGAAACAAACCAAAGCCACACAAGAACAGCAGCAGCTCAAAAGCTCTTTACACTAAGTTATCACTACGTGGCACACACATATACTAGCTCATAAAACATGGCCCAGATCAGACTGGAGGTGCTCAGAATCAGAGCTTAACGCTCTGATATAAACACTCAGTCCAACGTATGAGCAAGAAGAGAAAAGCAACACAGTTAAATCTTATTATCAATCCACCTATAAGCAGCCACTGTGTTCTAGAACAAAGCAAGCTTAAAAAAAATCCCACCTTTAGATATGCTATCCAATTGCATGCACCCTCCTGGCACAGAGAGTATTAAACTGAAACACCCTTTGTTTACAATGACCACAGACTGAAACACCAGATTCAGTTTTTGCCAGGTCTGGTTCTGTTCTTCTCCTCTCCAGCTCAGAGACGGAGCATCCCGCCACAGAAACAGAAGACTGGAAGGACTGTCTCTGCCCTTCCACAGACCTGTGCAGGCTACATGTGAACACAGCTCTATAAGAAGCTTCTATGTTGCACGGAAGAACAGTGATGTACACTGGAAACTTCTGAATTTTCAGGTAGAAAGGACTCTGGCCCTCATTATGTATGGCAGCAGTCAGCACACATACAAATCACATTACAGGGATGTTACTGCAGAAGAACGCACATCCAGTTACAAGAGCAAAGCAATCCTTGCTGCTTAGAAATGAAGTCTAAGTGCTCTAGTCCTTTCTCCAACTGACTTGAGATCTACATTGCTTCACAGAGGTATGGATAGATTGCGTGGACTAAATCTGATTTCTCTGAACATCAATAACAGCCTCTTTTTGGTCTAAAATGGTCCTTTACAAGTGTCAGCCTATTGTTTAAAATTTGATGTTCAAAAGAAGTTTAGGCATAGCTCACACTCACGTTTAATTCCTGCATTCATCTCAGCATGGGATTTGCTGAAACTGAGAAATCAGCACTGAAAAGTTACCAACCGTTGAGCTTAACATCTAAATTTTACAGATGAAGCGAACAAACTAGAGAGATCGTGATGTACACATGCACAGAAAAAAGCTTTCTGAGGAAACTATTCTCACATTAACTGGGTGGCTCAAGACAACAAACTGATCTGTGAACCCACATTGCTCCAGTCTTTTGCCTCAGCAGAAATCTGCAAGCAATCAGTAGAAATGATCCAACTACCTGCTTATCAAGTGGGTTTGGTTTTTCTGATTTCTGGAAGCATGCCCTAAATAATGCTGCTCAGTTAGAAGATGTTTGATTCTGTGCATAATTTATTGTACATACTCTATGCAGATGTGAGCATAACTAACTGTTGTTACTATTTTCCACCTGGGAAAGCACAGTAACTGTATTGATTAATGGCTCCATGACAATTACATCATTCTTGACTTCACCCCTTGTAGTTAAGCATATTTCCTGAACAATAGAACAGAGGGTGCTCAAAGGAAACCAATTTTCAAGGTCATAAGTTCTTGACAGACAGACCACCTGCATGAGGTGCTCAAAATATCTTTGCATCCCGAACTCTTGGGTGCAGGATGAGGGAACTGAAGTGTTTGGAGTAAGAGCAGGAGTAAGCATTGGAATAAGGGGAATGGTTGCACATAATAAGAGAAAGGGAGGGAAAGGAGCCATGCAAAACCCTGGTCTGTCTACGGAAGCTGCCACTCACTCCCCTGAGCCCAGCAGGACAAGGTACGAAGGAGAGGACCTTCTTTTCACCCAGAGTGGGAGTCCCTGGGGAAAAGCTGCAAAGAACGAAGACTGAAGATGTCTCCATGCTTGTATCCTCTTTCTTGTGATCTTCTCACATAACTTACGCTACTACTAAAAGTGACTAAAGCAACTACAGCCACCTCCTGTTCACTGGCTATCTGACACAGAGCTGCTCACAGCTCCTACCTTTACCTTCCTGCCAGGAAGAGAAGGTAGGAGAACATCCACTGAAGCACAAAAAGAACTTTTGAAATGAGGTTGCCTGCAAAAAGTTCTTTGCACTTTCTGGTAAAAAACTTCAACACAGCTGTCCTCTCTCATGCTTAACATAATTAACTACAGACGAATGCCTTTGAGAGCTCATCAACAAAGGGGGAGAAGGAACTTGCTATAACCTTTCAGCTCCACAGCCCTCCTATCCCAATGGCAAACCAAATCAAACATGGGTTGTTTGTTCATCAAAAACAGAGGTCAGATTACAATCTTATAGTAAGATGAATAAAGATCTGGAGTAACACTATTAAGTCAATGGAGCTACCCTGGACTTGCACACAAGATCTGGCTCATTATATTCCAAATTGTTAAAAAAGTGGCTGACATCACAACGTAGCACAGTAGCTGAAAGATCTGAAGAAGACTCTACTTGGATATGTTTTTCTGAGCAAAAAGAGCAGAAGGTTAGATTCAAATCCTACTGTCAACTTGGCAAGGGTCAACATAGTATTTTCTTCTCTTATGCAATGAATTGTCAGATCTCAGCTACACTGCTGTCCTGTTATCTCCTGGGAGGAAGGATAAATTGATTAATAAAGCTCTTTCCAAAAAAAAACCTTCAAAAGTAGAAACATCTGCTGTGTTCATTAGTCACTACTTGGCCTGAGTTCAGTAGTAAGGCAAACTACAAACCCATTCCCTTTCTCTTACCTAGAGAGGTCACAGCAAATAGGATCCTACATTTATGGAAATCATGGCTAACTGGAAGGAAGAAGGCTGTGAAGCTCACAGATACACTTTGTTTCCTGCTCGTTCACAGCAGCATAAGAATGCTTTCACACAGACTAGCACCTGATGGTCACAGGAACTCGTATGATTTACAGTAGACACAGAGGTTCGGGTAGCCAAAGAATATTTAAAAGTGGCATTTAAGAAACCCAGAATATATAGATATTTTTTAAAGTATGTTAAGAGTTAGTCCAAAAATCTAATCCTATAACCACATGAAAACTGGGAAGAGTTGCAGAAATCAGGCAACATGAATTACTTTGAAGCAAAGGTGGGAGTTGAATCCAGATGCCAAAAGTTTGGGTTAACTCTTCCATCTAGTTGCCTGCGCAACTGGACTGAGCAATACTGGAATCATACACTTTACTAATAAGGTTGTAAAGTCAAGCACTCCAGAGCTGCAAAATAAACATCGGAGCCCTAATAGTTTTTCTCCTTTTCTACTGTGTGGGATACTATACAGTAGTCTTTTACAAGGCAAAATACTAGTTTTTCACTCTTTTTTCAAGAAAGCAGTCCACATGTGACATGGAGTAGGCACAATGCCCGAAGAGAACTGTGTGATGAGATTATTAATGGGCTAGTTTATTCACAGCAAAATCCAAAATAAGAATTTACTGTTGTGGTGCTCAGTTTTCCAATACCAGGAGTCTAGATACCCCCTAACAAAGTCCCTGAAGCTGTGGGCCACCATTCTGCAAACACGGAATGCGCTTTCACCTGTTCTTGCATGTAAGGTAAAACTTAAGGTTAAAATGTAGGACACTTGACAATGCCAAAACAACTTAGCTGTTAGGTCATCACTGCACCCCCAAGAACTCTCAGGCAACTGAAAGGTGCTTACATACAACCCACTCCAAAGCTTTCTTGATACATCAGAAAGACAGGCAAATACCACTCTATCCAAAACACGCTCTGAGGACTACACCTGAAATACTGGTACCGCAGTTTGATAAATAAATATTAGCTTCTTGAATGAGCACCCTCTTGTCTTGATATCAACTAAGGCAGAAAAGCTCTGAAATGCAGATTGTTAGAATTCATAAGCATGACAAAGGTAAATTAAAAAGTTTTACAGAATTTCCTAATTATAGAGTGCTTGAGTTCAAAGCTGCAACTACTGTTTCAACTTAGGTCGTATATCACTTCTAAGTTTATTTAAAAAAATCAAACCTAAAAGAAAATTTCATATTACAGTTTTGCATTGAAACCTGCTTGTTTCAACAACTGTTGATCACCTTCTGATCCACTACACAAACCTCTGCTACCAAGCAAGCAGAGAATTAAGAGGCAGAGGGCAGCAGACTGGAATGAGAGGAGATCAATGAGTTTCATGGGCATTTACAAACAGAAGACATTAAGTAGTTCCCTCACCATCTACTTTGGAGGTTTCCTACTCTGACCCACTCGTCCTGACCAGGCAAGGACCCTTGCCATTCAGACTTTCATTCTTATCTTCCTTCCCCCTTCAGATACCTATCCAGCTTCCTCTTCACAGATGGCTATAAAACACAAACACTTCTTCATCCAGCATCTGTCTCTAATTTCTAGGGTTTGGAGGCTTGGGGTGTGAATATAGGGAGGGTGGGGTTGGGCTTTTGGGTATTTCTTCTTCATCCTTCCTTATTTTCTTTCCCTGCTTTCTCAGTCCAAACCACAGCATCTGTGCAAGCAGTAGAGGGATGACACTGGGGAATTAGGAGGCAGTTTCTTGATCAGCAAGTGATCCTAGGTTGTGTTCATGGCAACACCTAAGGTTTTAAAGACTAACTTCTAACAAGTCTCATTAAACACAGCCAAACTGAATGTTCCAAGGTTTGTAACTCAACATAATTTGGATCAGGCACCCCAAGGATACTTGCTTCTGACAAACACTACCCCAATTCAAACCAAGGACTCTGTATCCCACACCTAGAGAAATAAACAATAAAATTCCAGTAAACATCATAGTATGATTACAAAATATTTTTCCCAATTAACCTTCACAGAAATAGTTAATCTGCTGCAAGAAAAAAGGCTAGAAAAAGTTAAGATCAAGAGCACATACCACAGACACACACCAAGAAGTGATGTAATTTAACTTCTGTCATCTTTCATGAGTGTTATGCAGGTTATCTTAATGGTTGAAGAGCTTCAACACGCACATTAAAGAGTGCTGCTTCAAACTGTAAGAAACTTACCTGTTTCTCTTAAAAGTTCAGAAATTATTTGCTGAAATGAATTATATTTTATCTTGTCATAACATCACCCCATATTTAAAAATGGGTTTTTTGAACAATACCATATAATTTTGTACCTGAAATATTCCAATAACACTTAGTGCTTTCCATAAGAAAATAAAGTATAATTTCATCTATTATATTACTTTTTCATAGCAAACCCCTTCTTGGTTTGTAGCAGGCTTAGCTGTTTCAAAATTAGACAACAGAGCTATACCTTTTCAAGCAGTAATCTTACTAAAATTGTTAAACGTTTCTCTAGACTGAAACGTGGAAGGGCATCTCCTTAGGTTTTTTATTATCTATTTTTATGCTTAAAGTAAGCTTGCTCTGTTTACCTTCAGGGATCTTCTATATTTTCTATTCATACTCTGCAATGCTGATGATTTTACCTTCAGGAAAGAAAATTTGGTAATCATGCTCACTGTCACTTGCATACAGCATCAGCGCGAACCCGCACATATACATGTTATCTCTGAGTGAGAGAAGGGAGTGGGAGGGACATTCTACATCTGGAAAATGCTCTAAGCCTACAGTCTTATCAGTTCACTATGAAAAAAATGAGATGTTTTGAAAAAAGCTACTACAAGACAGCAATCATCACCAAAAAGCAGCCAGGAGAATTGTACAGGAAACCACAGGCAACCTCCTGTCGTCCCTTCCTACAGCGATTATACTCTCATCCTAACGTTTGGAGAAGGACTTAATAATAGAGAAAGAAATTATGGCATTCAGCATCTAGAATTTGGAAGTAAATTCTAACTCTATCAAATTTTACAGTGAGGTTGATATCCTGCGACATACTCTATATTAGTCAGAGCCTACAAGATTTGATGCAGCAACTAAGCACATTTTATTACCTGAAGTGGAGACTGTAACAGGGTATGTCCTGACCTTCACAAGTATAGCAAATAGTGCTCCCTTTTATTTACATGTATTTCCTCTAGCAAAATAATTTATTCATTTATCATCACACTTACAATGAACTCCTTAAACACATTTTTGTATACTTCACTCCTTCCCACATACAGGAGAACCTCTATGTTCTGTTTTATCTCACATGCTTCTAGGAAGACAAAAGCCAAATAATTCCCCCTGCCCCTAACCCATTTGCCCTTCTGCTAAATTTTACTATAGTTTTAATGCCTATAAAAGTTGATCCAACAACAGAACAGGCAGATCAAAAGTACTAAAGGCTTCCTGGAGCCTGGAGACACCAGAACTTACAATAGTCTAGTTCAGTGCACACAAGAAAGTTTGATGCAATATTAAAATCCAATTCTTTCATCCATAGCAAGTGTGGACAAGATCTTAGTCCTTTCTCCTTCATTGTAAATTTTTCTGTATTCAAAGACAGACTTATTTCCTCTTCCCTTCCCAACCTTGTCCTAGACTAAGGAAATACAGATCTTTCAGTGATCTCCCTTTTAGGTCAGGTTTCCTAGACTTCTGTTCTTTCTCACTTTCCCTTAAACTTACTCTAATCATTACCCTTCTAACGAAATAAACTCTCAAATCAACAACCAAGATGCTTCTTAAAAGCAAACACGCAGCTTAAAACGCCAAGTACTTCAAATTCAATCTAGAGAGAAGATTTTTAGTGCTTTTCAAGCTGAAAGAAGGCATTTGAAATGTCAATGTGAAATAATTGTGAAAGAACTTCATTTACATCACCTTTTCTTCTTAAGACCCTGTAGTACTGGATGAGGGAAAGGCTGTTGATATTGTATACCTGGACTTTCAAAAAGCATTCGATACTGTCCCCCATACAATTCTTGTGGAAAAACTGGCTTCGCACGGCCTGAATGAGCATACGATCCGCTGGATCAAGCACTGGCTGACTGGAAGGTCCCAAAGAGTGGTGCTCAATGGATTTAAATCCAGCTGGTGGCCGGTCACAAGTGGTGTTCCTCAGGGCTCAGTGTTGGGACCATTTCTGTTCAATGTCTTTATTGATGATCTTGATAAGGACATAGGGTGTATCATCAGCAAGTTTGCAGATGACACCAAGTTAAGCAGGAGTGTTGATTCCCAGGAGGACAGGGAAGCTCTACAGAGAGACTTAGATAGGTTGGATCACTCGGTCAACATCAATGGTATGAGTTTCAACAAGGGCAAGTGCCAGGTTCTGCACTTGGGCCACAATAACCCCATGCAGCGCTACAGGCTTGGGGAGGTGTGGCTGGAAAGCTGCCTGGCAGAAAGAGACCTGGGGGTTCTAATTGACAAGCGGCTGAATATGAGCCGGCAGTGTGCCCAGGTGGCCAAGAAAGCCAACGGCATCCTGGCTTGTATTAGAAATAGCGTGGCCAGCAGAAGTAGGGAGGTGATTGTGCCCCTGTACTCAGCACTGGTGAGGCCACACCTCGAGTATTGTGTCCAGTTTTGGGCACCGCAATACAAGAGAGATATCGAGGTGCTGGAGCGAGTGCAGAGGAGGGCAACGAAACTGGTGAAGGGCCTAGCAGACAAATCATATGAAGAGCGGTTGAAGGAGCTGGGACTGTTTAGTTTGAGGAAGAGAAGGCTGAGGGGAGACCTCATCACACTCTACAACTATTTGAAAGGACACTGTAGAGAGGTTGGTGCTGGTCTCTTCTCACAGGTAATTAATGACAGAACAAGAGGGAATGGCTTCAAGCTCCAACAGGGTAGGTTTAGACTGAACATTAGGAAAGAATTTTTCACAGAAAGGGTGGTTGGGCATTGGAATAGACTGCCCAGGGAGGTCGTTGAGTCACCATCCCTGGATGTGTTTAAGAGACGTTCAGATGTGGTGTTGGCGGATATGGTGTAGGGGAGAACTTGTAGAGTAGGGTAGATGGTTGGACTCGATGATCCCAAGGGTCTCTTCCAACCTAGACAATTCTATGATTCTATGATTCTACCTGTTGCCACCTATATATATATTAACAGTTTTGACTTTAAATACCGCAGGCTTCTATGATATCAAACAGTATGGCTGGACCTAGCTCAGTCCCTTTACCAAGATGACTGAAATCCCACCTAAGGGCTGCAGGACATGGACTTCATTCAATACAAAGGCGCTTGCCTCTTGTGACACCCGATGGACCACATATATCTGAGAACGGAAATACCTTTAAAAAGCCCCATGGTGTTAGAAAGTGCAGCACCGGATGAACTAAGCTGTTCCACTCAAGTTTGTTTTGGCAGAGTTTCAACCCTCTAGTCTATCCTTGCCTTGTTTTCACACACAAGACTTGGAACAATTCCATTTATCAAGTCTACCTAGATGGAGCATTAAGTTGGCCTCTAAAATAAGACAGGGAGAAAAAGAGGAAAAAGTAGTGCAATTCAATACTGTTTAAATTTTCTCACTATAGTTTTAGGTATGCAGGACAAAAGTGGAAGGTAGACGGGGAAAAAACCCACACATTTGAAATCTGAAGACTCAAAAGACTACTTTTCAAGCCATGCTATTTGACATAAGACAATACTAGCTAACTATGAAAACCTATTTTTGTGAAAAAAGCCATCATACAAAAATAGTATCTATGAATAATTTTCAGTTAACCTAGAAAAGGGAAATACGCTTATTTTCCATAGTTTAAGGGATTTACTACAACTGTCTAAAAGAGATAGTTGCTAGCATTTCTTGTAAGACTGAAGAGCTTCCAGTCGTGTACATTTTTATTTATATACAAATAAAATGGCTATAACTACATATATGATATGCTATAAATAAATACATAACATATATCCAGCATACCTCCACTAATGGGAATATAAGATTACTCTGTGTTTCAAGTAAAAACTTCAGTGATTAAAAAGCTACACTTCATTTTATACAGTCTTGCAAGGGCAGCTTCTTTTTTACAATATGAATACTTGCTTTAGATACTACAAGGAAACAATTATCAAATATGCACACTTGGGTACCTATTTATATAAGAATAGCTTTCCAATTGCAGAAGAACTTTCGTAAGAGCTTAAAGAAAAAAAGAAAAAAAAAATAAATATTAATTAGCTAGCCACTGTCATTCATTGAAATTCAAAAATCAAAACAAAACCCTTATTCTATTTTGGAATTTAACTCATGAAATTCAGCTTCCATTTTATTCTCAGGCATTTCAGTAAACCACAATCAAGTTATGAATAGTTTTAATTAAGTTAATGGATTAAGAAAAATAAACTACCTACAATCACACTATTCCTTTTTTACCAGGGCCTGCATTTGACTTCTACAAACCAGGCTAGTTTGGCAGACACTCATATCTACAACATGGCAAGAGCAAGAATACAAAAGCAATCAGAAAGCGTTGCCCACTGGCATGATATTTTTCATCCTAAAAATTTTCTCAGTTAGTGAACAAATCTTGCAATAATTTTCATGGTGGAGTTTACAGATCTCTAAGAAAGAAACCGTATTCTTATGATCATGCAATTCCCAAAGCAACTTTGCCAAATCTGCTGAGCATCTTTTAATACAACTGCAAGGTACATGCCACCCTTCCTACTGTATTTTCTGCTCTGCTACACAGCTAACTATCAAGTAGAGCACATGTTTTTTAAGTCAGTCTTGTGCTCCAAGATTTTGCTACATATTACGATTTAAGTCAGAGCTTTAATTTGATTCAGAGCCATCAAGTATCAGACTGATGGATATTTAATACCTGTTCCTTCCAGTTAGAAACAAATTTATTAGATATAGGAAAAAACAAAGTATAGTTAAATGAGTCATTAAGATAATAATTTAACATTCACCATTTAAACAAACAGGAAACCCCCCATATTTTTACATCTTGTAAATGGCAGATCTTCAAACCTTCAGTGGCAGACAGTTGCCCTGTTTCAATTGTGTGTGAGGAAATGGACTGAAATGATAAATGACAGCTTCATGGGATGGGTTCTGAGACATGCCAGTTCCTTGATTCTCCCCAGAACAGCTCCTTTTTCAGCAGGCATCTCATTACATCACAATTTTCGACCCACAGTCCAGAACTTCACTGTCAATGATATCAAAAAAGCAAGCCCAGTGTCAGCAAGCTTAAGTTCATGATTGGACTCTGTACTCCATGGAAAAATTTTGAGGTCTGCAGATCAACAAGTTGACAATCACAGTACGTTACTTCAACTCTGTTAACCGTTTTGGCAAGTGGTCAGTCCTCGAACAGTCATCAATAATTCTCACACTCTCCCTTCTAGGTCTACACTATATTCTTGATTAATGACATCCGAGTTTCACCAGTAAAGTAAGTTGACATATTTAGCAGGGAAGCCATGGAAAATTGTTTGCCTACCAGTAGAATTTAATCGTACAGGACCTGTACAAAGATTAAACTTACAAAAGACGGGACAGATAATTTGCAACAGGACAACACATGGGTAACTTCGCACCACAGGAGCTCTTCTCAAAAAGCTTTACTATTCTCTGCAAGTCTCATCTTGAAAAACACGGAGTAGTAGCAAAGTCTCGGTAACAGATAATATCGCAAGACTGCAAGCAGATGCTTTCCTCTGTATCAGCGTGATAAACAGGGCACATTTTCAACCCCCGAACTCATCTCCTTAAGGTGTGTTTGTTTTCAGTTTTTCCCCCTGAACAACTCAAGATTAAGCTACTCAGTTACAGCTTTACCTCTCAAAACAAATTAAATGGACATTTAAATTACCCAAGACAACAGTTTAACTGCTTCTAATAATTTAATAAACTTCAGAGCAAGCAGCAGGTAGATCATGGTGATCACTGATTGTATTAGGTTTACAATCCCAAAGCCCTTTTAAGATTATAGAAAAAAACAGGCAAGGTTTTCATTACCTTCTTCCTGTGTACAATATTGGGTGAAGAATAGTCATGATTCAGCAATCAAGCCTACTTTTCTGCTTGTGGAAGTAGATGAATTTCTTTATGACTGCCATTGCTTATTAAGGCATTTTTTTCCAAATAACTATAACAGGATATAATTTCATTTCATGCGAGATTATCAAAATACAAAGCCTCTAACTCCAGGAAAAAAAGGAAAAAAAAAAGAAAAAAATTCTGGATATAATAACATTCAAGTCTACTTTTCAATTGCACAATGTAGTGCCACGCAATCCCATTTAATTTTCATCTCCTGCAGGCAGTACTCATCCTTTCATCCATGTTTTCCACATGCAAATGGACTAGGTATAGCCGTTAGGTGTTTCAAGAAAACCACCAGCCACTACATGCCTCCACCCCTCATGCCACCTGAGAGAGACCTGGCATCAAGGCCTTCAAGAGGCACTGATTTCTCCTGCTGGCCAGCCCAAACCCAGCATTAAGAAGGAAAGCAGCAGTACAACAGCTAGCCACTGTCCCTAAACCAGTCCTCTCAACCAAGAACGACAGAAAGTAGGTCTCCAACCTAACCTTCATCCCATGTCCAAAAGTGAAGACTCCGGAGCTTTGTTCAGCCTCAGCTAAGATGCTTTGACCACGTTACATGAAGCAAATGCGCAGCTCTGAGGGCTCCAGAGAAACTGGTGACTCATTTGCCTTTAAGCCTGTGAATGTAAACTGCCAAGAATGTCCCCTGGTTCTACAGTTAACCATGGTTTCGCAAAGTCACTTGTCATTAAAAAACCTTAAGGTCTTCATGCTAAGCAACTCCAGCCCAGACCAGCAATGCAATAGAAAGGGGTTGTGCATACCAGTGGCTTCTGACGCCCACACAACCAATGGTCCCTCTCACCCCCAGCTTGTAAACCTCAGTGCAGCCATACTTTATACATCCTTGGAGAGGATTAATTTAATTTTGATTTCCTCTCTGTGTTTGCTTTGGAGGTTTGCAGCTTGAGCAATATATATATGACTAAAATTTGGCAGCAAGCAGCCTATATAATATGATGTATATCATTTCAGCCTGGCCGGCATATTCAGGAAAACAACAAGCTGGCAATGAGGACAGCTTCATCTCACGTTCACAAAGTTGGAGACTGGTGTGGAAATAAGGAATGGCAAAACATTTCCAGGAGCTGAACTTGAGGGATGGGGTCTGAAATCATGCATGTGACCAAGGGAACACAGTACCCAGCAAAACGAGCTTTCATCATGACAGAGGAGGCGGTGGCAGACATACAGGTCTTTAAACCCATGGCCTTTCCATCATCCAGCAGGTTTCAAGCACATTGGTTACTGGTGTCTTCCAAATCTTGCCAGAGCAAATCAGGGCCTTGCGAATTGGTATTGTTGCCACAGGAAAGCAAACAGAAATAAGAGGATGTTGGTGGGCTGACCTGCATGTTTGAGCATCATGCTAGATTAAAGAAAATATTAAATATTTTCTACAAGATTTTCCGAGAGAAGTAGGAATTAAACTCTGAACTGTACAATTCCCAGTGTAAACTTCAGTTAAACATTACAAATTTCAGTCTCAACTTTTATTCCATCAGCAGTCTTTCACGAAGAAGTTAAAAGCATGTGTAATAGGCTATTCTATGTATCTAATTTCCTATTCTATGTAATCATTAAATCATGATTCTGTGATTATAATACTGAACCAGTAAAGTTCTATGCACAATAGAAAGCAGCTTTTACTGCATGCCAAGTAAACACGATGACTTTCTTTATAGCTCATTCATGCCATTTTTCATAGCTAAAATGCATTTGCTCAGCTGAGTTCAGTGGTACATACCTACAGTCACAAGCTCCAACCAGTGCACGAAGGCATTATTGCCTGGAGCAAAACAATCCAACCATCCTGACACAGACCTTGTTTCCAGGATTATCCAGCTTATAAGGCTTCTCCAGTGAGTAAAAACCCAAAGTTATCTGACATCACAAGCTCTTACTGTTTCAACAGTGTACCGGTCTTCCACGGTTTCCAGATTTCCATCCCCCTAGAATTGGCAGGGTTCCTTTTTTTAGACCTCTATATTAGTTTATCAATATTATGTTGTTGCTTCCACCAGAACCTTCCTGTAAAGGGACACGAGGGATGGAATGCAATGGTCTAAGTCTGCCTTAACATCTATTATCACTGCTTAGCAACATGTTACCCCTACATATGAAACCCCAAATTACATCTACCTTTTTAGTATTATACAGCACAGAAGTTTTATTTTCAACCTAAGGCTTACTACCGTTGCAATCTTTTGTCATCACTGCTTCCTTTTCCCAGTCTAAATTCAGTGTCTTTAGTTTGAGTAGTCCCTTTCTCTCTCCAAATAAAATTCAGTTTAATTCTTCTATGATATGGAACCAAACTAACTTGTGGCAAAAAAAAATAAATCCTAGTCCATTCAGACTCATCAGTCACAAGCTCAATACCAGAACTAGGTATGACTGTTCCATTCAAGTTCAAAAATTAGACACAAAAGAATAGGTGTTATCAGCTTCAACTCCACAGTCAAAAGTTCACCCTTAAAAAAATAAAAATAATAATTAAAAAAACACAGGGAGGGAGGAATAAAATCGTTACAAATCAGTGTTTAGGTATCCTACAAAGTATTTCACCCAGGCCCAAGATACAACACGCAATGTTCAAACACTGAGAATAAGACCATGTATTTCAACCCCTATATATAACTTTTTTTTTTCCTTTTAAACCTTTGTCATCAAGTGATTTGTGGTTTGAATACTTATATCTGAAGACTGTCATACTCTGGATTTGTAAAACAGCATTTACAAGATGGTGCAGCACAGTTAACAAACACTTGGTTTTCCCTGGCCTTATTCTGGCAGCCTACAATGTTTTCCTCAAGGAAAAAGAGAAAATGCTGATTTTTTTACTACTTCCAGAGGTTAAATGGCAATGGCTCTGACCAGGATACCTGAAGCTTCAAAAGCTCCAGCTAATCTGTACATCCACATTAAGCTGAATCATCCTAAATGCATCTGACTTGGTGAGCAAAGGCATCATTTCACCCTTTCAGAGTCCTGCATCGGATGCCCTGCCAAATTGCAGGCAGGACCATCCTCATTTGGATCAAATTAACACACACGTGATGTATAAATGAGGAAGTTAAGCTAGTTTGTCAATAAAACAGCACAGGAGCCTAGAAACTACCAAGCCCAGTAGAAGATCTAATTCTGAGCTGAGCAAGTCATTTACGGACCACAACAAGAGTACCCACAAAAACTGGGTCAGAATCGAAAAGATTACTGTCCAAGGAGAAACAAATTCTCTCAGTTGATATTTGAACCACATTAGTATTAAAACATACTCAAAGTCAGAACAGAATTGATGTTACTTGTTTAATTTTCAGGAAGCAATCAAGCCACCAAAACCTTTCTAGCTTTTCTAATTAGTAAACACACAAAACACAAAACACCGCAATACAAAGTGTAGTGAGGTGAGGACTGGCAACATGTTTTCAGTGGAGCATCCTCCCATGCCAAGTTTCTTGAAAATTCCGATAAATGCACAGATGAGAAGAGCTGAAGCTCATCCAAATCTTGAATTTAGTTTCCTGGACACAAGCAAATGAGTGCAAACACAAATAAATAAAGAATCCAGCACACAAATAGCACCTTAGCACCTAAAATACACACAGTTTTCTTGCTATAGAGATATGAGTCAGGACATAAATGGACACCAGCAGCATCAACAACAGTCCATTTCATACCAAACAACCTTGGTCCTGAGGTTAAAAGGAGCTGACACACCTGCCTCCGATTTTCACTCAAGTTTCAGCTATTTTCTTTTCATAGAGGCTTTGTATAATGGTTTATTACTAGCTCTAGACATATTCTTTTTCTACATCTCTTTAACAAAAGAATAACTTTTTGATGAGTTATTTCAGTCCAGTAACAACTTCTTGAGAAAATGGCTGCATTTTTAAGTCTGCAAGATCCCTGTCCCAGTGCAAATGAGTTCTTTCAAGAACAACTCAAGCAGTCAAATACTTCAGTTTTTAAGAAAACTCCTTGATGGGATATATTTGCAAGGTTTCACGACCTCCTCAAATGTTGACTGAACTCTTTCAAAGCTTTGAAAAAATATAGCCTCTGTTAGGACTTGAAAGCAGTAAGTGACACTTACTCTTGGCTTTCAACAAAAATAAAAGCATAATTCAATCCTGGACAGTAAGCAACATTTTGGGACTGATAAGTGAACTATTTTTTAGAACGACACTCATAATCCCAAGATAAATATCAGTAAGTTTCACATAGTGTTTATGAGTTATCTTTTGGATTAAGGAAGCCTATCCAATTACCAAAGTAACATGATATACCAGGTTTCCCAGCAGCCACCGAATTCCAGAGATTCACCATGATTACATTTGCTGTTAACTAAACGTTCCACTACAAAATGCTTTTTTCTCGGGCCCGAATTGGCCAACCATTCAGACAAAAAGACACTTCATTTCTATGAAAGGGCCCAAAGGAAACACTTTATCCTTTCAGTAGTATCTGAGCCTGCTAAGTTTATAAGCATAATATATCATATTGAGCAATAGGCAGTAGAATAGAAAGGTTTGGTCACTCATACTTTTTAACCACATTCTCATTTTTTATGACTTTTCAGCTAATATGATCTGGTTTTCCAGTTTCTTTCACCTAGTTTTACTGCTTGCAGCTCCCAACTACATGCCTTTTTTCCCTCCTCAGTCAGGCCAATATTTTACTTACTGTTTAGTTATAGTTTCATTATTCTCCACTCCTAAATAGTACAGAATATTACAAATTTAAACGTGGTTGCTCTAATTTAGAACACAAATGTTAAACAGTAACAAGTTCATGGCATATTGTCCTTCTATGGTCATCTTATTTCCAAGATATATGAGAAAAGATATTTCTCTCTTAGACAGGGATAAATAAGGAGTTACTTTAATATTATAGGTTCCAATTTCCATGAAATTAGCAGATGCAAAATTTAAGCAATAGAAACACTAAAAGTTCTGAGACAAAGCATGAATCAATGATAATAGTTACACTAGTAATCTGAGCGTTAATTTGTCACCAAATTCAAGAGGATACCCTTGTGCTTCCCCTTTAGACGTGTCCAAATCAAAACTGGAATAACCAATAACAGAAAGAAGGACATAAGATAAATGACATCACTTCTGAGGCTTGTTTTTTTCAGTTCACATCAGCATTCATCTGCTGTCTAATTTAACATGGGTATAGATGGCTAACCATGACAAATAGTTTCTCGTGATGGAATCTCACGTTTGCTTTTGAAGCCTCTCAGTCTACTCCTTATGAACAGTATTCTAAGAAAAGACTGGTATCATCACACTAACAAAGAAAATACTATGTGGGGGTGAGTATTTTCTGTGTGTTTTGGGTTCCTTTCTTTTTTTGGCCATATACAAATGCACAACCTAAACAAAAATAATTTACAAGATTAAAAATATATCGAAGTGTTAACATGTCAAGCTGAGAAGAGATCAATTCTTCTTCATCCCAAAGAGCTATTTAATGATTTGTAAAATCTGAACCCAGTGACTGAATAGTAGTGTTATTATTTTGATTTAGATAGATTTTCATTGGGGGTGGCATTCTTAGCACAGTCCAGCAAAATATTTGGATTTCATTAAATGATATGGGAGTCTGTCTTCCTTAATTAGACACTGACAGAATTGATCTTACTAAATATTGAAGAATACAAGCAGATTTGCCATTCATCCAATACTACATCAGCAGAAAGAAAAACAAGTGTTCCTCAAGAATTTTTTAAAATAGATTTGTCCAATAGTCTGACAAATTAACAGCACCAGTTGATGTGTACTGATGTCCATTCTTTTTACTGGAAGCAGCCAAAGCAGGTTCAGAATATTGTGAATTTTAGCCACATCCAGAATAATCTCCCATTAAAACAAGGCACATCAGCTTCTCGATCAGCTTCACATGCTTAACATTGCAAAAGCCTTCCAAATACAAATGCAAGGCTGGATAGAAAATGTGTAGTACAACTGAATCTGAGGTACAAGGGCATTAAAAGACATTTGAGAAAGTTCACTCTACTGGAACAACAAAGAGAAAACACACTCAGCTAAAAATCAGATTGGACTGTAATTTTGTCTCAGATTACAAAAAGCTACTAAAATCTTGTTTCAAAAGCAAAAGAAAAGCAAAGTGTCAAAGAGCATGATGATTTCAGAAAGAAGAGTTCAAGGTCGTGGTTTTTCTCAGGCCACAATAAAGAAAGACCAAGTAAACACAGTCTCCGAAGTTAGAGCCTACTGAAGACAGTCCAATTATGATTTTATCATTTAGGCGAGATTTGTTTCTGGTTCTATAAGGAAAACTAATATAAAAGTCCTTCCATGAGTGAGGTAAACAACTGCTCTGCACAGTACACAGTTTCTGAGGTTTCAAGTGCCGCACAAAGCTTTTATTGCTCAAATGGGAGCTAAAGACCTAACCTGGCAAGGCTTACAAATGTTTACCTTGCCCACATGGGACGGGAATGTTTAAGAAAAAAAAAAAATCTCTACATTTATATATGTGTACATGAACATATAAATACCTTCAGATTAAGCAAATCACAAACTTCACAGCAGGGAAGAAGAATTTGTTCCTACTGCCCACATCCTTGAGATCTCTTAACACTAATATTTGGTTTTTAGAGATTCCCACCTAGCAATATTTACCTATAATGAATAAGTAAAAGACTTCCGACAAACAAAGAATACCTGATAGTGCTGTAAAATTTCATTCTCTTGGATATACAAGGTGGAAATGGACCTCATGTTAGGGAAAAACAGAAGCACTACAGATTAGATTAGCCACTGGTACAAAGTGAAATTTCTCTGTCATGAGTCTGATAATAATTTACAGTGGAAATCTATGGTACATCCAAACCATTGCAAGCAGCATGACAGGTTACAGTCATCTAGTAAAGCCATCAAGCTTCTTCCCACTTATGCATTCACATCTGTAAGGCAGCATAAATACATCACAGGTAGGTTACGTGCCTATGAAAAATCTCCATACTTCACTTTGTTGGAGGGTAACTCAAACTAGCTGTTCTAAATTGACTGCCAAATCTTACAAACAAGCATTTACCATGAATCCCTAAAGAAATCCCGCCCACCTTCTGGCAAGTTTATGCACACATAAGAGGCCATAGTAGGTGAGCAGAAATCTCCTAGCTTGGTATAGCTGATAGGCTGCTATGGCCACTTGTTTTCCTGTATCAGAAAAAACAAAAACAAAATCAAAACCCCAAACCAACCCAAGAAAAAAACCCACCATCTTTTATTTAAGCCATTAAAACAGCATTTGTACTTTGAGGTTCAAGAAATACAAAATCCTAATCCATCACAGTTCAAGATGAAAACTAGCCTTAAATATGAAAGGAAATCTCACAATGGACAGCTGCTGAACATGCAGCAGGCACAACACCATACCACAAGTTATACATTGAAGTGTTGCTAATTAAAGCTAGAGGAATATGTAGATGGCTAATCACCAGATTATACCCATGCTTATAACTGCTGCTTATACTTCCAGCCTAATTTACTGAAACCACCTAGAACCAATGATGATTCAGCAGTCAGAATTAACAAGAACATAAGAATTCCCATTAGCCATTCTTGAACTGCCATTTTCATCAGCCAATCTCAGTATACAATTCTCAAGAGAAATCTGAAGAACTCTGGCAGAAACAAGAAGATGCTAAACTTCAGTAAGTTGAGAAACACCCAGTAGCAGGCACTGTGATACAATAGCCAGAAGAGAAGAACAGAATGAATCAGCAACTCTAAGTGGATATTTTTCAAGAATGCTGCTAGTTTTGGCACTGTTGGCAGTTATCAGTCTTAAAAATTATACAGTCATTTGACAAGATGACATAAAAAGATAAGATACAGGAAAGTAAGGCAGGATATTTTGTGCAATAAATTTAAACTACAGCATCTTAATAGGGATTGTCAAGTTAAAGACAAAACCTTGCTGTTCCAATTTTATTTCATTATTTCAATCAAGTACTAGAATTAGTCTGGAGGAACTTGCTAGTGTCAGTTCATAAATTCTGGAAAATGTATAAGCCTGACATATTTAAATGCATGTTGTCAGGTTGTATATATTCTTCAAACAGTCTTAGGAGGCAGTCTAACATTCAAGAAAGATGGGTTTTAGACTAGCAAATATTGGGCAATCATCAGATACTTCAAGATGACTCTTCACTTTTCAGAGAAGGAAACTACTTCAAATAGCTCGCATAGGCAATAACAGACAAAGAACAGTCTTGTGTCAGAATCTCCCTGTGATAACAGTATTTAAGTAGTTTGGTACAGCATTTTACAGAAAGAATTACATTTGGGATCTTGGATTCCTTAAAAACAGATTTACAGGTAATTGAATAAACCGTAATCACTCCTTCCAAGCATCAGACCTTACTTTGGAAAAGTTAATGCCAGGTTTTTAAATTGGGATCATTTCTCTTTAGCTGTACTGTAAGTGAATTTGCTCTGGTAGGTCTCACATTTCAGGCAGCAGATCAAGTAAGACTGTAGTTTTATGTACCTTTCCAATTTGTTCCTAGCATTGTTTGGGCAAGTTTTAAACATTTGGCTATAGCATTTCAGTACAAATTAGCCAGAATAACGTAAGGTTTCAATTTGCAGCTTTAACCTTGCCAACGTCCCAAGTACTTTTGCCTTGTATTTGAACTCTGCTTTAAATGCTGATTGCAATGGTATTGTTATAATTAGCAGAACAGCTTTGCAGGAACACTGCCTATTAGATAGCAAAAGCATAACGAGATGTGGTTAAACAGAAAAAAAAATAGTGTCTAAGAACAACCTCTATACTACTTTGTACCGCCATATCCTGCTTGAGGTGATTATACTTGCGTATGCATTCAGATATGTTGGTTAAAGGAATTTAAATAGCGAGCTCTGTTTATTCTGCCAAAGTGTTTATAGTTTTGGATTTATTAACTGTCACGCCTCCTACACCCCTCTTATTCTTCCCCAATTTTTTGGCTTCAGATGGTTCTGTTTTGGCACATTCAGTAACGCAACTTTTCACTTTTCTAGAAAACTCCACTGCTAGAGAAGTAATACAAAACCCTCGGAAACCTACCTGGTCTCCAGTTTCACTACCAACTCAAAACAGTCACAGCTCACTCAAAGCCAACTGAATTTCAGCCCAGTTCCAAGTAAGCAGGGGCAAATTCAGGCATTCATATCAAATTCAGACACGATTTGGTGCACAGAAAGTCTGCTTAGACAGTACTTCCAACAGTAGAACCCAGAGTCCGAATTCCCAGCAAGAGATGCTGCAAAGACATGAAGTCAGAGATAAACAGGGAGAGAACTACCATCAAAAAGGTGAGGAATTATGCATATGCTTGCATGCATCCAGAAAGAACATATATAAGTTTTCATTTCTGATACTGGGTTAGTAAACTTCTAATGTTATAAATAAAATGAAAGGAAAAATATTAAAGAATTAACGTGGGAAGGTTCTTAACAGGTATCAGACGTAGGAAGGGATCAGAAGAGGTCTCTCTGCCAAAAGGATCATCAAGAAAAACTGGGTGGAAAACAGTGTCCCTTTTCATCAACAGTCTTTTACCACAACACTTAATTAGCTCAATGCCATGAGAGGATACACAAACCACGCAAGGGTTTTGATGGGACTCTAGTATATTAAATATAGTTACCTGCCTTATGATATGAACCATAACACACAGAATAGTTGCCTATTTGTAAACTGGTTCTCTGAGATTTTTATCTCCCTCTGAAATAAGATAAGGATTGCACTCACCTGAATCTCAGTCTGAGCTGATTCTCCATCAGGATCCATTTTAAATATCAAAAGCTTTCAGTAGCAAAGGAACCGTTCCACCTTTCCAAATTTTTCATAGTGTCCATCATGTGGGACAATGCAAGGACCTCTCATCTTAAATTCAGTGAATAAATTCAGAATTACTTGGAGATCCAAAAGGCATCCAGCCTTTTGAGAGAATGTGATTATGAAGTCAAGAGAAATCAACAGCATGATATCCTCCCTGAAAATATCCTATGGTGTGCACTTTGTTCCCTCATTTGTGAAGTGAAATAAAAGGCACACAACCCAAATATATCTTTCTGTATTCAAGAAATATCACTTAATATATTCCCATGTAGAGCAGTGAAACATTTTCTGATACAGAACTCATTTTTTTCTGGAAAATAAGTTTTTCCATATAGAGAGCTAATATCGCAGTAATTTTCTATACCTCTGAGTACAAAAGTGAGGGAAAAAAGTGTCTATCATTCTTAGACACAGAAAATAAAAGTGCAAAATGACTGCTTTGAGAGATTTCACATGTCGATAAAGGTCAAGCTGTCTTTCTACAGTTCATAAAAAAATGTTTCAGAAGTAGCTGCTTGTTCCATTATTCACTCTAAAACGACTTTAATATCTTAAGCGTCAAAGTAAGAAAGAGGCTGAACGCTATTCCTACTTTCCGCAATTAGATATTAATTACATATTAATTCAGTTACAATTTGTAGAATAAAGTGATGCAGTAGTAGTCAAATTCCAGTGGTTTTGAAAATCACTTAAAAGTTATTTACTTAAGAAATTATTTGAAGACTACAGCAAATGGATTAAGGATTTTTGCTATTATTACACAAATAGAGGTTAACTTGCAAAAGCTTATCCAATTATGCCTTTTTTTTCATGTAAAACTGGGTATAAATCCAGTTTCAGTTACTTGAGTAGCTGGTATTTGTATAATTAAAGAAAACTTGAGTGAATACCTGAACTTCTACTATTCTGAATATAGAAGTACTACTGAGAGCTCCTAAATTCATAAAACTTGCCACCAGCTGGACCTCTTAGCTCCATTTTTTTTCAGGTTTGCTGGGGGGTTTTGTGGGTTTTTTGTTTGGTTGGTTTTTTTGAGGGGGGATGTATTTGTTTTGGGGGGAGTTTGAGAGGGGGTTGTTTGGGGGGGGGGGCT
>VZSZ01011434.1:181211-229207 GCA_013398815.1 Ibidorhyncha struthersii | reverse complement strand
GGGGGGGTGGGGGGGGGTAGGTATTACTGTGTCATGGCAAACAAATACTAGAGCATGGAGTGCTATAAAGGTAAATTTAACTAACAGTTATAAAATGTTATGCAAACACCCCAATGAAAAGACATAACTGCCACTGTTTGTACAGCATCTAACAAAATCAGGCTCCTATTCTTAGCTGGTCCCTAGACACTACTGTAATCGAACAGTAATTGAACAGCATTCAGTCTTGTAAGCACAGAACTTTACTCATGAGTAAAGGTATGAGTCTTTCTGTTCATCTGAATCCTCTTACTGCATAAGCCTACTGTACATGGGAAGAAGAGGCAGCATTAGTAAAAAATCCAGACGCGCACCTATTGATAAACGCGCCTTCCAGTAGCAGCACTTTTTTCAGCAGTCCCTGTTTTTTTCCACCACCACTTCAGTGTCTCTGCTCTCACTTGCCTTCCTGGAACCCTTATGTTCCCTTGTTATGACATTCAAAATATCTGTCAGATTACACAGCAGTCCACATTAAGGCAATGTATATTAAACTGATCCACATTAGTAACTCTTCAGCAGAAAAACTCAGTAGGAAAGTAGTAGTAGCACAGACTGAGGAAGAGACTATTTCTGCCGCTGTCAAAGTAAGTGTTAGTCAAATCACAGTCTTCTCAGGGCACAGAAAAATTAGGTTTACATATGAAATTGCCTCCAAGTATGGAATACACAACTCTACTGCTCAGAGCTCCTTCTGAATCTGCACAAGAACTCATGAAAACATATCTTTACTACAGCATCTGCTGGCCTGCATTTAAGCCTCCCTCACTAATGAATTAATCAGCTGCAAATCAGTGGTGAAGATTTCAGGGCCAACATTGGTATTCACCGGCTGTACAATGGGCTACATTAAGAATATAAATCTTAGATATTAGTAAAGGATTATTTTGCATTATCTGATTTGAAAATCAGGAAAAAAAAAAACCAACCCTGCTTTACTGACCAAAGTAAAACAGAAATTTAAAGCAATTGTTAAGTACTGACTTCAGAGTTTCCACTTTTCCTTTGTGGTTTATTTCCCTCCCCCAGCCCCAGCTGTCATACAGAACAGTTAAAATGATTTTATACATTTCCTAAATCTATTTTGTGTCTTTGCAATTCACCTCCTTCAGGTGCTTCAAAACTTTTGAATCTAAGGCTTAGAGGAACACGGTCTACTATTCCACTTAACTTTATTTACCGTGTATTCATTTATTGTTAAATTTATTGCCCAGACTAAAAAGGAGAGATTCTAAACCAGTGTAACTCATGATTCATAGGTGCAGATCTTCATTCGTGATATGGGATTATACATGCCTAACAATAAACTCTCATGATTTATAGTCATTTATTACTTACATGAACAGCTTTTACTCTACAGATCCTACAGTCAGACTTGCCAAACGAGAACTATTCAAAGTCTATGATTTCTTTTAACCATAAGAAATAAAGCCAGACTGAGAGCAATCAGAGCTTGAAACCTAATTTGTGATGACAGAATTTTAAGAAATCAGAATTATTATTTGATAATTACTGAGTACAACCAAATTATTATGACTAAGCTGAGCAGAAATGCTAGTTAAGGAACATAAATTTATAATTTAAAAAAAAAATGGTTTCCGTTTACATCATTAAACTACATATAGATTTAATGATTTGATCTCAGCCCTTGAAGACACTCTCATAAAATATAGGGTTAATATACTTTCATTTAACAGAGCACACCTACTCACATATTAGAAGCCCGCAGGAAAGGATCATCATTTCTCTGTTCATAGGCCACTTAGTGCAACATTGTATTAACACTGACACATAAAACATCTCCTTCCCCTGACATTAAAAATCTTGTCCCACATGATCCCATACTCCAGTAACTGCAGGTGAGATGCATTGATATAGTTAAGTCTTATCAGCTCTTCGTGTCCATAGCTACACTTTTGAAAACTTGGCACAAGCCACTCATTTTCATGGTATTCATAGTATGAAAATAAGAGGTTGAGATTTAACCTAGAACATATAGCAAAAAGCTTTCATTAACTGTATTCTTCAGAAACAAGCTCAAAATTGGATTGCATCAAACCTTAAGTATAAAAGCCTTCGCTGAAAAAGCAACATGCAAAATTACTCAAAACCCTCTACATTTCTGTTCTGCAGAAGACTCTCAAATCCTTTGTCACAAGCTTGAGTCAGAAACTACAGCAGTTAGGAGTGGAAACTGCATACAGGGAGTCAAACTGGTTTTTAATTTCTAGTACACCGATGGTACTGTACACGGAAGGAATGAGGAGGAGGGGTTTCTTTTCTGAAAATAGCTAGGATTATGTGGGGGGGCCTGACCTGGGTAATGAGTACCAGCTGCCTACCTTCACTGGTAGCTGCATTCTTCTGGGCTTTGGTGGGCGTGTGATCTGTACTTGAACTCACGTCGGATGAGATGCTTGAGCTGCCTTTGCCTGCAAAGGGAGAAAGAGATGGAGAGAGTGGGAGGGAGAGAGAGCAAACATGATTATCAACAGTGAAATAGAAGGACCTTCCATATCAGAACCTGGAACAATTCCAGGAAGCTTTAAACTAAGTTTAAAGCAGCTGATGTTCATTTTTCACAGACTGGGGTGGGAGTTAACTGCATTACAACTTATAGCATGCGCATCCTTACTTGTACTAAGGCTGTAATCAGCCTCCTGTGTCACAGAGGCTCTCATTATGTATTTACTAAGCTTCATTGTAAATGAAAAATTTGCGATTAACAACATTAGGAGAACTTTCATGATCAGTTTTCTCATTCAAATACCTCTAACACACATCAGGACAAATGGATACTGGCCCTCATCAGCATGAAGGGCTAAATTAAAAATGTGTTAAATGAGTTTAGATTTCTGTTTTATGTGTTCACATCATGCATTCAAGTCACTTAGTCACGTAAAAATGAAAGTGGTGTATCTGCCATTTCCTCCTACACCATGCTCACCGGTTGGTGAAATACACCATTTTAAAACTAACTTCTACACTTGCTGTTCTTCACCTTTCATTTTTTAACTTTAAACTAGAACCAATGGATGTTTCTTCTCTTATTTTCTTTCTTAAGACTTTTTCCTGCACTTCCTATATCAATGCACCCAGACCTATTTTGGGGATGTTAAAGCAGGTACAAATTACCAACAGAAGAAATCCAAATACAAAGAAAAAAATAACTCAAATACATACTACAGAAGAGCAGAGGGGGCTAAACCAAAGTTGTCTGTTTACCTGTGAGGATCTAAGGAGGAGTCATTTCTCTTTCCTTTCACTCACTCTACTCAATCTCAGTAACTACCAACAGCGAATACACTCTGCTCCGCAGCAGGAAGCAGACCAACCACCCAATCAGCAATAAGTGAGATAATTCTAGAGAGAGGAAAGGTAATGAATACTGTTACATTTTAAGAAGTTATCTATCCCCACAAACACTGCATTGGTGAAGCCTTTAAGGGCTATGTTATTTTTTGGACCAAAATTAGGCTGTATGCAGAAAGCTAGCTGACACCATCTTTCTGTCACTTGAATAAACCTGTAATCACAGGAATGTTAGTAAGAGACTTTTCTGATCTGTTTTTTCAATCAAGCATTCCTTGGGGATCTGCATTACAGCCTGCCTGGTTTTCATAACAGTTAGATGTAAAGAGGAGGTCTGCTTTTTAAAGGTGCCACAACAGAACAAGGATTTAAGTTTTAATGGGAAACGACTGGAGAATGTGCAAACGTAGGTTGCTTCACAACCAAGGTACTGCCACTTAATCCGTCAGACAGCCCTAGAGAATCATTCTCCACGTTAAGTTACTTAAGTTAACATGCTTAGATTTGAGAGATGATTGTGGAGTGAAAGGGTATTAAAAAGGCCAGAAGGAAATAAAAAAATAGATGGCTAAGGCTAGTAGTTGGGTGGGGTGAAGAGAACAAAAGTATATTTTCAGTGATTCACTAACTGTTTTTTACATTCCTTTAAAAAGCTAAGCAAACCCAAGAAGCAGCACCTCTAGAATATCGCTTCAATTGCTCTCAAGCTGTGACGTGAGTTGGAGTAATGGACTGTGGTCTTTATAGAAATGACTGCCCCAAAATAGCTCTCCAGCTAAGGCAACTAGCATTGTGGTAGAAGAAAGGCAGATGAGAAAAGAGATGGATAAATGTAAAATGTTCTTTACCAGGAAGAGGCCAGACAACTTGGAACACCTGCAATAGCTGATAATCAAATCATTAACGACAAGAAAGATATTTAGATGGTATCACCTCTACCAGCAACTCCTCATGTACCAAGCACTGCAACTGCAGAGGCAGAAAACAAACTTCCAAGGAGTATCAGCACTCCTTAACAGATTAATAGAAAGAAAAAAACAACCAAACCAAAAAAAGACCAACTGGAAAAAAAAATTATTTCCTCAAAGCAAATAAACAGGATTTCCTCTAAAAAATAAAAAATCTTTTTTGGGGAAAAGGAAGTCAGTGATACCAAACAACAGCAGAGTTGCTAGCTGGTCATCTGTGGCATAGGTTATTTTCACATAGTGAATGCTTCCTGCGGCTACATACCTCCCCCATTAACATCAGTAACATTTCTATTTACACCACATACAAGCAAGCCTCCAAGAGCACAACAGAAATATTTTACTTGCTGTAGGGTGCTGATTTCCAGTACAAACAATAGCAACGTATTATTTACAATTGCACTTTTCTGTAGAAGCTGTGATATGCCAAATGTCTAGATATTCACCATTTAAATCTACTTGAACTTTAAAACATCTTAACTCCTTTTGAGAATTTAAAACTAGAAATTAAGAAGAAAGAATTCATAGCAGTTACTGCTTTGGTTGGATACCAGTTCTTCCTGCAATTATACTTTTAATATTTCATGAGTTAGAGTACTCTCTTATTGCATACAGCCCCAAAACAAGCCTTCTTCCTCACTGTCCACTCTGGAGCTCCCCATACGGGTGGGGAGAAGCAGGAGATACTTTCCAGTAAATTTCCAGTGTGTTTTAAAGAGGCTAGCAGACACTACATCTATTCCTTTAGTGCAAAACAAAGCCATTCACTTCTAATGGGTGAGATTTGGCTAGTGCAGACCCACGCACACATGCAAGAGCTAACACATAAGAGTATCTAAGCATTCTCCAAACAACTTGGGTTTGATAATGGGGGAGAGTATACCTTCAGTAAGATCTGACATAATACAAAACATGGAGGAACGGTTGATACACCAAGAGGTTGCTGCCATTCAGAGGGACCTCATCAGACTGAGAAAAATGAGCTGACAAGGAACCTCAGGAAGATAGTTCAACAAAAGGAAATGCCAAGTCCTGCACCTGGGGAGAAATAACCTCGTGCATCAATGTATGCTGAGGACTGACCAGCTGGAAAGCGTCTTGGCAGAGAAAGACCTGGCAATCCAGGTGGTCACCAAGTTGAACACAAGCCAGTGAGAGGTCCTTGTGGCAAAGAAGGCCAACAGCACCGTGGGCAGCATTAGGAGGAATGTAGCCAGCGGGCTGAGGGAGGTGATCCTTCCCCACCTCTGCTCAGCATTGGCAAGACACATCTGGAGTGCTGGGCCCAGTTCCGCGCTCCCCACTACAGGATAGGTAGGGATATACTGAAGAGATTCCAGAGAAGGGCCATGAAGATAAAGGGACTGGAGCATCTCTTCTAATAAGAAAGGCTGAGAGATGGGACTGTTTAGCCTGAAGAAGAGAAGGCTCAGAGATATCTTACTAATGTATATAAATACCTGAGGAAGGGTATGAAGAAGAGAGAGCCAGGCTCTTTTCAGTGGTGCCCAGCGACAGGACAAGAGGTAATGGGCACAAGCGAAAACATAAGAAATTACATTTGAACATAAGATTTATTTACTTATTTTACTGTCATGATGGTCAATCACTAGAACAGGTTGCACAGAGAGGCTGTGGAGTCTCCCTCCTTGGAGATACTCAAAGCCCAAATGGACGTGGCCATGAGCAACCTGCTATTAGTTGACCCTGCTTTGAGCACTGAGGTTGGACCGGATGATCCAGACTTCCCTTCCCACTTCAACAACTCTAATTTTATAATTTGGGTACCTCTGTGAGGAAAGTGTTTTGCAGACCAGTAAACTGTCTTAATCATCCTGCAATTTCAGTGCTTCTATGAAAACGCCTTTCCAACTGACTACACCGGTTTTTACCACACTTTTATTTTTTACCTTTAATAGTAGCAACTAAATAGTGAAGTACTAGATCTTGCTACACAACTCACTACACACTTACATATCCAACAAATACATACGAAAAATAGCTGCAAAAATAGCTCCTGGAGATGTTGTCTTTTTTCCCTTAGACGGTTCAGCTTAATCAAGCTCTTTAAGAAAGATCTGCAGACAGCTGCACTAGTAATGAATAACAGCAAAAGTAGTATCCACCTTCTATGATCATTAACACACACTAAGTTAAACACCCAAAACTAAAAAAACGTGAAAGAAAGCAGGCCTATCATCCAGAATTCATTCTCTGAAAAACACACCAAGAAGCGCCCGAAACAAGAGCAAACATTTCAATAAAAACATTTTTAAGCAGAAGTCGC
Source organism: Ibidorhyncha struthersii (assembly GCA_013398815.1). Lineage (NCBI taxonomy): Eukaryota > Metazoa > Chordata > Aves > Charadriiformes > Charadriidae > Ibidorhyncha > Ibidorhyncha struthersii. The sequence goes on along the minus strand of VZSZ01011434.1, from coordinate 222,601 downwards.
ATGTTAGAGGAGGCACCGTCTAGTCCTCAGTTCTGGAAACACCTGACTCGACAGAGAAGCCTTTCACCGTGCTATAGATTTGGTGCCCACATACTACTTGCAGGAAGTGTGTTGCAAGGCAAAGGAAAGAGGCAAGTTATGATTTAGTATATGGGGCTGGTGCTGGCAAACATTCAGCAAGTAGCACAAATTCCGAGGTGTCTCACACTCACCTGAGCTCATCTGAGGCAGGGTTCTTCTGCAGTGTTTTTTTTCAGGGCATTATGTGAATTTACATGGCATATTAGGCAAAGACTGCTGATTTCCCAAATGCCATAGGAAAGCTTGATGTGCAGCATAACACTGGTCTTCAGAGATCAGTTCATCTCTCCAATTTAAAAAGAGAGAAAGTCAAAGCAATTAAATATAACCTGACAGGGGCTCTAACACGATGATGACTAGAAGGATCAGAGAGCAATATTGCAAAGACTACAGAAGTAATGACTGCATTTGATCCTCTGCTTAAACAAATTAAAAGTCTGCCAAATGTTTCCCTAGCATGATGTGCTATTGTCTGGAGTTTCCTCCATACATTCAACAGCATTTTATTTCAAAGCCAGAAGTTGTAATCCAAAAGAAAGCAAACTGCACTGTGGTAGTAGGTAGATACGGTGGAAGAAAGCAATTTTCCTACAATACAACATAATTCACACCAGGAGTGAAGGTGGTATGGACTCCACCACACCTGCAAAGAATCACACAGCTACACAGTTGCAATTCAAATCAGGTCTCTGATCTGCTTCTGAAGAAGCAAGAGCATGGATTTTTTTTTCCATATACTAGTGCCAAAGCCTTACATAGGAACAACATTCCAGCCATCTAACCTACTAAGCTATTTCCTACACATTTTATTTTGATCCTGCTGGAAAGAAAATTAGAATAAGGCAAGCATGTAACAGATACTTCCCCTGAACACCGTCTCTGCCTCCGGTTCTTTGTAGCCCAAGGAATTTTTTTAGTCATAGATGTCTTTGTATTCAATAGCCCTACAGCCATATTAAATCTACCTGGTCTCTTTTTGAGTCACCACTATTAAAATAACTTTTTATCACAGATGGCTATACTAACTAAAACATCACATTTGTCTGTTTTTTAAAATTGTTTGCATCTTCAGTTTTGCTATCAGAACAGAATAAATACCTGTGTTAATAACGAGATGCTACAGACTACCCAATGAAACATTATTAGAAGGTTGTGCATGGAACGGGGTGGTCTTACTCCACGTTTTAATATTGCTGCAAGAAAGCAATAGCTTTTCCAGGCTGCTTGTATAGGTAGTTGTTATCTTTATTTCAAAAACATACTGATTAGAGCAACATTTCTCCAAACACCTCTATCAGTGTATTTCAGGCTGTTAAAAACTTACAGGACAGAAGAAAGTCTAAACACCCACAAGGCATCTTAGCCAAATGGAAGCATTTGATAAACACTGGAAAGGAAACAACATGAACTGGTGAAAAGCAAACTTTGGATTCTACCAGTCACACTCGCTGCTGAGAAGTGTCAAAGCCATCACAAGTCAGTCAGGACAGAAGCAATGCAATTTAAATTTACCCAGAAAAGCACAATCTATAACTGTCCAGGGCTGAAAAACCTTTTTCAGGAGCACGCGTGCAAAGCTGCCCTATTACGGACAGTGTTTCTGACTGCATGAGTGTCAGCTCTTCAGGGGCATTTTGTTATTTGCCTCGTTGTTACTGCACACCCAGCCTGCAAAAACAGAGGCTGCTTGAATTACGTGATGCAAGTCATAAGATACACGATATGCTACACACTGGCCTATGTGACAGATGAAAGTGTGTCCTGGCAGTGAGTGCCTCTGCTCTGGAATAGTTTTACTAGGGTTTGGGGTTTTTTGCAGAATGCTTGCTCTTGGATTCTGCTGGATGGGCATTCTTCTACTGTATTTTACATGCCCTTCTAAGCTCTTGTACAAACAGGCTGACTTCTTATATGCCACCCTGGAAAAATAACAGCAGAATTACTCTTGACATCAAGTTTTAATTCAATGACACCTGCTTTTAGCAGGCAGTGACAGTTACCTCAGCAGTGAAATGGACAGTAAGGTGAAATCCACTGTTTGCCGTGCTGAAGTGAAACATTAGACAAAATGACAAATCAAAACCAAAACATAATAATTCAGAAGAAGGAGCAAAAAGCAGTGAAGTCCAGAAAAATAAGAGCCATAAATATTTTTAATTGTCCAAAAGCATCATATTGCAATGACTTTGATGTAAAGAAGTCTGAAAAATTTCTTTACTTAAGCCATCAATTCTTATACAAATGACACTAGTCAAATTCAACTTCACAACATCAAAGGTCATAAACATATGGGTTTTCTACCAGATGATCATTACTTTCTCTTTTATAACTTCAGACAAGTTTTTTTTTTAATCAAATATATGCCAACTACATCAAGAAAAGATCCAGAAAAAAAAACAATCCAAACCTCAAAGCATTAGAGATCACGCAAGAGGAAAGAAAAATCTCTTTTCCTTCTCCTGTTTCCACGACACATACTATGCTGGTCCAAGTCTCCAAAACCTCAAATGTATCTCTTTACAATCTGCACCTCCAGAGACCGCAGGCTCCTAGTATGTTTCTAAGCATCCCCATGGAAATCAGCAGCCCACTGTGATACTTAGGCTTTGAGGATATATGGCATCCTTTAAAGATGCAATATATCAATTCATCTATCTAAAGTAAAAGCCAATTTGGACTACGCACTTTGGACAATCATTCTCCCTGGTCTTCACATTTCTACCTATGGAAATTATATGTCATAAAACTGGTTTCCATTTATTAGCTCAACTGCTGAGCAAACTACCACTGATTTAACGTTGAAGTTACCTCCCTGCAAGTGTTGTTGCTCACTGAACTGCTTTCAGAATTGGTTCTATGTTAATTTACAAATCCACGTTGTCCTTTTGCCCTAAAATCTTGGGAGGAGGGTTCTCATGTGATTTTTTTTTCTCAAATCAAATTAAAACATGTGCCAACATAACACACACAGGCTACAAGTTTCATTCCACCCAATGTTTGTCAGGATGTGATAAAACAAACAGTAATCTGCACAAACTCCAACCCCAAGGAAAGGAAATAAGATGAGTGTTTCACAGGAAGCATACTGAAGATTGAAGAGTTTCTAGATATGTGGTAGCACTGACACTTTGGGACAATATTTCTTAAAATTTTTCAGAACACATTGTCTACAATAATTTTTACAATATTTTTATTTTTAAGTCATAACTCCAACTTCCAGGATCACTTAATTTGGCAGTGAAATTTGACGTAACTTAGTTATGAAATAGTATACTTAGTTCTGCAGCACTTCTCTAAGTTTGAAGCTGAATTTCAACTCAGGTCACATAGGCCAGTTTGGCCTTTGTTGCTGTGCTTCCAGTCACTGCCTCCCTCCCCTTTCCAAGTGTCACCACACGCTTAACAAAATCTCCTGCAAACATCAACAGAACGTAACTGGCATACTAAAGTGTCTCTTCTAGGGAGCTGGTCACCTTAATAATTTTTAATATCTTTTAGGAATTTGTACAGGGTGAAGGTGCCCAGGTGCTGGCAGTGGGGTGGACCCCTGTGGGCAAAAGCCCTGAGAAACAGCCTCTTAGTGTGACATTTTTGTTGCCATTGGTGTCACAACAAGACTCAAGAAGCCACTTGCAAAGCCAAGCTGTAATAATGAAGGCGAAAAGGATTGGTTTCATTCAGATGTAAATATGGCAGTGGAAGTTCTGCAGCTAGAATAATGCAATGGTTTATCCACTGTATGGCAAAACGCTTGAAAAACTTACATAAAAATGCACGCGTGGGATTGAACTTTTCAGAGCTGTTTAACAGAATGATATTTGTTGCTAGACATGCAAGCCTTTTTAGAGAGGCTGGATTAAAAATGTAAAGCTTAAGTAAGACTGTCCGTGTAGATACAGATTGTACTTGCTATGCCATGCTGGAAGCAGATTTGATGTACTGGGTTTGTAGCTGTGACATCCTTAACGCACATCTTGGTGCCAAATAACCCACTATGATTTCAGAATGGCTAAAAACTCCATTAAATAAACTCTTCAGGTAGACTCGTCTAATCTAATGACTAAAAATCTTCAAGTAGACTCAGCAAATCCAATGACTACAAAGGGGCAGGACACATATTTTAGTTTTCTCAAGTAACCTGTCTTACTCCTGTACCTTTTGCCTCCCCCATGTAACGGCTGATGATATTGATCCTTTTTCTAGAGAATTTCAACACTCACTGCTGAGGCTTGTTAACCAAGAGCTGCTAAACAGGACGACTAAAGTCAACATCATTTTTGAAGATAGTATATCTCCGCTTCACAGTACAAAGTGATGAACAGCACATACCACTGCTGAGTTTATAAGTAATAACGTGTCACAAACTACCCTGGTACAAGGCCTCTTTGAAGGCTGCCAAGCAGCCCACGTGCCGGAAGACCACACTAATTTGCAGCCAAACTTTGCACCCACTGCAAGCATTAAGCTCTACATTTCAAACACTGGTAAAAGCACGTCAACAATTCAGCCTAGGAGGTAAATATTATTTAAGTAATGTTGCCTGAGAAGGAAAGAATGCAAGTACGTTTCTTTCTTGAATGCAGAGTGAGAAAACAAGATGAGAAATCTGTAACATCCTCTTTTTATTACTTAACAGGACTAGCATGTCTCATAACCAAGTCTTAAAATACCGCCTTTCACTGAAATGGCTTAGCCTGTACTCCAAAAGTGGTTCCTACTCTGCAGCCTTCTACTCTGCTGCATAAACAGGGAAATAAAACTTTGGCCTTCCTACCAATTGCAGAATTTTCTTAGAAATTGTTATATTCATTCAATATTTGGCTTTTCGTTACACATCGTCTTCCAATCGCCAATATGTTTTAAGAAGGGTATTTACTCAAGATATGCTGTTCTAAAGTTTAGTTAGAAACAACACCTCCTTAGTATAGACTACCTAACCTTAAATCTACTATTTTAATCCAACAGCCGAAAATAATTATTAAACCAACACAAGAAATTAATAAACAGAATTGAGTCAGAACAAAACAAAATCCTTTTCTTTGGTTCTATGCTGTCTTTGAGAATGTCACTTCATTGTCAAGTTCTCCACTAATGGCTGCTTCAAATTTATTTTTCCCTAACTCCACTGAAATTTAAACAACATTCTAATCCTTTGTATTCAGAAAAGGCGATGGCTATTCAGTTCAATATGAAACATAAATTGGGACAGACTTCATTTGCATGTTACCACACAAGACGTGTCAGTGGGTGGAGGCAGCCTGAGAGGATAAACTCCAGTATAAGTTCTGAAGTGGGTGCAGAACCTACTGCTGCACTGGAACGCATGAGGCATTTGGTATAGGTCTGAGTTTTATATAATAGCAACATACTGCTCAGAAGTCCAAAATCAAAACCACCAAATATATGTTTGTCTTCCACAATAATACTATTAACAGTTAAAATCTGTATTTAGATTTTCACAGGCTAGTCCCAGCCTTTGAACACAAAAGGTTTAATATTAAACTCGCACTATTCATTTTAATGCTCATTTCACTTAAAGCATGAAAGTTACAATACTGTCAATCATAATTTTCATCCATTTATGAGAACTGTATCCAAGGCATACACTAAAATGCAAAGTGCCTATTATTGCTGCATGAACAGACGCACTATGTTCATAGTCAAAAGTAGCCGTGAACATTCTGGCACCAAGGCCCAGCTATCCTGCTTACAGCTGATAAGACATCATCCATCTCACAGATGGAATTTTAAATCAGCACTTAAAGATGCAACCAGAGGGCATGCAGAACCTTTTCTTGAACACAGTGTTTGGTCCCCTGTCACGCCTCATCTCTCCATCCAAAAGGAAGTCTAAAAGCACAGTTACCCAGTCAGTCTGGCTGCACAACTCCACTTGCTCATCCGTGAGGAGGATCCAAAACAATTCTGGGTCCCAATCTACTTCTCAGCTCTCGAACCATTTTCAATAGCTGACTTTTATCTCTTCTGCTGAAATATTACTGCACACTACTGTTTGTTAGCTTAGCCAGACCTTTCCCGGGCTGGTTAAGCTTTCACTGGTCCCTGCTCTTAACCTCCCTTGTGGACTTGGTCCTTAGCCTGACTAGTTTGCAGAGCACCGCTTGGGAAATGCTGACATGTGAAGGCAAGTTCTCCAACTTACCAAAACAAGCACAGCAGCAGCACTGGTATGACATCTGTCAAGCTTGATTGAAGCCTAAATTTTTATAGAAGTCTTTCCACCCAAATAGGAGCTTCTGCATGTGCTGAAGTCAGGTAATAGATCTCCAAAAGTTCTCCCATGGTATCAGTATTCCCACAGCCTGCTTTTGATACTATTATCTGAAATCTAAGAAAGTTTGGATATCGTGCTGAAAATTTTCCCACAGACGTTTCTACTGAAGGTGTTCTACTTTCCTGGTCTGATACTAAATTGGCACAACAAGGTGTAACATAGATTGCTGATTCTGATTAAAAAATTAATTCATTTTTCCTCTATCTTAGTCCTGAGATGAATCAGCAAACTAACCAGATTCTCCCTATAACTGCATGACTACTAAACCAGGTACAGTGGGAACAGAAGGAACCCACAGCTGTAGGTAGCTGCTGTGGCAGTGCTAGGGGAGCGGCTCTTTTAGCATAGTACATAGTAACCCCACAATAACCAACCTCACAATAGCCCCCAAATTTTCAGTTTGGATGTTGACAGCTATTTAAGTCAGAGTCAGCCATAAAGAGGTGAGGAAGCGAAATACCTTTATCAAGACAGCACAGAAACAAACTACTCTGGTATCAATATACGCTGTAAAAAGTGATGTGAAAATCTTTCACGTGACAATACAGATCTGAAAGCCTAAGATGACTTTTTTAAGCAAAGAAGAACAAAGGAATCTGACGGCTAAGAAAAAACAGACAAGGATCACTTTACTCCTTTAGATAAGCACAGTCACTTCCAGCTTTTCTTCGCTGATGGATACAGGGAGGGGAAGAGGGGGAAAGGGAAGCGGCTGACTCAAGGATGCAAGTAAAAGGAGACTTTGAAAAATTTCGGGATTATGAAAACTAAATAAAAGAGATTTGTGGAAAAGGCATACAGTGATACAAAGTGGTACCTTAAAGGCAATTAAAAGGAGAAAATCTGCACACTTGAGAAATATGCCTGTACTTTTTTCTATTGACCATCAAGTTTGGCAAAGTTACAAGCCACCTACTAGCAGGTTCAGAAACCAAACTCACTGGCACACATAACCAAATTAAAAACAATTAATATTAAAGAAGCTGTGGTTACAAGAGAAAACTGAATCAAACTAAGGTTTCACACTGTACACTTGACAATCAACTTTGAACTTCACAGAATTCGGAGAAAAAGGAGGAAGAAATCTAAAAAAGCTCTAACACTGCACTAACCACAGAATTTTAACACAGTTTTAACATATACTTTTATTGCAATAGAAATAATTCCATTATTCCTATGGAAAACTCTCTGTAGTTTCAATTGCATAACAGCCATCTTCTGGTCTTAACTCTGTACAGAGACTGTGCACACTACTGTTTGCTGCTGCAGTCACTGCCTGAACGCTGGGAATAGACGCTTATCCAAAACAACACAGAGGCTCATCTGTCCCCAGAGTATGACCAGGATAGTAATTGTCCATAGAAATAACATGGCTTTCAGTGCCAATTCAGCATTTTTGTTTCTTCTGCAACATTATGTTTATTTCAGCTGTCTTCCACATAAACTTTCCTTCCAGAGAACATGGAAACAGCATGGGAACTCTCAGAAGAGTTAAATGTATCAGCCACAAGACATTAGAATGCCCTCATCTATTTTAAGCATAGCATACTCCAAGGTATCCCAACAGACTGGCAACAAAAAGATAAATAACGCTTTTTAGCCTGCCCTACAGCCTTCACTGGGACACTGTTATTTATAACCCATACAGGTATTCAGTCGGGGAAGGACAAATAAAGGTAAAAATGAAGGTAGCTAGTCTCTACTCCATTGATTAATCAGTAATTAGTTTTGAAATTTTTTTCATTCTTACTATTTAGTAGTATGTGTGCCACTGGCCTAAAGATTGTTTGGTTGTAGTTTGAGGATTAAAAAAATCCCTTCTGAAGTATAACTGTGAAGCTGAGATTAAACTGAGTAATTCTGTAAGAATTTCAGAATAGCACTGCTTTCAAAAGTGTTTTATCCAATATCTTTGTGAAAAGACACACTTCGGTCCTCTTTATTGCCTGCAGTACAGACAATAAATAGTTCTTTTCTTAGGTATGATAAATCATACTTGTAGTATTCAGTAAGAGCGTTTCATTAGGAAAAAAATATATTGAAGCTAGGTATGTCTGCAGCAGAAGTAAAGTGAGCAGAAACAACCGGACAGCCACTAACAGCCAGAGCTGAGATAGGCAGCTGGAAGAAGGGTAAGGACAGCAACTGCTTCACCTTCGTTTAGCACAGCCAGAGCAGCTCACACAGTTCAACTTTAACCAGCCAAGACTTCTCGCATTTAAGACAAAACCAGAAAAGATAATGAGAAGTAGTCTAGGTCTGTAAAGTCACAAGAGCCTTTGGCAAAGGTGTACAATTGCCAGGACACTGGACGCCAAAGGGGTTAGCCACGTTTCTACATGTTTCACGCGTGCTTGTGACCATGACACACCACAGTCCAAACAATCTCTAGCTCAGGATGTTCTTGTCCGGATGGTTTCTGGGAACCAAAAAGCATACCAGAAGAAAGTTACTGCTGTTATAGCCTGGAAGGCACTGTTAGCCCAGTCTATTTGTGCCCACCACCCTTCCCTTGGGCCTCCCCCCACCTGCCCACAGCCCAGGACCCCATTTCAACCCCCTGGGGCCATCAGTCCCTGCCCCAGCAACACCACAGCAGGGCCAGTCTCCAGCTCCCTACCGCCCTGCTCTGTGCCACACTGGTTCTTGCAGTGTTCATTTATTAATGCTACGTTTCTTCCTCCGACTCAGCTCATCACCTGTACAGAAGGGGGCACAGAGGAGGACATGATGCTTGCATTGATATGCTGTCGTTTGACACCAGATCTTCATCACACTTACTGCAATGTCACGTGAGCACCCTGAAACGCTCAGCGTAACCTCAGTAAATGATCCTTGCTTCTCGATCCCACTTTAACGCATACGTTTTAATTAAGCAGTACTAGTAAAAACTAACAAAAGCCACACCAAAGAAATATGAAAAAAAAATCTCTAAAGTGATCCAACAGAAAATATTGTTAAGCTTTGTAAAAACTGAGGGAGTTGTTAAAAGTTCAGAGAGGGCATATAAAGTGGTACAATTGCCTGTGGCAATGTAACAGCAACAATTACAGAAGAAACAGTTCATTATCTCAAAAAAAGTGCTGTCAAGAATCGAAGGGTTGGTAACATGGGAATGAAACTAGAAATCCAAATGGGGCTGTCAAATGGGACTGTCAACTGCTCTGAGGCTAATGGAAAACACAGACCAGGCTCTGGGGTCAACAGGCTAAGGTCCAAAATCGCTATCTGCAAGCTCCTTCTGGTTCTCTCCTTGCATAAACTTCCACTCAGTTATTCATTTTAATGGCTTTTGCATCATTTGGAAACTGACTGCACTACCTATGTAGTGCAACAAAGGGAGATGCCCCAGTTGGCTCTATTCAAGGGCTAGCACCTTATTCCTTGTGACTTTGAAAGATGTTACCTGAAGAACAAATTGAAATTAAACAGGCTCCAGAACAGCAGCCTTCATGGCAGATCTGTTAGGCCAGAGCATCCAAGCATGAGTGAATGCTTTTGTCATTGAATAAAATACAACTCAACTTTTTCCAGTTCTTTCCATCTCTCAGGTTAGCGTCGATTTGCTGAAAGCAGTCATCGCTGCTAACTCACCTCTGTGAGAATTAACTACTCCAACTCCTCGACAACAATCAGTCTGACAAGAAACATTTTCAATGCAACTTTCAAGCAAGAAGTAGAGGAGTCTGACAATTTAGCCATTTGGGACTTATTTTGCATCTTCCTGCATTTGCTCCAACCTGTCCGATGATTTCTAGCAACTAAGTTTAGTAAAATTTACAATCATGTTAGTAAGTTTCTGCTAGCAGACAGAGCAAGTCCAGACATTTGTATGCAAAAATTAGAGCACGGAGCAGATAAGTTACGTCCTGGGAATTGATGACAGTTGTGCATTTCCCTCCCACTCCCTCCTTTTTGAAAAAGCTTGTCTAGTGCCATTTGGCACCTTTCATACCTAAGCACTTCCTTGGCTAGCAAGCATCTACTTTTGTAGTTGTAGGCAATAGCAAGCTGCTTTGAATTTCCAGGGAAGCATGTAGTTTACATGAGCCAGAGGGAAACACCTGCATCTCTCTGTTCTTAGTATGCCCATGGCTGCATATCAGATCAAAACATAGCTGATGTCAAAGAGACACAGGTGCAGGAAGCTTGCTCCAGTGCTCATTTCCACAATATCCTTTTAAAGGGACAGCTTATCCTTTGCTAACTACACTTAAGAGAGCTGCTAACTGCTCATATGACTTTTTTTTCTAACATATGTTTTAACTAAATGCCACTATAAAATTACAGTTTGAGAAATGCTGCATACCATGCCAAGAACCTGACTTACTCCTCTTAAAATTTAGTCTTCAGAAACCATCTGTGCTGTGACAACAAGGAGCCATACTGCTTGTCCAACCCAGTTAGAAGTTTTGCTGATTTATCTCATTCTCCACCACGCTATCCAGTGCTACGTTCAGTGAAAAGCACTGCTCTAACACAGAAAGGGCCTTCAGAAGGTTTCAAGATACTCTTCTACCAGTTCATTACTATATAGTGCAAAATATAATTGAATTGACATGCAAAAAATATTTCCACGTATCAGGGACTAATTGCCAATGGGATATGTATTAATACTGTAACACAAGCACCCATTTACTAAAGCTGACTTCTCCGAAACTATACAACATGCTGAAGCAGCAGTTTCTCACTTAAACATTACCCGAGTATTTCCTCAGGTACTCCTTACCTTCATTAAAGGAAATCTAAGGCTAACATTTTTCTAAACATAGGTACAAGCCCTACACCAGCAGGAAGACCGTCACAGTCCTACACCAGCCTGGAACAATCAGGCCCACGAACTCTGTCCAGGGAGCAGACTGGGTACCCAGACCAGGTCCCAGTGCAGCAGCAGCAGCCGGTGTTACCACTACCCTCCCTTCAGCTATTGCCTCACCTGCACCGGTTGTAAGCAGTACTTGCAAACCCGAATGGAGCAGATCACATTCTCACACAGTATGTGCCTCAGTGCAAAAATCTGCTACGTTAGCTCAAGCCAGCTCCGGCAGCATTTTAAACCAAATAGTTGCATCTTCATCTTAAATGCGCTACCAGAGGACCTGAGAGAAGGCAAGAATACTTAAAATCATCCACACCTCTTTTTTCACTGGCTGCTGCTTCTTTTGACAAAGGTGATGACAAGCTTTATTAGACATTACCTGCTCAAAACATAAGCAGTGACGGTCTGTAGAGGAAGGAAGGGGACGCGAAGAATACAAGAGACACTTACACAATCCTATGCCAGAAAAACTAGCAGGAATACATGTAACAAGTTGGGTAGCAGAGATGAGGTGATACAAACAATATTTTCTAAAATAAAATTTAAAATACCCAAACAAACAACAACAAAAAACCACAAACAAACAAACAAAGAAAAACAAACAGAAAAAAAAACCACCTCTGCTTCCAACAGTGTGGAACAGATGTTTGTACTAATGGAATGATCATACTACACCTCTGAAATAAATCAAAATCTACCAGAAAGGAAGTCACTGTAGGAAAATAACAGAGAAGAGTTTTAGACAGTAACACCACTACTGTTTCTTTTCTAGAAATGTTCCCTCTGCAACTGTTTTACTGGCTACAGCACACAAGATATCAGCATGGCACATCTAGTAATTCATAGTTAAACCAGAAAATAAATGCTATTTGAATATATCCATGCTGACTTGAAAACTCAGCGAGGCACTTTATTTCTGCATATAAATGTACAAATGCAGATGCATACAAGCAAGAAGAAATATAGTAGCATTTCCATTTTTAAGATCACTTCAGAAATGGAAGTCATATGATGCAACAACTGCATCACTATTACTTCTTTGAAATTCATTATTCCTATTTCAGATGCCACTTGAACGCCTCACAGCAGGCTTTCTCACTGGTTACTTCTTAAGGTGCAAAGCTCCTTGATCTTTTCCTTTGTAATACTGCACACTTTTTGTTAAAGTGAAAAACGGTCTAATTTGAGCCACAGTAGTAAAATCCACCTTCAGAAAGCATCACCATAAAACCTGAAACTGCAGAGACAGGCATCTATTAATGACAAACATCTCTGGTAAATAAGTCCACTCACAAATGACTGAATATATCTTTAACCTGATATATAAAGCATTTTAAAACATGCACAGCTATTGAAGATCCTTTGCCAAAGTGGTTTTGGCACACAAATGAAGAGATGGATACTGAGCATACGTCCACTAGACTGGGTCAGACAGAAAGGTCGATCCATCTCCGAGCTCTGGCTGACAATACCAGACAGCAGATGCCTTTTTGGCACAGTTATGCTATCTGGCTCTGAAGAAAACCATACCTCTCTCAGACAGGACTACTATCACACCATTGTCATTTTCTTTTACCTTAAAACCATGTAACAACTACTAGTAAACAACTATTTGAAAAGAAACCTTTTCTTCACAGCTTTCAATTCCAGCTACTCCCTAGAGACATCCACAGGCACTTTCCCAAGGTGCCCTTAAAGCTACAGAAACCTCTATAAAGCTGCCTCACCCTTTTGAGTCTCTCATCTAATGCTGTCCATGACTTCAGCAGTCTGCCAGTAGGTAAGTGAGTATCTATTAAGCCAACTAGTATTAAATACTGTTTGTTTTCTTAAAGCTGTCTTTCTATATCCATCTGACTCATTCAACATACAAGACAACAAGCTCTGGAAGACTGCAATTTTATTCTATTGCTGCAGTCCAGCAGCAGGAACCAACCAAACCAACAAATGTTTAAATTCTGGAAGAGCCCAGGGAAAGATTTTTCTCTTTTTTGCTGGCAAGGAAAAGCAGTTAATCTTCTAATTTTCACTGAAAAGAGCGGCAGAGAATGAAAACCTCTCTGCAAGTTGATCAAGTACCCACCACAGTGAGTAAAACAAACTGCCAAGTGACATATAACAGGATCCCTGCAAAGGAATGCGGGGTCATGATACACGCTATCTTCCATGATGATTTATTCCTTTAAAAAAGTTGTAGAAATCAGGGGATAGTGTAGGTGGTCATGTCACTCTCTTCATCTAACAAGTCTGCACTGATACCGAATGCTGAACTAGACTGACTTTCATGACAGCATTGTCAAAAGCCACAAAAGTATCGGTAACCGACAGATGACTGAGCTGGTGCTTGCAAATGGCTACTTACTACTTCTCCTGCACAGACAGGAGGAAGATATTCAGTTGACTTTACAGGACTGCAGATGAGCTTGTTTGCTCCCCATCTGTTCACCCCCTTTCGGTCTCTGTTCAAATTGGAAGAATACACTCCGGAGAGCACGATCCCCAGGGTGCATCAGGTTTCTCATCAACACTGACTGCTTGGTCAGAGTTTGCCTATGAAGAATGTTTTAGTTACATCACATGAGTTTGGCAACAGTCCTGACATTTAATTAAACAGCTGTTTTTTGAAGCAAAGCCCACAGTAGGGCAGACCAAGAGACACAGGGGCCTGATCATGTGCCTCGTAACAGCTCTTTCCCTATGGCCCAGTACTGACTTCCTGAGCAGTCCTGTTCTACCAGGAATGCAACATTTCAGATCACTGGGTGCCTAAAATCAGGCCCTCTACTCCTCTCTGGTGAGACCCCACCTGGAGTACTGCGTTCAGCTCTGGAGTCCTCAGCACAAGACAGACATGGACCTGTTGGAGCTGGTCAAGAGGAGGGCCACAAAGATGGTCAGAGAGCTGGAGCACCTCTCCTGTGAGGACAAGCTGAGAGAGTTGGGGTTGTTCAGCCTGGAGAAGATAAGGCTCCAGGGAGACCTTATATCAGCTTTCCAGTGCCTAAAGGGGGCCGACAGAAAAGCTGGGGAAAGACTTTTTACAAGACCATGTAGTGACAGGACGAGGGGGAATGGCTTCAAACTGGAAGAGAGTAGATTTAGATTAGATATTAGGAAGAAATTTTTCACTCTGAGGGTGTTGAGGCACTGGAACAAGTTGCCCAGAGTAGTTGTAGATGCTCCATCCCTGAAGGTGTTTAAGGCCAGACTGGATGGGTGTTCAAGTAACCTGGTCTAGTGGAGGGTGTCCCTGCCCACGGCAGCGGTGTTAGAACTCGATGATCTTGAAGGTCCCTTCCAACCTAAACCATTCTGTGATTCTGTCATTCTAAAGGGGGTGCTCTACACCCAGGAGTATAAAAGCCACTGGCATTTTCCAAGAACACTGAAAACAATAGTTGACTCTGACTTCAGGCAAGTGAAAGCTGTACAGCCAGTATTAGGAAAAGACGGTCTGGGTCCTTCCAAATTGCCTTCTCCTGTGAGAAAAGGTCCACAGAGCAGCCACATCACCACATTCTCCTAGACACCTAGAAATGTAAGGCCCAACAGGAAGATAACAGAGTAGCAAGCATGAGAGTCAGAATTTTTTAGGCATTTTTACCTAGAAAGTGACTTTTTGCCCATGTTACAGAGAAAGGCCAGCACCATTGTAACAGCTTAAAGACTTCTTGATTTAATATAGACTACCTGCCCCTGCTGCCAGGTCTGGAAGATAATTTTAAAACTTCATTCCTGTGATCTAGCATTACAACTTCTAGTTTCAGCCTTTTTTTCCCCATGACTGATTTATATCCCTCCAAACACTTGCAGGGGAACCAAGGATGACTCCCCAGAAGCACACACAGAGTAAGCACATCTGCCCGGAACATCTGTTCTACCTCTGGGAGACAAGACCCGTTTCTAGTTTCACAGTCCTGAACAAAACAGTCTTAAAGGAAGTCTACATGGAAGGTAGAGTTCCCACTTTCTCCAAGCACTGTAACAGCAATTTCCTACAGATGTTCTGGTTTAAATCAACATTGCAATTCTGGCCCTCTAAATAGGATCTTTTACACAGGTTCTAGCATTTTTATTTTTTTTTTCAAAAATACTTTCTCTGATGTACAGCAGCCTTTCCACTGCCTTCAGCTATATGCCATGCCATGCTGACAATCCATGGTCAGTTTAGGCTCAAGCAATACAGTCTTGATCTTCCTCTTAGCTGCCTCCAATCAGTGAGACACCCACTAGAAATTTTACTGTAATGGTTTTCCTGCACTACTCAGCATTTTGCACCACTGCATTCATGCCACATCTACTTTTCCACTCCACAACATTCTTTCACCATAGTATAGTATATAGTCCTTTTGCAGCAGAGATGTTTCCCATCGTTATTCACAAATTGCGGAAGCTCATGTAGTTCAAAGTCAATAATGAAAATGTTAGTCAAGACAGGTGTCCAAGGGAACAGAATTGGTAACAACTCAATTTTGGTAACTCGCTCTTGAAAACAACTTATTATATTCTTCACATCAGCCAAGCTTTTGTTCGCTCAAAGATAAGTCTCATTTCAATCCCCATCTTTTTCCCCAACAGGAAGCTGTATCAGAGGATTCAATTCAATCTATACAGGCAAGTCTAATGTAGTAGATGTAATCAATCATCTTACGTTTCAACTAGAAAAAAAAACACCTTTGCCAAGATAGCATCTCCTGTCTGAGTTCACATTTAACTCTCGTGCCTGGTCTCTCACTTTCAAAAATGCATAGAATTGGAAAAGACGAAAAACCAGCCCAACTACCTGAATCAATTATTTCCCACTGAATACTTAATTTTTCCCTTCTCCACTCAAATCACCGCCATCTGCTCCCCAACCAGAGAGGCTACCAGAAAACTGATGCTGTACAGTTTTGTTTTCTTTGCAGTTGTTACCGTATAGTAAAGAGATCTTTGGGCCTCTACAACAGAGGAGTACCACCCCAGGCAGTAAAGGGATTCTGAAAGAGGACTGCAGTGTTACACAGACAAACTGTGTGTGCATTTTGTTTCCTTAAGCCCTTGAAAGACCCGTGACCGGCAGGAGCTGCCCAGGCTGACCTCACTACTTGAGAAAATTGGTACTACAATGGCAGTAGCACTTGCACGCTCAGAGGCTAATGCCTGGTCCCAGGAGACAGGTTTGCAAGGATTACTGGTGGTAGAGGATAAAGGAGACGAGGCAGCAAAGAGCTGTGGTGACCCTGTAGGTACTGGCTAGCAGAAAAGACACTGTCTTTTGGAAGATATACTCTCTTTCTGAAGTAAGCATTAAACATAAATAACCTAAGGCAGAGCTTCCTTTCATTGAGGAACTAAAATTGATGTAGGTTTGGTTTTGATATAATTTTACACTAGAATTCAGCTTGACAAAAAGAAAAGTTTGAAAATATAACCTAGCAGCAACACGTTCAACATAATAACAACCATTACCACAAGCATTAGGAAAACCTTACAGCTTCCTATCTGAACTGTCGATCACTACACTTTCTTTGATGTCATTTGGAGAGAAAATAACGAGTAAGACATCAAATATGTGACAGATTCATTCAAAGGTCTCCTCTCCCTTTACCAAACTTATTTCAATCAATATAAAAAAAACAAAAAAACAAAACAAAACAAACAAACAAACAAACAAAAAAAAAACAAAACCAAAAAATGTAACATTTGCTACCAAGAACACAAGGCCAAGTGAAGACTCATAAGGCTGAGTTATGGTCATATAATAAACTTTAACTCCTAAGTTAGTCAACTAAGATTCATACTCACACATGTAAAAATTGAAAGGTAAGCCCCCACAAAAACAAACAAAAAAAAAAAACACAAACAAACCAATAACAGCAATAATACCTGCAGCTGAAATAAATGAAATGTTATGAAAGTCTAACCCATGTTTTCTAGAATACCTGATCTTGGTAAATAAACACTGTAGCGCTCCAAATGTATGAAAAACTTTGTATATTTGGCCATGAGAACTCATTAAATTGAGCAGTTTCCAGATGAAGTAGTAGCTTACTGGGAAGATGTGAAGTTGGACTGCCTTTACAAACACATTGCACGTTCAAACAAAAATTTATGGGAATTGGGAACCTTTTAAAAATTTCTCTGCTGTATACAATAGCTGCAGTATGGTATTTTAAGTCGTTCTTATGCCAAGATTGGATTTCTATAGAACACAGTAGCAAACACTAAATTTCAAATTTAATCCATATGACATATCAAATTTTAAATTCTTGTATGCAGTCATTTTAACTGTGAAGAGACAGACATTTTTAAAAGATGGAGGCTAAAATTCTCCACAAAAATCCAACTGCCTAAAGGCTGTCAAAATTCATATGACTGCAATGATTTCAAAACACAAAGACACCTTGAAAGCTAGTACGCATTGTGAACACAATTTCTACGGTCAAGATTAATAACAGCAGATTGTTTTTCTCCATCTATTTGAAACCAATACTAACTGTGTTTCCTGGGTTGTGGCTATGACTAGGCCAGTAATTTCCATTCTACCTAAGGAAGAGGCAATGGCAGTCCTGATGACCTTGAGCAAACACCTGTTTCTGTACACCCACATTTTAGATGAGGCTTCTGGAATGTGTTTCCACCAAAGACCACTATTAGCTTGCTACGTCTGGAGTAGAGAGATGTACCGTGGCAGGCAGGCAAGACAGAACAGAGCTGAATTAAAACAGAGAAACACATTTGCTTATACATAAACTTATGCCACTTAGGGCCAGCAAGGTAGACGTGTCAGATCTCAACTCAGAAAGTTCTCCTCTCAACCTTTCATCAAAAAATGATGTAACTACATACGTACTGGTAAATGATATGCATTGGTTGGGTACCTTACAATATAACTATGTTCTTTCAACTACTACTTACATTTGAGTTGGAATTCTTAAATAAACATTGAATGTTCTAACTACGATCTGACTTCATAATAGGTTACAGTATATGCTTGATGTCAGGCATTCCCTACCCAGTTTCCAAAATCACTCAGAAGCAGTCACAGTGGCCCTTTGCATTCCATTGTCAAATTTTATTTTTAACGTAAAGAAACTGTGTGCTTATTTTTCTTTCATGTCAAAGGTTCCAACGGTTTCATTAAAGGATAGCAACTTCTAACCAGACCTTTCTAAACTGTAACTGGGTTATTATAATCCCATTATTGTGAGAATGAGTATTACTTCACAGTCTACATGTGCTTTAGCAGCTCTGCAAAACCAGTCACATTAAAAACTACACAAGGACACCTGTGTAGAAGTGAAAACTGTTGCAATGAACACGAAATGTTCCCTGTAACTATTCTCACTGCCTATCAGAAAAATGTATGAATAAACTAGAGCTCTGTCATATTTGTAAATACTGGGGTCCATGCAGTTACCTATCCTCCCATCCTGATCTTCAGGTAAAACCATATTAATAAAAGAGAGGCAACCATGATTATTGGTAAATATTTGATGTGTTGGTCAATTTTGCATCTGAATAAGCAAATCCCTGGGAACAGCAACAACTTATTATCAGGGCTTAACACAGACTGCTGTTACCTCAAAGAGTAGAGGTCTTAAACAGCCTAGACAGACTGCTTAAGCTTCTGGGTCCTGCGCCTGCTGCAGGTGATTTGGACAAGAATATGAACATTATAAAAGCAGCCCTCAAGACACGGAACCTTTAACAGAAGGTATAAGTAAGCAGAAAACAAGAAGAATTTATACAATTTTCTGTTAAAAACAAGCAAAATGTTTAGCTTGATTTTCTCAGGAAATCTGAATGCCTGCTTCGAAAAAATTCTGAAGACGCAGTCACACTGGGAGCACACTGTTATACCTACTTATGCAGTCATTTTCCATATGTTTCTTTTTTTTTTTTTTATTTGTGTATGAAGCAAAAACCACATCTTACTACTATATTTTTGGAACTTATCTTGACAATTCCCATAGTGGTTCTTATTAGTACTTTTTTATGTTATTTTTTAAATGAATCAATCAATAACTAGTAAATCATGCAGACACTCTAGCTTTTAATAAAGACCTGACATTTAACTAAGAAGTAGTTGGATTGCTTCTGTATTTCCAGAATTACATGATCAACAGTATACCTGAATTTCAACCAACACATGTAGATCAAAAAACTCCTTCAGGCATAAGTTTCCTCTCTGCTTACACTTCCATAGAACAAATTTCCTTGACGTGAGTTTCCCCCAGTTGGAATCACCTATTAAAGCTGTTTGCTAATTTGAGATGGGGAGTGCCAGGGCATGCAGAACAGTCAGTGTTTCCAGGTCCCGGTTGCTCTGTTTAATCCAGAGCATTAACACAGATTCCCCAATGTGGGAAGCAGAGCCATGTTGACATGCCTGCGGGTATCTGACATCCAGCTACCAGGAGCCGTTACTGCCAGTAGACGCAAAACATGAACAAACGATAACAGTAACAAGAATCCTCCTTGGAGAAGAGCAGCAGATGCTTTTAGTAAAATACCTAAGATATTTAGAGTACTTTGCATTTTTCTTTTAAGAGTATAGCCCAGGAGACAGCAACAGTCCTCGTTAGGTCTAAAGAGAAATATGACCTACAGAACATCAGAAAAAAATAAGCCATTACTACCAGACATTTGTTTAGATATGGAGCATCCCACCTTGTGATGGGAAAAAAACTCCATCCTGTATTACTCCCGTATTGCAGGAAATGCTCACCATACAAAAAACAGTATTCAGGAAAAGCAAGCCTAAGCAGGATTAGATGATTACAAACAGAAAGACATGCAAGTTACGCAGCTTCAAGTCAGAGCTGTTATCAAGCTACAAAATCTGCTTTTTGCAGGATTCAGCCAATAATCACAGATAGTAAATGTGTCCATTTGCCTGTCTTCTATCCTTACCAAGGCAGAAACATAGATCCCACAGTCCTATTCTTCTTAAACCCCTGGAACGGCTTCAAGTCCATAAAGGAATTCTGCACAAGTTATTTGAAATTCATAGGCCAGGTCAACTTTAGAAACTTTTGCTGAAGAAGCGACCTTCATTAGCAGCAGCATTTCTTCCCATGCAAAGCTTCTACATGGACGAGGATCTCAGTTTGATCAATTACACCAGCAATAAAAGGATTCTCCAACGGTACTTTACCTGATTTGAGGAAACCATCATTGCCTACATTTGAGAAAAACTTTTTCCCAGCATAAGCCAAACTAAAATTAAGAGGGCTTATACCTAGCTGGTAGATTAGCTCTGACTATACGTTCACCCTCGGTTTTAAAGGTAGTCTTATTGTTCTGAAGTAGAGACTTTCAGAAGAACAAACATATCTTCTGCATGCAAACAGAGGCTTATACTTGCAGAGTCACTCTCTGTGAAAGTTGTCCCAGTCGGACCCATCAAGCCCAAGCCAGGGCTTGGAGCTACAGCTGTCCCATGTGATACAAGCAAAGCATTGGACAAAAAGCTATTTCAGGGTAAGATGAACCCAACCAACGATACGCTTCAAAGCTTTTACTGTAAAAATGTTTTATAAAACCCATCCCTTATTGAGAGCTATTGAAAACAGATGAACAATAAAAATGCTTGTGCAGGAAAAATAAAAAGCTTGGAAAAGGGCAGCTTTATTTCTTATGGTCCATAAATCCAATAGTCAGGGATGTACCATACATGTCACAAAACTGACTTTGCAGAACCCTAGAAGGGTCCTTCATCGCTGAATGCAAATTCATGGAGCTTCAATTAATTTTCTCATCTTGAGAGGAGTAGTTTATACAACTAGGTTAATACATTGTCACACAAGACTGCACTTTTGCAGTAGAGTTAAAAAAGCAGCATACAGGAAGGAAAAAACAGACTCACCTTCTCTAATGAAATTTTTTATATTGCTGTATTGCTGCTGCTCTGGGGCTCAACCACAAGGTGTCAGAAGAAAACATTTTCAGATAACTGTAGTGACGTATGATCATGATTTGCAGGATTTAATTTTTAAACAGGAAAATATGACTGCAACTTTTCACTTCTACTGACTACTGTAGTCAGTACAACTGTAGTACTTCAAATAAGGAGCAGCAAAGATCTAACAAGAAAGGCACTGCCACATATCTCTCATTCCTGCTTCAGGTATCAGTCATATCCCTAAAAAAAAAACAATTCTAGCTTACAGGTTCTGTCAAATAACTCTTCATGTGATTCCATCTTTTTTCAGGATTCACTAAGGGATACTGTGGATGATAGGATACCAGGCTACAGGGATCTCTTGTTTCAGCCAGCACATGTATTTCATGCTCTGTGCAAAGGTACTTCCAGGAATGTCTTTAGAGAGAGAAATCGTGCCCGTAGCCCATACAGCCCTTTTCTTCCAGTTCCTACATCTGCCACTTTTGATAACTGCCATTAAGCTTTTAACTTAAATCATGAATTGTGGAACATACACATAGTCACTACACAAATCCTAAGCTCTCAGCCTTGAGAGATGAGCATCACCTGCACAGTCAATAGACAAAATCTCCTAGGACAAGAGCAAAGAATTAATATTAAATTTCATGACAGAAATATAACAGCACAACACGCAGAGTCTCTCCCCAATAGAAACCCATACAAAAAAGTACTGCTCTGAAGGACAAACAGTCAGGTACCCACATGTTACAGGGGAAGGGAAGCAGTCCCATGGCAGCACACTCACAGGTCAAATACACGTTTTGGATTAGCAGAAAGCACGCCAATGAATCTCAAGGAATCAATCACACTTTGAGGTTAGTATCAACCAAAAATAAAGATGTTCAAGTCTAAACAGCATTTTTACATCACACATGTGCAAACAACATTTTAAGATAAAAGTGGTACTTTGCTACAAATGAGGCATAAAGTACTTTGCAACAATTTATTTTATTGTCATTAAACATTCAAAGAAGCAGCAGCTCTAGTCTGTTTACTATGGCCAAATGCCCAGATTTAATTTTTTTTTTCATGCATCTGCTTAACCTAAAGATTGGACAGTTTAGGCTGCAAGAAAACAGAAGGCAGAAAATGCAAACAACTTTGCCTCGAGGCAAGGGGACTTGCAAACCTGGCAGGTCATTTATCTTTACAGCAACATAGGTGAAGTTTTGCCAAGACTGGAGATTCCCAATTAGTTGAGGCAGTACAGGATCATCCAGTATTTTACATCCCTTTCCTCATGCATAGACAGAATATCTGTCCTTAGTGTCCTCCACTACCATCTGCAGCTCAAACTAGCAAGAGGAAACCAAGATCATTTATGCCACCAAGTGAAAGTGGGAAAAAAAATCCTGCCTACAAACTTGCCTGCAGCTCTGGTACCTACTTGAGAATGCACCTACTGAGCTAGATTTTGGGAGAGATGAGGAGAGCTTTCTCCCTTTTCTACTTGATAAACTCACGCTGAGCCTCTGGCTTCATTTCCCCCCTCTGCTTTTCTGGAATGAAGGAGCCTTGATCCAGTTCTGTCACCAGATTTATGGGAAATGTGCAACAGAGACCCAGTGGGCAGCAAGGCCCAGTTTTGTCACTCCTAAATTTTCCTTTGCTTCAGAGCAATTTGCTGGCTGCTATAATTTAGTTGGCCTTTCTTATTTCCTGTGCCTCTCACAGACAATAAACAGAAATATTCCAGACATTACTTTTTGTCTGGATCCCAAGAAGCATTTTCAAAACAACACAAGCGCTTGCAGTGCCCACTCTCCCACACTTCTCCTCAAACTACACAACAGATGAGAAATACTTATACTGCTCTGAGGAGACAACTGTGCCCTTAAACAAGGGAAGAACAGCTTCTTAGCCACTTCACAATTTGCTCAAAAAGGAATAGGAGATAGAAGGGGAAATTCTTCAGGATGTTAAATGCTTCTGGACGCTACACCAGTACAGAAAAAAAAAACCACTACCTGAGCTGCAAAGAGTCAAGCAGCAGTTGCAGCTAGCCAGCCATCTCCACATGGGAGCATACCTAAGGTTTTATCTACTTTGAAGACAGTGAGGAAGTTCTCTTTGAAGAAAGATGAGGAGCTGATGTCAGACTTTACAAGAGGGCAGCAGGTAATTGGATTAACAGTGAATCCAAGGATCAGAGAATCAGAGACAGTGATGTTTGTCTCTCGGACTAAAATAAAGTGAATCCAGACCCATCTTAGATTGATGTTTGCTTTCAGCTGCAGAGAGACAATTTGAGAAGCAGCTTTTGAAGGAACAATACCAAATCTGATCCAAAATTACAAACTTAAATTCCTTTGGCAGCTTCTGTATGGATTTTTTACCCGTTCTGTTTTCAATGTCATTCAATCATTCAAAAACCCACCTGGAAAAATGAGAACAATTTTTTTACCTAATCTTGGCTGTTCCAACATTGTTGCAGAGCTTTGTAGCAGTTTACACTGCAAGATGGCACAGGAAGAAATTGAAGTGGCAAGCTTTTTTTAAAAATACTTTTGGAAGCCTTTGTGTCACTTAAAGACACAGTGTTATCTAATCATAAGTCCATTACACTTCAGAAAAAAATCTTCATGTAAGTGGCAAAGCAACTACAAAACAGAAGATAAGAATTTCCATTTACCACTCACAACTGATGTGGTCTCTTCAGAGGAATTTTCTTATGTCTACTGTAAAGAGCCAATCTTCAAAAAAAATCAAACCAACGATACTTTTCCCAACTTAGTTAGAAAGCTGTGAAGGACTGCCTGACACACCAGATCCTTGAAGTGTCTTTGACTATGACCAAACAGGAAAGATAGTTTTAAGCTACTCTAATTCTTTTTACCTATTGGGAAAGAGAGAGATAAAAGTCAGTCCTTTAGTAAATGGAAGAGAGCAACAAATTTGCTTAAGTTCACAAAAGTTATAATTGCACAACTCCACTTTACAGGAGTTACTCTGCCACTGCTCAGATGCAGCAGTCCTGTCTTCTCCATCCCAAAAAACAAAAGAGTCACAGAGGAATACCCAGTTTATTGCATCTGGTGCCTCATCGCATCTCTACCAGAAGAGCGGCAAACTAGGAACACTGTACATCAATAAATGAATTTTAATTCCCCAACTTTCCAAAGAGTATAGCCCCACAAAAAAAGACTAGGGCTGTCCCATTTCACTGGGTCAGTTCAATGCACTACATTAATCTAGGTTAACACGAAGCATTAATAGTAGCATTGTTTGTATATATTGAACACCTTCAAATACAGATTACATTCTGCTTTTAATGAAGATACTGCTAAAGCTTTTAATACCAGGGAAGGGCGTGTGTGGATATAAAGTTGTTTAAAAAAGCAGACAACACTTGTGAAAAGCGCACCACCTACATAAAACCCACCAGAGCTGAAGATGTATGCATCTGTTGAAGAGCACAGATTTTGCCAGTTTTTGTTTCTCAGTCTCACATAAAGTCAGAGGGCATATCTTTTCCTTTCTTTCTCTGCTGAAGCTATGAAAACATAATGGTAAACTGTTTATGAAAAATGCAATTAGTTGGTTTCTGGTCTGCTAGCAACTAGAATTATCAGACTCAGCTGATGCATTTGAGAAGACAGCCAGGATTTAATGACTTTCCCGTGCAACTGATGTGGGCTAGACAGTCTCAAGAAAGTACATTGAGTACGGTTTCCAGTGTCCTTAACACATTTCATTCTCGCATCACTTTTACTGGGTTGTTTGCATTTTTTCTTAAGGCACAACTTAGTATATTTGACTGTCCTTATCAGAATATTGCATTTTAATTAACAAACTGTAATAATACAGTTCTATTACTCAAATTAAATATTTGAGAAATAAGCCATCCATTTTAGATCACAAAAGCTAATGATGATCACAGAACACTGAAAATCATATTCTTAGCCTTAACTTTTCCAAACTATTCTACTAGACCAAAATTGAAAACTACTTTGAGGATTCTTACTGGAATTCTAGAACTTAAAATTTTAGAAGTTCCATTAACTTAACACATGTACTAAGAAGAAATAGGGACTTGAAGCAAGCTGTGAATGCATTTTTTTTTTTTTTTAATATACTACGCTGTTGAACTAAAAGGCCAGAATACCAACAACACTGCATGGTGTGAATACACAACACCTCCATTATATACATAGACCTTATAGAATTTAAAATTGTAAGGCCAGTTTCCTAAAGAAGTTTGTTGTTCAGGTATTCCTATTCTCATTATACAGCTTTGCAGAAGTCCAAAACATAATACTTGTGTTGCAGTCCTGGTATCACTAACACAGGACTTCAGCTGTACGGCAGGCAAACTCAAAACCTAAATGCAAGAATTAGCATTTTAAGGTCTTTTTGTTTGTTTGTTTGGGGTTTTTTTTGGGGGGGGGTGGGGTTTTGTTGTTTGTTTTTTGTTGTTGTTTGTTTTTACTTTTGATGGTTCCATCATGAAGGAAGATTTAAAAAACAACAAAAAAAAACATTTTTAAAAAGCAGTAGCTCTTGTTCCAGAGGTAATAGGCTCAGCCATACCATGAGATAAGGTCCCTTTCTCAAAACTGAAGCAAACTCAGTTTCGGTACTGTAGAGGAGACTAGCAGAGAACACTTCACGTATTTCACTAATCTTCCACCATTTTCTGTCATCCAAACACATACATAGTTAAAACCAGGAACATCTCAGTTCACTAGATGATTCACTGGTGAAACAGGTTGACCTGCTATCTCTAAGGCATTCATCCAAAGGATTTTTTTATTAATTCAAGAGAGGTTTCTACTGGGTACCTGCTAAACATTTCATATTGTCTAGGAAAGATTTTTCTCTTAACCTTCTGCATGCACACACCTGTCCACTGCAACTCCACCTCTTTGTGCTTTCAGCTGTAAGACTCAAGACTCTAGAATAAGTAGTTGAGATTACATTGAATGTTTTGTTGGTCTTAGTTCTGACATCCGCTGCTACCAACAAAAGAGGAGTCCCCAGCTCTCCTACAGCCCTACTTAAGTAGCAGTAGTCTGTATTGGTAACACACGTCCACACCCGTGAGGATGGAAAAGGGATAGCAGCAGTCCTTGCTCATAAAAGACAGATTTTTTCTTTGAACACTACAGAACCTCAGACAGATCAATCCCAACCAGGTGAAGTGTAGCACCTGCAAGAACTCTGAAGAAGAAACTACGCATACTTTTTCCTCCTGTGGAAAGGTGACACTCTAGAGAGATGGAAGGAACCACACTGGGCTTAATGGACAGTTGGAAAAAGCTGAGTACAAAGGTGTCACAGAACAGCATTGCACCATTATCATACAGTTTCTGGAGAGTGTGCTAAATCAAAGCACATTAGAAATCCATGAAAACCCTGAGAATTCTTTGCATTTGTCCTTGAGCTCTCACATTGCTCATCCTGCACCTCCAATGCTGTTACAGATTACAAACACAAAGATCAAAGGCAGATTTGTCATGTAAAACTGAAAATAAAACACAGTACACTTGTTTAAGTGCTGTCACGCTGCCTACAAGTCAAGGATTTGTGTGAAAGACTGAGGATCTCCAGAGACACTACCCCCTTCCCCACCCTCAGAGAGGTTTTGTACTAGACTGTGTTTGTCATTTCTGGAGAATACTACCTACTGGAAGACTTTACCATGTGAGATAACGGTCTCATCTTGTATAAAAAGGTTGCTTTTGAGTATGAACAAGCAGACTTGAGGGCTCTCCTCGTAGGGCTGCCCAATGGCCAAATACCACCGCTGTCATCCCTTGGAAAATACAGGATTTGTTCAACTAACAAAGAAAAACTGAGAAGAATGAGTTCTACTGATTATAAAGGGATTTCATCCATGCTCCACTTGCTACCCATAAGCCAGCATCTGCAGGGTTAAAGCAAGACTGTTTGAGGATTCTTCTTCTCTCAAGTGCATAGTTAGAGACCTGGCCTTGGCCAGAAAATACCTCCTAAATTTTCAGAATCCTTCACAATTTATCTTACATTTCCTCAAAACCATGGATGGCTAGAGTTAGAAACAAGGCAGTTATCAGTATGAGTCAGTTCACAAAATGACCAGGCTCTGTGTCCTGTTTACCACATTCCTTTCAGCCAAGTGCCGATACCTCAATTAGGAAGAAAATTGAGGAAAACACGGGTAGGATTAATTGGTGCTTAAAAGGTACAAACAGACAAACCACACAACCATTAACAGCCAACTCTGCCGCATGAAAGGCTCCTGTGTCTGACTAGACTTGCTCAGGTTTAGATTCTAATCCCGTGGAAGCCAAACTTCACCTTCTAGGAATGTTTTTGCTCATGTAGGGACTTAATTGAGAAACCCTACACTTCAGTGAAGGACACAGGCAGGGGAAGGGCAGGAGGAGATCTTATTCACAGAAGGGCATGAATTCATTTTCTATAGAAAATGAGGCCTGGCAAAACGAAAGCAGGAAACCCAGAAAATAACAGGTCTGTGACATTCACTTGTATCCAACTTCTGCTGCCAACACTTCTTCCTGTGCTCAAAACTCGTAAGCAATAAAGTGGTTCAATTCTGCTTCATTACCTGACCCACAACTAGAGAAACACATACCATTTTTAAGATGCTGGACAGTCATTCCAGTTCATCTCTCAGAGACAGAAATACAGCTTGACATACTATGTGCTTTCACGATGAGAAGCAAATGACATCATTACCAAAGCCCTAAATCAAAACACAATACTTCAGTCAATAAATTCCTGGACAACCAAACAGAAACTGACCCTTCACCTAACTTACAATTCCCATGCTACCTCTTGATAAACTGTAAGTCCATTTACAGTCAGGTAATTTCTCAGATATGAGAAAAGCACTTTCACATAAAGCCACTTGAAACCAGAGTCAAAGCAGGAAAAATTAGTAATTGTTCGAGGGAGAGGAAGTCTCACATTCACCTTTGTTCCAGCAGCTCCTGGCAAGAGAAATAAATACCCACAAAAAGCATTCATGTTTCGCCATAAAGACAACCAGGCAGTGCAACAAAAGGTACACCCACAGGGGAATAAAGAGCAATAATTTCCCAAGAGAAATGAAGACATAACCAAAATATTCTGCTCATGCCTAATGAGTGCCAAAGAAAACCTCAGACTCGACTATGCTGTATAGTCTATATATACAAAATGGAAAGAAAAACTGTTTTTAAAAAGTCACCCCTAAAATCTTATATGTTTGAATGTTTTAATCCAGGCACTGTGGATATAGTTCTGATCCTGGTGTCTTGCATAGACCTGAGTATGTCACAGGGCATTTAACTTTTCATCTTTTTAGAAAGTTACCCCTCTCCCACACAAAAGAAATGTTCAAGGAATAGATAATGTTAACAGGTGAATTAACCTAAAGGTAGCTTTTTGGTACTAAAACCAAAATGTAAATTCCATTGCCAAGTAGCGTAAGACATAGCAATACCCAAAACACCTTGTGTTGTACACGACTTTAGTTTTAAATAGAGAATTCTAAACTGGGAAGGATCCACCAGCACTTTAGAGCATTAAAAATTGATCATGTCATCTGGTAATGATTGTTTCTTTGTTTTCAGAAGAAAATTTAAGACAATCATATTTCATTATTTCACTCATGAAAAATAAGCTGTTTCTTCTAAACTTGAATATTAACCTATCCCTTGCACCATAATTTAAATGGGGGATTTGAGTCCTTTCTGATCCAATTCTAGAATATATGGAAAGAAGCAAATCTTTACACCAGCAGAATATGGATGACTGTCAAGTATTTTTACCAGTCACAGCTACATCAACTTGAAAACTGCAGAAATTATTTCCTACTATGATTAACACAAATATAATAACTTCATTAATTAAAGCAATAATCTTCGATTTCTAGGAGAAAAAAAAAAATGTGATCCTGAGCTAGCTGTTCCTTCTGAAACAAGCAAAACTCCACTGAAGAAGCTTTTCATGAAAGCACAGACCATTTAAGCTGCCAGAAACAGCAACAGAAAAAAACAGATTCTACCACCACAACTCTTAGGAGGATTCTTCTATTTTATCCGTTCTCTGCCAAGAGAAAGCATAGTCATTGAGAAAGAGTGAGTTTCTTTATACAGTGGAAATAAAGACTTTTTTTTTTTTAACCTTAATAATATAAGGTAAAAATAAATTACAGCTTAAAAACTACAAACCAGCTGTAGACGCAAGTTTACAGAGCACTGTTTAGAGATACTCAACTACTGTAAGACAGCCTTAACACTTGCCAGAACTTGCTACAGTTGAACTCTACTGCTTCTGAAAGCCTGGTAGTACCTCTTGTAAACATAAGTAACAAGTAAAAGTACAACGGCATCAAGTTAGGGAACATTTGAAAGAAATGGACAGACACAAATCCATGAGACCTGATGGGGTGCACGTCTGAGGGCTGAGTGATCTAGCCAATGTCATGGCAACGTCACTCTCAATTATCGTAGAAAGGTCAGGGCAATCAGGAGAGGTTCTCGAGGACTGGACGAAAGCAAAAATCACCTCTCTCTTCCAGAAGCGCAGGGAAGGCAATTTAGGGAGCCACAGGCTGGTCAGCCTCACCTCAACCCAGGAAAAGTGACAGAGCTTCCTGGAAAACATTTCCAAGCCAAGAAGGTGATCAGGAGTCATTAGCGTGGATTTATAAGTGGAAATCATGCCTGACTGACATGACACACCTGGTTTGAGCAACACAGGACTAATTTCTCTTCTAATGCTCGGGAAGACTGCACTTTTAGAAGACTCTAGTGTCTGAATTTGTGAAAGTATTTACTTTATAGCCAGTTATGGTACACTGGTTTCAAGGTCTCAGTGTTTTTGAGCTCGCCAGGTACAGGGGTGAGGAGGAGCGAGACCTGGGCACTTGACCCAAGCTGGCCAACAGGATTATTTCATACCATGAATGTCACATTCAGTATAAACTAGAAAGATCACTGAGGAGTTCTCTCTCTCCCTTGATGGCTGCCATCCTGAGAACTTTGTGCCCCGGTGCTGGACCCCTGAGCCCTTCCGTTCCTCCCAAAGCCATAGCACTCACAGTGTCCAACATTTGCTGTCCACTGCTGGGAGTGCACAGTTTCCTACTGATAGAATAGGCTGAGTATAATCCTTGTATATTTTATACTGGTATTGGGATGAATATTGGTTCTTTAGTACTATTAATGATAATTATCCAATCTTATTCTATTCAATCTGTTCCTGTTTCAACCCTCAGGTTTCCTTGGTTTTTTCCCCCGATTCCCCTTCCCAAGGTGGGGAGGTGCCATTGGGTGATAGAATAATTGTCTAAAGGACAACGAATTGTTGTGGGATTATCAAAGCATAACATAGACGTTGATAATGAAATGACTGGCTCAGTGGATGAGAAGAGTACAGCAGACATGGTTTATCCTGACTTCAGTAGGGCTTTCCAACTCTGTTTCCCATAGCACCTTCATAGACAAACTGATAAAGCACAAACTAGCTAAATGGACAGTGACACAAATTGAAAACCGACTAGCCTGCCGGGCTCAAATTATTGTGATCAGCAGCATGAAATGCAGCTGGAGCCCTGTCAGTAGCGATGACCTAGACGATGGGACAGAGTGCACCCTCAACAAGTTCACAGATGATACAGAACTGTGAGGAGTGGCTGATACACCAAAGGGTTGTTGTCATCCTGTTGAGGTCCATCTGAATGACAAATGGGCCAACAAGAGCCTCAGGAAGATAGTTTAACAAAAGGAAATGTGGAGTCGTGCACCTGGGGAGGTATAACCAGCTGGAAAGCAGCTTGGCAGAAAAGGATCTGGGGGGTTCCGGTGGACATCAAGCGGAACATATGCGAGCAACCTGCCCTTGCAACAAAGAATGCCAACTGTATCCCAGCCTGCATCACTGGCAGGAAGCACTGCTAGCAGACAGAGAGATGATCCTTCCCCTCTATTCAGCACTGGTGAGGCTACATCTGGAGCACTGGGTCCAGTTCTGGGCTCCGCAGTAAGAGAGACATGGACATACTGGAGAGCGTCCAGCAAAGAGCCACAAATAGAATTAAGGGATTGCAGTATCTAACACATGAGGAGAGAGTCAGAGAGCTAGGACAGCTTACCCTGGAGAAGACAGAGCTCAGGGGCAACCTTAGCAATGTGTAAAAACATAGGGAGAGGAAAGACAGTGGAATAAAGAAGACAGAACCAGACTCTTCTCAGTGACAGCTAGTGAACAGACAAGAGGGAATGGGCACAAACTGAAATGCAAGAATTTACATTTAAACATAATAAAGCTTGACTGGGTTGGGTTTGTTTGTTTTTTTGGTTTTGGTGGGGTTTTTTGGGGGGAGGGGGGTGCTGTTTGAGGTTTTGTTTGGTTAGGTGTTTTTGGTTTTGTTGTGTGTTTTTTGGTTGGTTGGTTTTTTTAATCTACAGGTGACTGAGCACTGGAACAGGCTTCCAAGAGATGTTATAGTGTCTTCATCTTTGGAGGCGCTCAAAAATCTGACTGCACATGGTCCTGGGCAACTTGCTATAGCTGACTCTGCTTCCAACCTGTGAGTTTGTATACTTCAGGCTGTAAAGTAGAAATCAAGATATGGCCAGGAGTTGATTGGAAAGTGTCGTAATGTAATTTTACTGCCTGCACTGATCTCCACTGGCAGTCTAGTATTCCAGAACAAGAGAGGAATTCCTCAGCAAAAGGCTCTGCAGTAAGAGCACCTATGTTCTCAAATGCTGATAAAAACAGATGAGGACCTTCAAGCTTGTTGGCCACAAAAGAATACAATAAAACATGAACTCAAGGAGGAAGGTCAGCTACTAGATCTTCTTGACATACAAGAGCATATTGTTAGTATCAACTTAATGCTAGCATGGCTAACTGGAATTGAAATCCTTCTGCTCTGAGGCTTTTATTTATACTTCTTTTAGTAAATCCTGAAGTTCCAAAAATTCTAAAAGCATGAGTCGTAATAGCATAACACCAACAATTTTCACCATATATTTCAGCAATAGCTTATTGCTTCCATCATCTTAGTTTAAAAAAAAGAAAAAAAAAAGTTGTGTTGATGTCACAAGCAACTTCCTTATAAACTGTCAGAGAAAAGGCAAATGGAATACAGAGAATAGAAATGTTTTACTAGGTACTACAGAAAATATGATCTGTTCAGTATTTCTGTTGGTGACCAGCTGTTGCCTTTTTGTCTTGCACTCCAGTGGTGAGCTAGATTAAGTACTACCATCATTGCACCAGTGACAAAACAATGACATTTCATGACAAGAGCTCATGAGCACCATAAGAAACTCCCAAATACATGCACTTTCTGTTCATCAGTTCCCACAATAACTTTACTATCTCTCAAGGATAGGATTTGAAGGAAATACTATCTTAGTTCTCTAAGTAATTATTAAACAATTTAAGGAAAAAAAACCCTGCAAGTTTCTCTATCCAATGTAGTCACACAGAAAAAGGATCATGTGCAGTATGACCAAGTGATATCAGAGCCTTAAGTAGATGGCCTGCTTCTCCACAATGCATACAAGTCATACAAGCAATAAAAACCTGAGCTCCCCATGAACCGAGAAGACTACACATGTAATGTGACAACTAGACTCAGTGGAAATTCTCCTTTCACTGTCAAACAAGCCTGTGTGACTTGTTCAAAAGGGGTTCTTCCTGGTTAGCTATCACTGATATTATGCCAGTGCTTCTGTCTTCTCCTTTTTCTTGTTTTATTAAAAAGAAAAAAAAAAAAAGTCTGACCTTATAACTACTCCTTTTATAATATCATCTGCAAATTTCATTAGTGTTTTTACAGGAACAAAAAAGGAAATTGAGGAAGATTTTTTTTAAAAAAAAGGTTCACTGAAAAGAGTATTAAAACACATTCCTCCAAGTTAGTGTGCTGTTTGAAAAGACTTCAGTATAGTATTCCTGCAGCTATTGTACACATTTGTACACAAATCCTCAAGAAAGAAAGTGTCACATGATTTAAGATGTTGATATGACAAATTTATGTATTGTAGACAGGAATTTCCTGATTCAAAACATGGGCATGAAAGAGAGCTTCCTGTTTCTATCTACTCCAAGAAGGGTCTTTGGAAGGGTTTACTAGCACAGCCTGCCTGGAATACAGAGCTCCAGGTTAAGTACTGAATTATCACGCACACTACTACAGCAAGGGTATGGTGGCAACATAGTTCTAACTACATGACTCTTCAGCTCAAGAGAGTCACTATGACACAGCAACTTGCATTCAGAAATAAGTATGTTATGCATTTTCATATCTCAATTCTGAAAACAGATGTGGTAGAACAGACCCTTCACACTGAGCAGAGATCTACTAAAGTCACAGCAATAACTGATATTCCCACTGCTGAATGAGGTGAGAGTCCTGGTGATGGAGGATGCAGAGAAGGTGGTTACTGAATGCCTGCTTTGCTTAGGTCTTTACTGCTAAGGCCGGCCCTCAGGAACGCCAGACCCTGGAGGTAAGAGAAAAAATCTGGAGAAAGGAAGGCTTTCCCTTGGTTGAGGAGGATTGGGTTAGAGACCATTCAGGCAAAATAGACACCCTCACAGAGGGCAGAGGAAAAGAAGGTTATTGGGAGTGGACAACATGGATTCACCAAGGGGAAATCATGCTTGACCAATCTGATAGCCTTCCATGATGGCATGACTGGCTGGGTGGATGAGGGGAGAACAGTGGACGTCATCTACTTTGACTTCAGCAAGGCTTTTGACACTGTCTCCCATAACATCCTCATAGGTAAGCTTAGGAAGTGTGGGTTAGATGAGTAGATAGTGAGGTGGACTGAGAAATGGCTGAACGGCAGAGCTCAGAGTGGTGCAGGGTCCAGCTGGAGACCTGTAACCACCAGTGTTCCCCAGAGGTCAGTACTGGGCCCAGTCTTGTTCAACATACTCATCAACAACCTCAATGTGTGGACAGAATGTACCCTCAGCAAGTTTGCTGATGACACAAAACTGGGAGGAGTGGCTGACACACCAGAAGGCTGTGCTGCCATACAGTGAGACCTGGACAGGCTGGAGAATTGGACAGGAAGGAACCTAATGGAGTTCAACAAGGGCAAGCGTAGTGTCTTGCACCTGGGGAGGAATAACCCCATGCACCAGTACAAGTTAGGGTTCGACCTGCTGAAAAGCAGCTCTGCAGAGAGGGACCTGGCAGTCCTGGTGGACAGGTTGACAATGAGCCAGCAATGTGCCCTTGTGGCCAAGAAGGCCAATAGTTTCCTGGGGTATATTAAAAAAAAGCATGGCCAGCAGGTCAAGGGAGGTTATCCTCCCCCTCTATTCTGCACTGGTGAGGCCACATCTGGAGTACTGTGTCCAGTTCTGGGCTTCCCAGTTCAGGAAAGACAAGGAACTACTGGAGAAAGTCCAGCTGAGG
Organism: Ibidorhyncha struthersii; assembly: GCA_013398815.1. Classification (NCBI taxonomy): domain Eukaryota; kingdom Metazoa; phylum Chordata; class Aves; order Charadriiformes; family Charadriidae; genus Ibidorhyncha; species Ibidorhyncha struthersii. The sequence continues at coordinate 188,094 of VZSZ01011434.1, read as the reverse complement.
GCTACTAAGATGATCAAAGGACCGGGGCATCTCTCTTATGAGGAAAGGCTGAGAAACGTGGGTCTGTTTAGCTTGAAGAAGAGAAGACTGAGGGGGGATCTCATCAACGCTTTTAAATATCTAAAGGGTGGATGTCAAGAGGATGGGGCCACTCTCTTTTCAGTGGTGCCCAGTGACAGGACAAGGGACAACAGGCACAAACTGGAACATAAGAAGTTTCATCTGAACATGAGGAGGAACTTCTTTGCTTTGAGGGTGCCAGAGCACTGGCATAGGCTGCCCAGACAGGTTGTGGAGTCTCCTACTCTGGAGATATTCAAAACCCACCTTGATGCATTCTTGTCCAACCTGCTCTATATGAACCTGCTTCGGCAGGGGTTTTGGACTAGGTGATCTCCAGAGGTCCCTTCCAACCCCTAGTATTCTGTGATATGTTACTATAGATTCCTCTCTTTAAAAGTACATACGTATAAATGAAAACTGGGTTGCATTTTCAGCAAACGGTGCTGCGCTGAGCACAAGAAGGAAAGATTCCCAATGCCATGCAGATGCCTACAGTAATTACCCAGTTCAAATAAATACACCAATGTGTCTGAACCATCCATTTGCATGAACAGGTAGTCTTACAACAAGGGTTTCAACTTGGTGGAATGAAGGAAATGCATATAGGAAAATATAAAAAAAGAAAGATCACCCAGCAATTTTTTTCCTCATTTACTTGTTTAAGCAGAGGTCACAAAAGCGTGTAAGGTGAAGAGACCTACTCAAGAAATGACTTTTGTCAAGTTTGGATACCGGCATGGAGTTTGAGCCTTTTCCTTAAATATCTGTTCAAATACAGCAAACTCAAGCTTTTCCTTTAAGGCAGTACTTGAAACTGTTTGTGCTTATTCCTGGCTTTCTTACAGTTCAGTCTACATAACACAATCACAACAGCACTTCTTCACACCTCCATATAGAAGACATACAAGAGCATTTCTCTGATCAGCACAGTTTAATCCTCTTTCTTTTTGCTTTGGGGCTTCTTGAAGTAAAGACCCATACTTGGGTCAATACACAGGCCTTACCAATTTCTTGAGAAGAATGGCCATGGTCCCTGCTGAATTCTTCTCCTCTGTGTGGAGACATCTACAGATACAGACAGCACAGTGGCAAGCATGTAAGAGGTGTGATCTAGGATAATGAAGACTTCTTTAATGACCTACAGCATAACATCAAGATGATAACACCTCCTCTATGTTTCAAATCCTCCAAGGAGGTCTCGCATAAAACTGTCCTTAATGGGATGTCTGTGCTAGAAGGCACATAGGTAGGCTTGGAATTAAGCAAGGGATACGATCAGACAGAACTAATAGCTCCCCCCTTCCCCCCCGCCCCAAGGTCAGCTACAACACTACTAGTAGTCAACCTAAACACTACTTGAGTACCAGAGTCCAGCAGCATGTCTATCCAGTCACAACTTGTTCATTCATATTCCCTGAAAATGTTATGTTTCATTTCTTTATGAACACGAAACAGACTCTATCAAAAGCCCATCACCTATGTTTTGAGTTTTGAAGGTTTTTACTTCTTAATGAAATAGTTGCCCTAATTTAGCAAAGCACATGTCCTGGGCTAAAGAATACAGGCATAGCTGACTACAAAACAAAGAGCAGAAATAAACCACTTGTGCATTTCAGCCTTCAAATGTCATCCACTGCCTTCTGCCAATCACTTTCCTAACACAAACAAGACCCACAAAGAAGCAAACCAATTCCTAGTTAGGAATTGTTCGCAGAAGTGATGAATCCACAAGTAGCCAAAGGACTGAAAACGCCAGAAAACGAAGGAGGTTTTTGGGGTAGAAATTTAGACTTAAAACCATGTAGCCAATTCCGAACACAAGTTGATACAGTATCAACTTCAGCTTGGAAGTTTGGTAACAGGACTTTCTTTGACGAAAACAAAAATACAGTTTCAGGTTACAAAAGTTACCAAAGCCCTCTCATTCCCTTCCCTGCCTGAGAGGAGCCAGTAAAAGACAGACAAGGATGTGCAAGCCCTAGACTCCTACTACCTTAGCTAGGAGGGCTCTGCTGGAAGCTTTCCATGCCATGCATCACCAGCACCAAAATTTATTCAGGCCTCTGACTGGCACCTTTTTTTAAAATTTTACTAAGGAAAAGAAAAAAATACAGAAGCAAGAACATCCCGTTGCTTTTGTAGTGGGCTGAAGCAACCATCCAAGCCAAAGATAACTCCCTGGAGTACAGTCAGTTAGCTTATATCTATTAACAAAATAATAGTAAAATAAAAGAGACTAACTTCCCTCAGAAGCATTTTATGAGATAACGTGCATGAGCCACTAAGTTACTTTCTAGAAAGCTACAGATAACATTAGCAACTTTTTAAGTCTAAATCCCCCACAGATCTGTTCCTTTATGTGTGTATATAAACATACATCCCTGCTTACACACACAGAGGCAGGTGTTTTGTTGTTTTGGTTTGTTGTTTTTTTGGTTTTTTGGTTTTTTTTTTTTTTGTTTGTTTGTTTGTTTTTTTTTTAAGAAAGAAGTATTATGAGAAACTGAAAGCAGCACAGCAGCTCAGTTAAGCACAGTATCCAACCCTCCTCCTGGCCCTGCCACATGATCTGAACAACAAGAAGCAACATCATAAGCACTGAGCTTAGAGTAAATTTACTTTTTGGAGACAAACTGAGTAAACACACACACAAAATCATTTTGCATCACTCAGCTGAAATTTACATTAAAAAAAAAGAATATCATAAAGCAGCATTTATGAAGGTTACTTTTGGTTAGCAGCAGTTAGCCATTTTTCAGTGCAAATTCACTTTTAAAATCAACGTTGCTTGAAGGATTGACATTTTGAATGTTGCTGTCTTTCCTGTCCAAATCTTACTGTTAAAAGGTGAGTCTCAACTCCCTGAATGCCGCAGAGTGAAACCCAGCTACAGGTAACATGCAAGAACCAACCCTGGCCAAGCACCAGAAAGCAGAATATGATCACATAAGTAAGCGCAACACAAAAAGTGCCATTGAGCAGCACCATAATATTTACAGTAGTCCTATGGAGGGCGTTAAAGTTCAATTGCAGCTATTATGCACTGGGGAGGTGTATGAGAGAAGACTAGCCAAAACATGACAAAAAGACTTCTCCAAGAACAGCAAGATACATTATCTCAACAGATCACCTGGGAAAAGATCAGAACTGTAAGCGAGACACTGGTAAAAGCTATATGCTAAACTTCATGTTTAACACATCAGATAGTAATGCCTAAACACGACTCAGACATCAAAACAAAGCGGGAATAAACTGCACAGCCTAGGAGCCATTTAGCACCTAACTTAATGAGACCTTTCACTTGGTTCTGGGAATTTCATGGGGTGAGGGGGAAAAAAAAAAAAAAAAAAAAAAAACAACACTGGAATCAAGAACTGCCCTGGCTGCTAAAGGGGTAGTGCACAGAGAAGGTACCTCCAGGGAAGGCTCCACAGATTCTAACAACCAGTACACGCCACTGATAAATTATTTTGATTTGACTTTTTAAACAGAATAGCTTACTCCTCACTAATACCATTTCTCTAGTGCAAGAACACTATGTAATACTGATTTTCAGACCTGACATAAACACTGCATGTGAAGTTAATCTATCAATACTTTGTGGGAAAGAAATCCTAACATATGCAAAAGTCTATAGGTCCTGACTAACAGAACTTTTGGATTTAAAAGATTTCCACATGCAACATCTGATGCATCAGAACACTTGCCATCTCTGAATTAGCAGAGATGTAATCAAAGGCAGCATTTGCAAGGAGTTACTGCGTCCAACAGCGCCTTCAACAAAGAGGACACAAGTATGAGATCTTAGGTCTGTAAAGCATCTCCCCCGGCTTGAGGGATTTAAGAGAGTAGCCTACTCCAAAATGAACACAAACTGACCTGTTTCACCACAGTGCTACGTGCTGGCAACCCCTAGAAAGCTTGAGCTACCACACACCTGCTCACACATCGTCGTAATTAAAGCCACCTTCATGAACCATGTCACCTGTACTTTGTGGCAACTATATCCCATGACATAAGCAGGTTTCTGCACTGGCACTTGCACTAGCAGGACACTGGCACCTACACAGGCAGGCATTCTCCCTCCTAGTGGTTTCTGAATAGAAAATGCCACAAATAAAAGTTGGGAGAAGGTACATTTTCAAAACCAGAACTGAGATAAAATTATTCCCAAAGAGTTTCCATTTAAATAGTCCAAAATTAAATACTCAGATTTAAAACAAAACAACCCATCTGTTTGTCAGCAAGGCTTGTGATTCTGGAATGATGTTGATTTCCTTGCCTAAGCTGCCATTTCATCTCTTTCTCCCTTGCCATCCTCTGCTCTCCACAGCACCAGGCTCCTGTGTCATAGTAAGCCTCTCATGATACGTTTTAGCTGATCAGCCAGAGCTGCTGCACCCTGTCCCCAACCCTCTCTAGATCAGCTTCTGGAAGGAGAAGGGGCAGGAGATACTGAATGGAAGTTTTATCAACAACTGCAGCAATGCGGACCGTTGACTCGCTAGAAAGAAATGCCTTCATAAGGTCTGAACATTGGCGGTGTCAAAATGTTGTACCATTATTTAGCTGCTCAAATTTAACTGGTTCTTAGGGCTCGCAATTTAATGAAGTCACTTGGGAAGAAAAGTTATGGTTATTTTGCAAAGCAGCCATTCCACCTCAATGCCACAGCTTCATTTCGTATGTAGGAACACACATTGCTCTGCTGGTTCACATCACAAAGCCAATTTCCTTATAAAACAGAAGGCTGCTATTTTCAAGCCCTCCCCATGTGGATGCAAAATTGTCACAGGTGGTAAACGGGACAGTGTTCAGTCACCTTTTCCCAGGGAAAGCAGGGACATGTCAGCTGCTCTGCAGTCCAACAGCAGGCTCTATAGCCAGCCCCCGCCTAGCCTCATGCCCAGCACATCTAAGGTTATTCTGCACGGGACTGTTAGAGAAACGGTGTGCAGCAAGGTATGAACAGCAACTGCCGAGGTGTCTAATCAGCACAGCAAGAGTTAACGGGCAATATACTGCAATTCAGGCTCCTCATCTGCGGTGATGAATCGTGTCTTATTTGGTCAGCTGCTATTCTCTTAGGCAATACATTTTAACAAAGGCCCTTGAACAAAAAACTTTGATTTTTGATAGTTTCTACAACAAGCTGCTCCTTCTGTTATCAGACTTGAGGTAGGCAATCAAGAAAAGAACTAAATCAATGACAGAAAGGCGAGTGATTTATCCCTAAGACAAGAAAGTGAAGAACAACAACATGCACTCTTGCTAAGGTAACTGACAATACGTTTCCACTGCATAGGTGCAAGGCTGCTCCATGATCAAGTGGATTTCTTGCTCCAGTGATCTATTACCTTCAGTCATGCTATTCAAACATAACTGCTGGAGCACATTCAAAAAGACTAACTTCAACACTTCAGTCAGTATCTACCGCACACCATGGTAAGCCTGCAGCCTCAAGCTCCGTATTTTTCCAGATAAAGCAGCTTTTGGAAATTATCTCCCTCTACAGAAACATTTTAAAAGGCCAAATGAAAACTAGGAAAATAAACTTGTATTTGATAATTACTTTTAAAAAGAGAAACTCCCGTAGACAAAATTGGGCATGTTAGAATTTTGTGGGATTTCTTTTTTTAAACGGGTATTGTGTTCATGTCCCATCAGCATGACATGATTTTTCAGAGAAGAGGTTTTATTCACATTTAAGCTTCCTTCAGAGCAGATTTTAGTCTGTCTTAGAAAATTATATTTATGGAAGACAGATATACTCATCAAATGTGCCAGGAATTATTCACCAGATGCCATAAACAAACAAATTTAGATTCCCCAAACCTCCAACTCTTCTGTCCATCTTACCATGGCAATTGCAGCTTCCAATAAAATTCTAGTCAATAAAGACTTGGACAAGCAAAAAAAATAAATAAAAAGGGCAGCAGAGTGTAGTTTATGTGAGTAGACACAAACACTTAGGACAGCTGCCTGAGATTATTGCATACACAGTGTATATGTGAATTTTGAAAGACTGTCTAGTACTGGTAAGTGTAACAATGTAACAATCCATGCAAAGTGTAATTTCCAAGTAATAAAGGTTATCTAGTGTTTTACAAGTGGTATCCTGAGCGAGAGTTATCTTTGCCCTTTGAAATGAGAAGCAATTAGGGCAAACTCTTGATGTTCCAGTTTCAAAGCGGATGGGAAGGCTGTGTGAAAAACTGCAGCCATTTAAAAAACCATCTGCAGTTGTCTTTCTGAAATCTCACCTAAGATATGAGCAAGCAACAAATATGAAAACGGCCTTCAAGAAGTTCAGCTAAAACAAAGGTACTTTTCTCCGTCCCTAAAACAGTGTACTGCAGTGTTTTAGCCTACAAAGCCTGCTATGCTGAAAATGACGTACCACATACCTAACCACAGATGCCACTCTGTGAACTTCAACCCAGATATTCAGGCCACTCTTAGCGCACAGAGCAACTGGATGTTTTCTTGGAGTGCTACCCCTCTACCCAGGATCGCAATCGCATCCTGTTAAAAAGCGACTTTTTATAAACAATTAAGCAGTTCAATTGTCAAAGATACCAAAAGCATGAGTAGCTTATGAAAAAAAAGGCCTCTCTTTATCAGATTTAGATTTGTTCTTTTCTGCATCACCCAGAAAGAAAGTCGCAAAAGAGCTTCTCCAAGTTTCAAAGTAATTGATGATGCACAGAAGCTGCCAGGAAACCCAGATCTACAAACACACTAATGATGCATGTTACCTAAATTGAAAAGACCAGTTACCTAAATTGAAAGATTATTGTTTTGACGATGGAGTTGAGGG